>JAQMYJ010000014.1:23121912-23160413 GCA_030014305.1 Clarias laeviceps
GGGGCTTTGGGTAGTAAGGGGCTTTAAACAGTACGGGGCTTTGGTCAGTAGGGGGCTTTGGTCAGTATGGGGCTTTGGGCAGTAAGGGGCTTTGGTCAGTAGGGGGCTTTGGTCAGTAAGGGGATTTGGGCAGTAAGGGGATTTGGGCAGTAATGGGCTTTAGGCAGCATGGAACTTTGGGCAGTCAGGGGCTTTGGGCGGAATAAAGCTTTAGGCACAGGGGGATAGTAAGCGGCTTAGGGTAGTCAGGAGGTTTGGGCAGTCAGGGGCTTTGGGCAGTCACTTTCCAGTTATATTGTTATAAGTTATAAGTTTTGATTTTGCTTTGATTGACAGGTGTACATGCCGCTGCTGTCAGTGGACCAGACAAAGCTCACAAGTGAAGACCAACAGCAGGAGGTGCTCGCAGGTGAAGGCCAACAGCAGGAGGTGCTAAGCTCTGATGTCAGTGATGCAAGAGCTGAGGAGGAAACTGTCCAGGCACAACCAACTGAACCCACCGGCACAGGTCCAACCCGAGACGAGCTCCTTAGCCACTCCCATAAGTACCTGGACCTTGTAGACAGAACCCAGCAGCAGCTACAGAGTAAGTAAAATTCCATCAACTCAGTTACAGTCCTGAGAGTAATTATATACAGTAATTATGGACATTTTTTGGGGTTTTTATTGTCTCTTTAATTCTCAGCCGCAGATACAAATACTCTATACATCCCTGAGTTGGACCTGGACCAGGATGTAAAGACCCTGCTGTCCAGTTGGCACGTGGTAGAAAAGCTGGAGCAGTGTGTCATGAACTGGCAAACCCAGCTCACTGTCTTCCTCGGGGAGCAGAGAGAGAAGCAATCACAGGTCTTCCCTTTGTCCTCTACCTTGGACACTTTCCTTCTTTCATTCTTTCTTAAAATTTCCATCAGAAACACAAATTTACTGCTGATGTTTGTCTTTGATCCCAGTCCCCTGGTCCACTGGCAGAGTTGGAGCTTTGGCGTGGGCGTGCGGATGCACTGAGCGGTCTGTGCGAACAGCTCAAGCTCCCAATGACAAAGACGATTCTAAAGTTAATGAACCAAGCCAACCTGGTCCCCCTGCCACACCTACTTGAGACTATAACAAAACTGAACAATTTCCACAAGGAGGCCAAAGAGAATGTGTGCTTCCTCAGTACTGTGGAGAGGTACTTTAAGGTGAGTCAGAATGTCTAATGCAGGAGTGTTGCAGCAGAGTTTTCTGTTCATGGAGAACATCTGCATAACATTTAAAATAAGTTGCCTATGTTGGCTTGGAAGTGTTGAATTTGTGAAATTCTGTAAAATAAAATAAAAAATTCCCAGACACGTTTCCAAAAGTATTTTCTAGCACAGGCTTAACGTTTTTAAATGTACTGTAGCAGCTACAGTAGTCAGAGTGGGAAGGTTACCTTAATTACCATTAATTACCTTAATGATATCATTGGGTTTATTAAGGAGGTCTGGTACACGGTAACAGATCTCTGGTTGTTCAGTGTTCCTGCATTAACTGCGTCATCTTACAGTATGTGTCTCACATTAATCGTGTTTATATTTCACACCAGCTTCTGGCCACGTCGGTGGACTTAAACACAATCTATTACAACATTGCGCTGCTGATGAGGGGGCTGAAGATGATATGGATCATGTCCAGCTACTACAACACTGACGAGCGCATGACGGCCCTGATGGACCGCATCGTCTGGCAGCTATATGAACGTGTCTCTCATATCGTAGACATCCACACGCTTTTCAAGTGAGTTGGCACGATAAAGCTTAAATGCTAAACAAGCTCAGTTGTTAGTCAAGCCCGGATAAAATGGGAGGGATGCGTCAAGAAGGGCATCCGGTGTAAAACCTGTGCCAAGTTGTTGTGCGGACCCCTTGACGGTAGCAGCTGAAAGACAAAGAACAAATATAGTAATATATAGTATAACTGTGCAAACATGTGAAGTGGATAAGACACGTCAAGGTGATAACATGCTCAAATAAACATATACAGAATAAATATGGGGATGTACAGTAGTGCAAAGATAAACATAAGTTATGGATGGTGCAAAGATGCGGAGTGGATGAAGCAGTACAATATAGACAGATTTAGTTTTTGTATTAATTTTTTTTTTTTTTACATGCATGGGATTTTTATTTTGTTTTGTTATTCTGTAAAAAAAAAAAAGTACTTCATGTCCTGTTCCTGTAGAGATGACCGTAATGCGGCCAAGAACAAAGTTGTAGATGCCAAAAATGTTCTAGAGCACTGGAAGTCCACCTACTTTGCTGTTCGAGAAGCTATCGAAAAATCCGACAGGGAATCGCGCTGGGAGTTCGACCGCCAAAGGCTCTTTGAGAAGACGGACTACATGGCTTCAGTCTGTCAGGACTTGTACGACCTCCTGCAGGTTCGATCAGCTTGGAATAAACATTAATTTATCTCTTCCATGATTCTAAAAGTGACAATTTATACAGTAGCTACCTAATAAGACTACCAGTTTAGCATCATACAAACTGCATATCTGTTAGCAAACTTGAGCTGTATATCGAATGCACATAATGTTTTTTGTCAAAACATGTCAATTAATTTCCTTCCTTGACCTTGAAGTGTTAATCTTCTGAACCGACAGACCCTGGAAGACTTTCCTAAAATCTTTGGCTCAGAGATGAAGGAAGTAACAGGCCAGCCCGAGCGTGTTGACGACGTGATGCGGAGGGTGGACAGCCTGGTGGTGCCCATCGAGGAGCTGGACTTTGACCCCTTCGACATTCACAAGAAGGAAGATTGGAAAAATGTCACCGAGAACTTCCAGAGGAGCGTTCAGGTAAGGTCACGATTAGTTTCTCTGTCTGAACGGATCCGTCTGTTTTGTTTCTGCTTGCATCACCCTGTTGCCTCTCTGCTGTTCCAGGCTATTGAAGGCGAAGCCATTCTCTTCATCGACCAGTCCTTCAAGAACCTGCGCTCGGCCTCTGTGGCCTTCGACATGCTGATGAATTTCAAGCACGTCCGTTCCAGAGAAGCGCTCAACAACCAGTTGATGATGGAGTTCAGTGACATTCTGACCCAGTACTGCAGAGAGGTGCGGAAACATCTGAAACATCTGGCTTTAAAGGCAACAAATGCGTGTCATATATCACACATATACAGTAAATACACTCTGCAAAAACATGGTATCGTGCTAAAAAGTGTCTATTCTTCGTTCTTTTGTAAATATGCATACATATTTATATTTCTATCAGATAAAAATGAACACATTCACTAAATACAATTTCATGCCCTTTTATCTTTTAGTGTCTGTAACTTTTTAAATTAAAATCTTTCAATAATCTTAATTGGGATTCAGATGAAACCAATTTAGATTTCATATGAAAAGACATAAACCTGAAAAAAGTTTATTATTCTAAATGCAAAATTGTTAAGATATCTTAACATAAATTTGACCTGGTTACGGACACTACAGATTTTTTTGCTTTTTAAGCTTTTTACCAAAAAAGAACTTAAGCAACTATTTTTACAGGTCACATACTTCTAGAAGCTTCCACCAATTTTTAAATGATTATTGTTTGAAGTGAGACAGTATAATGCTGAAAAAATTGCTATTTTTGGGGCACATATAAAATCATCTCTCCAAAATGGCTGAAGTTAGCAAATTGAAATTTTTAGGGAAGCGAGACCGGTCCCTTAATTGTCATTCAGATGAAACTTGGCCAATTTAGATTTCACATCAAAAGACATAAAGCTGAAAAAGTGTATTATTCTAAAATGCTAAATTGTTAAGATATCTTAACATGAATTTGACATGGTTACGGACACTACAGATTTTTTAAAGAAAAAATTCTTAATTTTGCATGGAATGCTTTAATCTAATTAAGAACTTTTACAGATCATAAGCTTCTTGGAATTCATGAAGATATTTGAATAATTAGCATTTTAAATGATTATTGTTTGAAATGAGACAGTATAAAGCTGAAAAAATTGCTATTTTTGGGGCTCATATAAAATCCTCTCTCCAAAATGGCTGAAGTTAGCAACTTGAATTTTTTTTTTTTAGGGAAAAAAGATTGTTTGCTTCCATGTTGCATAAACTTATGAAGTACAATAGCTTCTTTGGCACAAACATTTTCTGTATTACATAAAAAATTTCTGTATTATGTCTGTATACCATAAAAAATAAATAAAATCAGCACCAATGCTGTGCTTTGTATAAACACAACAAAAGTGAGAAAGTTTAGTTTTGTTGATTTCCCCAAAATGCACACGATCCAGCACTTCCTCCTTAGACTTCCTGGCTCAGATATTGGTTATAGTTGTTGTAAGGTAAGAAGTCGAGTCGTTATGATCCGAAGTTTTAACCTTGTTCTTACTGGTTTAACATTTTTAGGTGGACCTCATAAACACAATGTTTGTCGAGAACAAAGACAATCCGCCCCTGAATAAGGACCAGTCCCCTGTGACAGGGGCGATCTCCTGGGTTCACTTTCTGTTCCTCAAGATAAAACAGACCTTCCTACACTTCCAGAAGATGCCGGACATGCTGGAGAGTGAACAGGGCATGGCTGTAAGCTGAACCCATAAACATGATGTGCATTTTGTGTCTGTTTGGACAATATTAATAAGCTTACACCTTGTGCTCTGTGTGTGTGTGTGTGTGTGTGTGTGTGTGTGTGTGAGACAGGCAAAAGCTAAGTATCTGGAAGTGGGCCAGAGCATGCGAGACTATGAGATTGATAAACACCAATGCTGGAGTGAGGATATGATGCAGATGCTGGATGAGCTCATGAAGAGAAAAGTCCTGCTCATGTTGGACGGCTCTGAAGAAATCACCGCAGACGGCATGCAGCCGGAGGTACGAACCTCACAGACCCACAGACTGGTTATCCAGTCCAAGTGCATTAAATTATTAAGTTGCTAACTTCAGCCGTTTTGGGGAGCTGATTTTATATGAGCCCCAAAAATAGCCATTTTATACTGTTGTACTGTCTCACTTCAAACAATAATCATTTAAAATGCAAATTATTCACATTTCTTTATGAGTATTGATAGCATATGACCTGTAAAAATCGTTGCTTAAATAGTTTTTTGGGTAAAAGCTTAATAAGCAAAAATTCTGTAGTGTCCGTAACCATGTCAGATTCATGTTGCAATATTTCAACATTTTAGAATAAAACACTTCAGGTTTATGTCTTTTCATGTGAAATCTAAATTGGCCAAGTTTCATCTGAATGACAGTTAAAACCGTTGAAAGATTTGAATTCAAAAAGGTTACGGACACTACAAACATAAAAGGGCATGAAATTTATTAAATGTGTTTCTTTTTATGATAAAAAGATAAAAATATAAATGTGTCTGCGTATTCACGAAATTCCCTTTAAAGTCTATAACTTGAATTGGAAGTTTCTTTGTATGTATACTTTGTATAGTGTTTTCCTGTATGGAAATGCACATGTCGCTGTCGTCAACACAAACTGAACAGGAAATAAATGTTTATTTAGTCTGCACGATTGTTGAATAAATGACGAGTTTGGCACTGTGGTGTGACTGTATTTTGGTGTTTCAGGACCTTGACCAGGCGAGGAGGGTGAGGTTCAGGGTGAACTTCGGCTGGGAGCTGGAGGTGCTCTTCACTGAGACGCGGGTCTTTGAGCAGCAGGGCTACACTATACCTGAACAGATCAGACGAGTGGTTGTTCTCCAGGAGAAGCTCTTGAGGTACAGTAGAACCTTTTAAACAAAATGTGCAGAAATTCTGTATTATCTCCTGCAGAGTCATAGAATGAGTTTTCAGTGAGAGTGAGGAAGAGCAAATCATTTAGCTTTGTTTCATTGATTTTTTAGCTGAAACATGGTGATGGTGTTTACATTATTTTATCCTAACAGACCATCTACATCTCAAAATAATCTACTGTACAGTTGAGAATACAGCGGCACGGTGGTGTAGTGGTTAGCACTGTCGCCTTGCACCTCTAGGGTCTGGGTTCGATTCCCGGCCAGGCTCTGTGTGCATGTTGAGGGTTAAGGGCCTCGATCAAGGGCCAGATGTCCTTATATGTAATAATTAGTCATTGGTTTATAAGTCTCTATTAAAACACTGAGCGTGTTTTTCCCATAGTCACCTGGACGAACTAAAGTATTTGACAGAACACTACCAATCTGAGATGGACCGCCTGAAGGACGCAGAGTTCATCCTGATGGCCCCGCTGTTACAGGAACTGCAGACTGTGATGTCCATTGGAGCTAAACGAGTAACCTTGACCTCTCTGGGTAACTACAGTCACATCATTACCTCACCTCATGTGCATTAATGTAATGGCGAGCTTCTTCACAGGTTCGAGTCAGAGTTTACGGTCTATCTGTCACATTCATAAATGTTGTTATAGATCTGATCAGAAAAATCACAAAAATGTCTACGTAGCCACGGACAGGCCTTTTTTTTTATCCTCCACATCCTGCTGCAGGCTTACCAGACTTCATCATCAAAGCCAAAAGCGCCATCTCACATTTCGGGTCCCTGCTGAACCAAATCCAGGACGAAGAAAAGGACATCGAGGCCAGTCTTCAGGCCGTCGAGTCAGTGAACCTGTTTAAAAGCCCTGTGACAGAAAGTGCAGGAGAACTGCCAGGTAATGAGTCGCCCACACTCTCATTCACGCTTAACCTTCATCAACAGATATGATCGATGACGTGTTTGTGCTTAAAAGACTGAAGGGTGTTTTTGGTTTAAAGGACTGAAAGAGTTCTGTGACATGGTGGAAAAACAACGAGCCAAAGATGTTCACCTGCTGAGTAAGAGATACTCGGCCATCACGCCTCTGCTCACCAAGATGGAGTGTCTGACTGTGCAAACCAGCAGCAACAAGGCTGAGCACATGGCCCAGTACTACGCTTACTGGGAGCGCAGGGTGTTTGATTCTCTCACCAAGATGGTGCTGAGGTGAGGACTGAAGGATAAATTTGTTATTTCAAAGATTATATGTTTACATGTCGCTTAAACGGAATGATATGAAAAGAGCAAAATCATGTCAGTTTTATTAAATTAGCTTTAGAGTTCAGAGTATCACAGGTTATCTGTCCGTCTGTCTGTTGCATTGTTTTGTCTGGTGAGTGAACTACTATGGCTCCTCGTTTATCTGGAGAGTATGTAGGGGTTAATGATAGAAAATGTCTGTCCTGTATAGCCGTCCTGATGGCGAATAATCCTAATTACGGAAAATCCTCAACGAGGCAGAATACACAGTCCAATACAGTGGAAAACAGCTCTGAGATAAAATGGTGTCCGGGATTCCCCTTATGATTTAAAGGCGAAGAGACGACACTGTTACATTTCACATGTGTGAGATTCATTTAATAGATTTAGTCAAGTAGACTGGTATGCTTTACATTGTATATTCATGTCAAAGGCGTATAAGACTCACTTTGTCAGACTTAAGAACAAATCGGACTTATGAACACGCTCCCGGAACAGAACTCATTCATAAGTCGGGAACAAACTGTATTTACAGTACATGTAGCTCCATACTAAACACCTGTATCATTTTAGCACTGGTTCAGTCCGATGTGACTAAATTTTCTATGCTCGCTCTTCTTATGTCATGTTAATTTTTATTTCAATTCATAAAATTAAACCTCATTTCCTTAATATTATTATATTTTATGGTTAGAAAATGATAATAATGGTTAGTATGATTATGAACCTACACACTAAGAAGGTTATATCGGCTAGATTTCATAGATTTCATAATAGATTTCAACATTGTTAATACTTTAACATCTTTTGAAAAGTGTTTTTAACGTCCGCCTGATGTTAATGACGTTAATTGTGTTCCAGGAAAGTTGAATTTCTAAAGTTAAATGATGTACAAGGATAATAATACTGTTTTGTGTGTGTGTGTGTTTTAAGGAACCTACAGGAGTTTAACTCCACGCTGCTGGGGTCGACCCCGCTGTTTGAGGTCGAGGCCGTCTTCTCAGCTGCTCATATCGTGCTGCAGCCCAGCAAAAGTGAAGTGCACAAGCTGATCATGCAGTGTGTAAAGGACTGTGTGGAGAGCACCAAGGTAACCTCTCAGCTCTGTTCAGCTGTTTAATTATTAATATTATTATTATTATTATTATTTAGGGCTTATTTATTATTTAACATGTTCACACGTGATTAATCTAGACATTTTAACACAATTCCATTCTTCAACGCAAATTAATCATTTGACCTTAATGGCCTCCCATAATCTCAGCACGTTACCCGGGTGTGTGAGATAACAGCACGTTTAACGGCCATGAACGTTTGGATAAAACCGAAGCTGTGGGCTTGAGCCTCGTTTATGGAGAGCTATTTTTACAAGAACACATTAAATGTAAGATGCGGGGGCGGTGGCTCTGAGGGCTAAGGCTCTAGGTTGTAGATTTTTGGATCTGAGGATCCGGATTGGAGCCCCGCCCATCAGTGGGTTGCCAGACCCCGTACCACCCAGCCACTGCATGCAGCGATGGTCCCAGTCAAGAGATTGTAATTGAACTTTTGTTAAATGTTAGTGAGATATTATAAAACTGAATAATCTGTTCCTCTAACCAGTTTGTCACACATTTCTTTATTCCAACATTGCACGTTTATGATAGAAGTAAAATCTGAGTAAAATTGTGATTAATCGTGATTAATTATAGACTATGACAGTGATTAACTAGAATAAAACTTTTAATGGATTGACCTTATTATGCACGTAATTTCGTTAACTTTGAACCCCGTAGCATTTCGTCCGCTGGATGGATGGCACCTGTATCGAGTGTCCTCCGCAGATCGTGGACGGTAAGGAGGAGCCCATCGTCTTCAGCTTCTTCAGCGACGTGTCCCAGCTGCCCGAAGTGGACGAGTGTGCCATGGCCATATCCCAGAGCACGCAGCAGCTTCTCAGCTCCGTCGCCCACCATCTGCATCGTTGGATCTGCTACCAGCCTCTCTGGAAAACCGACGCGGCTACCGAGCTGGAGGACTTCGCCGCGGGGAAGCCGTCGTGTGTGGCTTATGAGGATAAGCTGCAGTACTATTTGCAGCTCCTTCAGGATGTGGAACAGCAGCAACAGGTGAAGGACGTTCACATCATCAGGTTGAACCAGAGGCCGCTGAAGTGCACCATCCTGGAGATCACTCAGACCTGGATCACTACACTGGGGAAGCTCTTAAACGACTCGGCTCGGGAGGAGTTACACGCCATGCGCAACGAGTTCCAGGTAAATTATTTAGTTTTAGTTATCACAGGCTACGTCCTGTAACACATGCTGTGGTTTAGTACAACAGTATGCAGTTCAGGACGCTTCAAGAGCTTTCTAATGAACTAGAAAACATTCACTAAGTAAATGGTCTTGACTTAAACTGAATTAAGAGCGGGTTTTTTTTTCCACTGCTGAGCAGCAAATGTCCGAAAACCTGGAGAGAACTCCTGACACATTGGAAAACCTGAAGTTCATCCTCACCATCATCTCCAACATCCGGGACATGTCTCTGAGCGTGGAGATGAGAAACAGCGACATCCAGGAGAGATACAGAACCCTGGCCTTGTATAACTTAAAAGTGAGCTTCATCGATTCTCATCTAGAGATAATTGTTTGTTTAAAATAAAAAAGATGCTGGATTGATCAGATTTATTTACCGCACAGGTTGCAGAGGACGAGCTGCAGCTGGTAACGAACATCGAGACTCTGTGGAAAGATTTGTCCACTGAGGCCCAACGTGTGGATCGCTCCCTGGGCAAAGTCAAGAAGACCTTCACCAAAGTGAGCTCTCTGAAATTATACTGCACAGCCGGGGGCCAAAAGTTTCGAGAATGACACAAATATTAATTTTCAGAAAGTCTGCTGCTTCAGGGTTTGTAGACTTCAGTGTTTTAAGTATAATTACAAGCATTTCATAAGTGTCAAAGTCTTTTATTGACTATTAAGTTCATGCAAAGAGTCTATTTTGAATAGTATTTGCAGTGTCGATCCTTTTTACTCACAATTTAACCTAAGAACACGTGAACAAAGAACGGTACAAAAACATCTTTCGCAAGAAACAACCATCCAAGAACAGTTTGGTGACGAACAAGGCCGTATCCAGCATGATGAGGTGATGGAACAAAACATCGAAACTTTGGCTCCATGGCCAGGAAACTCGCCAGAACCTTAAACCCATTGAGAACTTGTGGTCGATCCTCAAGAGGCGGATAAACAAACAAAAACACACAAATTCTGACAAACTCCAAGCATTGATTATGTAAAAATGGGCTGCGCCATCAGTCAGGGAGTGGCCCAGAAGGTGATTGACAGCATGCCATTGGTGATTAGATTTTTTTTTTCATGTTATACATATAATACAGAAAATGTGTTTGCTACTTCTGAAGTTTATGCAACATGGAAGTGACCAATCTTTATTCCCTGAAAAAAAATTGTTAAGTTGCTAACTTCAGCTATTGGAAAGCTGATTTTATATGTGCCCCGAAAATGGCCATTTTTCAGCCTTAAACAATAAACATTTGAAAATTTTCACATTTCTTTATGAGTATTGATACTAAAATTGCTGTAAACTTCTAGGACCTCATGACCTTTAAAATTTTTGCTTAAATTAAAGCATTCAGTTCAAAATTATGGAGTTCTCCAGCCCGAAAAAAATCTGTAGTGTCCGTAACCATGTCAAATTCATGTTACAATATCTTAACAATTTTGCATTTTAGAATAATACACTTTTTCAGTTTTATGTCTTTTCATGTGAAATCCAAACTGGCCAAGTTTCATCGGAATAACAATTAAGATCATTAAAATATTTGAAATCAAAAGTTACAGACACTAGATTAGAAATAAATTCTATTTAGCAAGTGTGTTTCTTTTTATCTGATAAAAATATAAATGTGTTATGCATATTTACAAAAAACGAAGCATGGATCGGAAGATAAGAAGCGTTAAGTATTATAAAAAAATGGTGTTTATATGATTCTGTATGAAAATTCACTTTTTCACTGAGGTGAGAGACTTTTTAGCACCGATACCGTGTTTTGGCCGAGAGGTCTCGAAAAAGAAGATCAACACTGCAAATACTGACTCTTTGCATAAACATTATGTAATTGTCAATAAAAGCCTTTGACATTTATAAAAAAGCTAGTGATTAGACTTCAGTGTACAAGAGTAACATCTGACAGAAAGATCTAAAAACACTGAAGCAGCAGACTGGGTGAGAATTTGTATTTGTGTCATTCACAAAACTTTTGGCCCCCGGCTGTATTTTCAGAACTATAAATAGAGTAAACATTGTATGGCACTGGTTATAGAGTTATAAGATTATTCATTCTACTCTATGAACTTCTATCCGGTCAGATCACCCTGAAACAGATAGAGGACTATAAACAGGAGCTGTCCGTCTTTGCTGAGAGTTTTAGCATGCACGGACCAGGAGCTGTAGGAGACAACATGGAGAAAGGTACTCGCGCATTGTCAGGAATTTTGTAAAGGTTTTTTTTTTTTTTGTCTAAAACAGTGAACAGAGTCAGTGCAATGTAGTTAAGCACTAGAGATTGCATGCAATAGTTTACACAGATGAACGGCAGGTATTACAATTGTAAAAACTGTTTCTGAAAGTTAAATGTGCAATAATGCAAAAAACCTACAAAAAGCTCTGGTTTAGGTCGTCACTTCAGGAAAAAAGTCTTTACTTTACTGTACTTAATGCATTTTTTAGAACAGAATATGAACCACTGACCTTTAAAAATGAGTAAATTAGCGCCTCAGTAGGTCAATCAGAAACTTCTCCAGAGTGTTTTTCGGTGTCTCATCTTTATATCTTTTATTACCTATGAAATCTTTTTTAAACTAAAGTTAATCCTGACTCTTTTCCTGCCTCTTCAGGCCTGGCTGTTATGAGTGCTTATGAGGAAGATCTGGCTAAGATAGACGCGGGTCGTCAGGAGCTGGTCAACGCTGAGAAACTGTTTGACCTTCCCATCACCTCGTACCCAGAACTGTTGAAAATACAGCAGGACATGAGGGGTCTGAGGCGGATCTATCAAATCTACCAGGAGCAGAAGGTCAGTCAGTCCATCCTGTACAAATGTCTGTACAGTCGTACTTTGAAAAAATCAGATCAAACTTGTGCATGTTTTTTTTTTCAGGCTGCCAAGGCAAAGTGGTCTCAGACCCTGTGGGTCGACCTGGACATCCAGCTCCTTCAGGACGGCATAGAAGCTTTCATTAAGGACCTCAGGAAGCTGCCTAGAGACGCGAGAGCACTTTCGGTGGCCGTATTCCTGGAGGGACATCTGAAAGAGTTCAAAGACTCTCTGCCGCTACTGGTGGACCTGAAGAACGAGGCTCTGAGAGAGAGGTTAGAAAAGACCTGCAGAATATTTAGAAAGTTTAGTACTTCTAGATGTTGACCTTAGTGTTGACTTTAATGCCGTTTGTTTGTCTCAGGCACTGGAACGAGCTGATGGCGCAAACAGGAACTAGCTTTGATATGACCACGGGCACCTTCACGCTGGAGAACATGTTCGCCATGGAACTCCACAAATACGCCGACGTCATCGACGAGATCGTCACTACAGCCGTCAAAGAGCTGAGCATAGAGAAGGTCTAGAAGTTTCCGACACCCCCAGCTCCTGTCTCGGATTCTGTCTAAGATCTGTGGATCTTAAAGATTTCTTTTTCTTTTTCTCTGTATTTGTTTTCTACAGGGTGTGAAGGATGTGGTGAGCACGTGGGAGAACATGAAGTTCACCATGCAGCGGTACGTAAAAGGCATGCAGGATCGAGGTTTCATCCTGGGTTCCGTCGACGAGATCCTGCAGAACCTGGACGATAACGCCATGAACCTGCAGAGCATGGCGGGGAGCCGCTTCGTCGGGCCGTTCCTGCCCGTCATCCAGGAGTGGGAGAAGAACCTGTCGCTCATCAGCGAGGTCATCGAGGTCAGGACACAGCAGCTTTGCATCTTAGCAAGTGAAATATTCTCGAACTCAGCCTAATATAGCTATACATTGTTTATAATAAGTTTACAACAAAGAAATATAAAATCATTAAGCTAGTCAAATGTTGTAAAATTGCAAGTGAAGTATGTTTTGGTCTATTAATGATAATTTTACTAGTTTTTAGGAATTTATTTCTTTGAAAAAGGCAAATTATCAGCCGAAACAAGAAGAGAATTTTCACTTTTTGTCTCAAAATAAGCTTAATAATTGTATAATTCTTTGTTGTAAACTTATTTTAAGAAATTATAGACAGATTTGAATATTTCACACACCAAGATAAAAATTTTTACAGTGCAGATTTGACTGTATCTGCAAATATAATTCATTCAGTCCGTTTTGTAAATTGTAAATTGAATTTTTTTCCATTTTTTCCTATTTTATTTAAATGTTCAAATAATTATTGTCTTTATAATAATCTTTTTTAGAATTTAAATTGTATATTTTTTTTCATTGTGTAAATTTTTTCCCTAATACCAAATTATATAGATCTTTAATGCCAGATTTATTCTTTTTTTTTTTTTTATTGTCTGTAAAAGTACAGCTTTATTCTTAGTGATGCAAATAATATTTAATGTAAGTTTGACACTGATGTATAATCTCAAACTGACCAGGTTTGGATAGTGGTCCAGAGGAAGTGGATGTACTTAGAGAGCATCTTTATTGGAGGTGACATTCGCTCTCAGCTGCCCGAGGAGGCCAGGAAATTTGACGATATTGACGGAGTGTTTCAAAAGGTAAACGATTTTTACATTTTATTTGTTTGTTTTTTTCTTTTCATGAATATATCGAACACCCATTGATTCAGGCAGCATTCAGTGTGAAAGATGAGGAATAAGTTACACGAGTGCTTATGTGTCATGTTTGTTATCAGATCATGTCAGAAACGATGAAGGACCTGAGTATTAAGAAGTGCTGTCTGGTACCGAATCGGCTGTCGGACCTGCAGAACCTGAGCGAGGGTTTGGAGCGCTGCCAGAAGAGTCTGAACGACTACCTGGACTCCAAACGAAACGCCTTCCCCAGGTTCTTTTTCATTTCCGACGACGAGCTGCTCAGCATCCTGGGAAGCAGCGAGCCGACCTGCGTCCAGGAGCACATGATCAAGGTAGGGGGAGAGCGTTTGGGCGTGGAGTTTTCAGGAACCTCATTACATCACTGTAGTTTCGTGTGGGATGATTATGAGCGAGGCCCACGTCGATGCGATGGCGTGTGTTTGGTCATTTTACGCCTTGAGTGAAAGTTCAGCTGTAAACAAGAATTGTAAAGACAAAGACAAATTACTCTGGTTTCATCCTGCAGATGTACGACAATATCGCCTCATTGCGCTTTGACCCGGGAACAAGCGGAGAGACGGTGGTAGGCGCCATGGTGTCTGCAGAAGGAGAGGTGATGGAGTTCAGGCAGTCCATCCCAACAGAAGGACGAGTGGAGGAATGGATGACGACTGTTCTGCTGGAGATGAGGAGGACCAACAGGCTCATCACCAAGGAGGCCGTGTTCAACTACGAAAAGAACAAGTCAAGGTCACACTGATGATTTTATTTTGTTGAAAACGGTGGTCTTGGTGCAGTTACAAAATCACTGACTTTTATATTTCTATAAATATTAGTTATATCACTGGCAGTTGCTTACATATCTTATATTAAATGCTGAAAAAATTTACTCTACAAACCCACCGCAGGGATCACTTGCATTTTTTCTTGACAACAGCGAAAATAACTTAAAATGCTCTGACGTTTTTGATCACTCACAATATCCACAAAACATTGTGCTTTAATAAAATGAAGAAGATTGATAAAAATGTGAACACAAACATGAGATAATGCTGTTAATCGATTAAAGATTTTAATCTAGTTAATCACAGTCATAGTCTGTAATTAACTGTAGTTATCATGTTGATTGACAATTTTAAAATACTCAGGTTTACTTGTATTATAAATGTCCAGTGTTGGAATAAGAAATGCATGATAAACTAGTTAGAGGAAACAGATTATGGCGTGTAATAATCTTAAATGTTAAATTAAAATCTCTCAAATGGGACTGCAGGCAGTGGCTGGGTGTAGATGTGGGGGCGTGGCAACCCACCAACGGCGGGACTTGAACCCGGATCATCAGATCCAGAAATCAACAACCTACTGTAGAGCCTTGGCTGCCTGAGCCGCTGCTCTGACATCTTATATTTTATGTATTCTTGTAAAAATAGTTCCACATGAAGGTAGCATGAGCACACAACTTTGGTTTCATCTAAATTTCCATCTAAAAGCTTTGTATAATAAAACTTGGTGTTCAACACACCTGGTGATGTTTCCATCTTATTACCCGCATTAAATGTACCGTTATCACACACAGCCAGATAACCATGTTCCGATTATGGATAGCCTGAACTTTTATCGTTATTAATTCATCAGAATTTAGCACTAGATATTTACGGAACTGATGTGTGACTCATAATCTAGGTTTAAAGAAAAAAACAACTGTCTTTGACGATGTTGGACGAGAAGGCCTGGCTTGCAGTCTCCGCCCTAATTCATCCCAATGGTGTCCTATCGGGTTGAGGTGCGCAGTCATGTTGGAACTGGTATGGGGCTGTTTTTCAGGAGTTGGACTCGGCCTCTTAGTTCCAGTGAAAGGAACTCTTAATACTTCTGCACACCAAGACATTTTGG
Source organism: Clarias laeviceps (assembly GCA_030014305.1). NCBI lineage: Eukaryota > Metazoa > Chordata > Actinopteri > Siluriformes > Clariidae > Clarias > Clarias laeviceps. Next base: position 23,137,559 of record JAQMYJ010000014.1, read on the forward strand.
ACAATTTCATACTTCCAACTTTGTGGGAACATTTTGGGGACGGCCTCTTCCTGTTCCAACATGACTGGGCACCAGAGCACATAGCAAAGGTCCATAAAGACATGGGTGAGCGAGTCTGGTGTGGAAGAACTTGACTGTCCTGACCTCAACCCCATAGAACACCTTTGGAATGAATTAGAGTGGAGACTGCGGGCCAGGACTTCTCGTCCAATATCACTGTCCAACCTCACAAATGTACTTCTGGAAAAACGGTCAAAAATTCCCATAAACACACCCCTAAACCTCAAGTTCATACGTATGTGAAGGCAGGCGAGCCAATACTTTTGCCAATATAGTGTACAGTATATTAAAGTAACTTCTACAAATAGAAATTATACCCATCATTACATTTTGGACATAAAACACTTCTATCACTTCTAAGTTTAAAACAGCTTGCCATTAAAAAAAGTTTTTTTTTTTTTTTTTTACTACAGAAGTGTCGAACGAAAGATAAGTCAAGCCACATTTGGGGCGAACGTAAACATTTAGTGTTGTTGCTTGTACCTCAGGGTGGACTGGATGCTGGACTACCAGGGCATGGTCGTGCTGGCCGGAAACCAGGTGTGGTGGACGTGGGAGGTAGAGGACGTCTTCTTCAAGGTGCAGGCAGGAGACAAGCAGGCCCTCAAAAATTACGCCAAGAAGATGCACGGGCAGATCGACGACCTGGTCAAGCGCATCACGCAGCCTTTATCGAGGAACGACCGCCGCAAACTCAACACCGTGCTCATCATAGACGTCCACGCCAGAGACATCGTGGACAGCTTCGTCAGGGACAGGTAGGACATCGTAGCAGCACTGAAATGTGGCAGCGTAGATACGAGGTGAGATTTTTTCCCTCTCTTGATCCTGCAGTATCACAGACGTGCGTGAGTTCGAGTGGGAGAGTCAGCTGAGATTTTACTGGCTAAAAGATGCGGACGATCTGTTCGTCAATCAGTGTTCGGCTCAGTTCTCCTATGGATACGAGTACATGGGTCTGAACGGCAGGCTGGTCATCACCCCCCTCACCGACCGCATCTACCTCACACTCACACAGGTGTACACACACATACACACACACACACACACACACACAAAACAAATGAAGACGAAGTGTGTCTAACGTGTAACTGTGTCTTTAGGCGCTGTCTATGTACCTGGGCGGAGCACCAGCAGGACCTGCAGGTACAGGAAAAACCGAATCCACTAAAGACCTGGCTAAGGCGTTGGGTCTGCTCTGTGTGGTCACTAACTGCGGGGAGGGGATGGACTACATGGTAAGTTCCAAACTTTAAACATTTTAAACAGGCTTATATTTTTAGACGGAAATTATAAGACAGAGTTTCTAATGTGTTTTTTAACAAATAATAGTGATATATGTAATGTATACGTCAGAGTTTGAAACAAGTCAACGAGAGCTGTGCTTTCTAGGTGGGAGGGGCTTACACACTCTCTCCCCTGTCAATCATAGTGACACTCGCTAATCACGAGCATCTGCAAACTGATGAATGTTAAAGAAGGCGGATAGTCTTTTACTCCAGGTGTATGTTACAACCAAATAAGGAAACTTCATAGTGATGTATCTCAAAGTTTTGAGAAGATGATGAGCTACATGCTTGCTTCTCCTCTCTAGGCGGTTGGGAAGATCTTCTCTGGCTTGGCTCAGTGTGGAGCCTGGGGCTGCTTCGACGAGTTCAACCGCATCGAAGCCTCTGTGCTGTCCGTCATCTCCTCCCAGATCCACACCATCCGCAACGCCCTCATGCTACAGCTCAAGAGATTCCACGTGAGTGACGTTATCTTTCCATTTTTAAATCTTCCAAAGCCAGGCGGTTTTAATTGTAATCCTGTGCTTATTTACGGGATCGTGACTTGTTTCCAGTTTGGAGGTCAGGAGATCAGTCTGGATGCGCGAATGGGGATCTTCATCACCATGAACCCGGGTTACGCTGGACGAACCGAGTTGCCCGAGTCGGTGAAGGCCTTGTTCCGACCCGTGGTGGCCATCGTCCCTGATCTCCAGCTGATCTGCGAGATCATGCTGTTCTCAGAGGGCTTTCTCTTGGCCAAGGTGATCATCTCAGAGTCTGGTATATTATACAAAAGTTTGTCCCAAATACTGAATGATGTCACCTGAAAGAAACGCTGCATACAGTGGAACCTTGGATTACGAGCATAATTTGCCCTGGAAGCGGCTTGTATTTCAAAACACTCATAAACCAAATAAAATTTTCCCATAAGAAATAATGGAAACTCAAATTATTTGTTCCACAGCCCAAAAAAATTTATACATAAAAATAATTAACACAAAATATTAAGTAAAAATAAAACAAATTAACCTGCACTTTACCTTTTTGAACAAAGTTTTTTTATTTATTTTCAAACTATACAAAAAAAAACAGAACAAAACACAGCAAAAGAGAAAAAGAGAGCACAAAACCAAACCCCCCCATCCCTCCCAACACCAGACAAACACAAGGATGCCATAACAATCAGATGTCCATAAAATTTTTTAATAAAATAAAATAATAATAATAAATAATCTTCCCCACACACTTCCTTTACAGTACAATATTATCTGCCCTCAGCAAAAGTTAAGAAAGACTGCCAAATATTATAGAATGTGTCAGTAAACCCTCTAACTGTGTATCTAATTTTCTCCAGTTTAAGGCAGTACATCACTTCCCTTATCCAGTGGCTAAATGTTGGTGGATCAGGGTCTTTTCATTTAGTCAGAATTAATCTCCTAGCCAAAAGGGAGCAGAAGGCCAATATTTTAATCTGCACTTTACCTTTTTAAAAAAAAGTAAAAATAAATACACGCGCGCTGTACACACACACATACAGACACAAAATAAAATATGTTTTACACACACACACACGTGTTATAGTAAACAGTACACGTGTGCACGGATGTTGATTATATCAGTAAGAGACGAGCACTAAGACCCAGCAGGGGAGACGATTACCCACAATTCCGCAGCGCAATAGAGGCGTCAAAACAAGAAGCGCATGCGTGATACATGATACTCGGTACTCGTAAACCAAGACTTGCTTGTTTTCCAAGTCAAAATGTATTAAAAATCTTTGCTCGTCTTTCGGACACTCGTAAACCGCGTTACTCACAAGCCGAGGTTTCACTGTAATTGGAAACATGTCTGATTACTATGTGCATGTAAGCGTGATCAGATTACCCAAGCAAATGTTAAGGTCGATCTGATTCCTTCAGCGTGGTTTCCTCGCAGGTGCTGGCGAAGAAGATGACGGTGCTGTATAAACTGGCACGAGAACAGCTGTCGAAACAGTCTCACTATGATTTCGGACTGCGAGCGCTCAAATCTGTATTAGTCATGGCGGGAGAGCTGAAGAGAGGATCTGCTGACCTCAGCGAGGTGACACTTGTGCTTCCCAAACAGAACATCTCACTTCCTTTAAAACTTTATGCTAAATTGTACCTAACACATATACATATTCACCCCCCTCCTTCTCTGTGTCTCTCTCTCCATCCCTCTCTCTCTCTCTCTATCTCAGGATGTGGTGCTGATGCGAGCTCTAAGAGACATGAACCTGCCAAAATTTGTCTTTGAGGACGTTCCTTTGTTCCTGGGACTGATCTCAGATCTGTTTCCAGGACTGGACTGCCCGCGTGTGCGCTACCCCGACTTCAACGATTCTGTAGAGGCCACTCTGGACGAGAATAAATACATTCTTATGCCCAATCAGGTACCTCCATGTAGAGTTATCTCACAGGAGATTGTTCTGTACGAATAACTAAAGTTATTATTGTTGGCTTGCACTGATGAGTTTATTGTTCTTTTATTCGTTTTTGGCTGCAGGTGGATAAAGTGGTCCAGATGTACGAGACCATGATGACCAGACACACTACCATGGTGGTGGGACCCACAGGAGGGGGCAAATCCGTGATTATTAATACCCTGTGCCAAGCCCAGACTAGGTCTGTGTCGGTCTACTGTACATACCTTGTAGTAAGTATTTTCTTTTCAAATGTCTAAACGATGCCTATTCTGTCCATGTGCCATGCAGGCTGGGGCTGACGACCAAACTGTACACACTGAACCCTAAAGCCATGAGCGTGATCGAGCTCTACGGCATTCTGGATCCCGACACTCGAGACTGGACCGACGGTATTCTGTCCAACATCTTTCGAGACATCAACAAACCTACAGACAAAAGGGAGAGAAGGTAATGTTCGGCTTCTGCAAACACTAACGAAGAAGATTGATATTAAAAGGCAGAATTTATTTCAATCCTTATCATCTTCTTATACGTATATCAGCACGTTAGTCTGTTTTTTTTCTTTTTTTTTTTGTATTAGTATTTATAATTTGTCATTTTTTTATGGCAATCACCAGGGATCGGTCAATATGATATTATCACGATACAGAGGTGCTGATTACATTTGTATCACTATTCTGTTAGTATCATGATTTTATAAATATCATTTTGTTACAATTCTAAACAACCTTAGCAAATAATTAGCACAAAGGATGCTGCCAATGTGTGAACAGTTTAGAGCACACCACCTGTAGGATTATAGAGGAACTGCAGCAAACAAATCTAAATAAAAAAGTATACATATTAAAAAATTGATTTTGGAATCAGCATTGCAATACGTGAATTGCGACTCAAAAGAATCATGATTCATCACTGAATCATTTTTTCTGCTATCTCTAATAGAGTCTGTAACTATTGATGCTACTTTCGGACTGAATACAGCCCGTACTTTTGCCAGATTCAAGCTCATTAGTATTGAAGAATGTGTGTATGATATTAAATTAAATCTGTCCACATTGCATATAAATGTTTTTTAGATTTTTTATTCTCACAGGTCATGGGGGGGTATTTTTAATATTTATTTATTTATTTATTCATTTTCAATCATCCTGGGTGTGGCCCAGGCCCGTCACAGATGGCTCATACACATTGGTACATATAGATGTAAAACTTAGTACACATTTGGATCTCATTGAGCTAAACAACTTTCGCTCTACTTCAATAGGAAGTCAGTTATTGCGGGTTGTTTGCAAAACACACTTAATGAAATTTGATGTACTCCTCCTAGGGGATTTATATGATCACCACCAAACTGGGCCTATATGATCTCAAGACATTGTGGATCCAAAATTGCGAAGGGATTTTTGAAATCTCAAATGGTTCAGCTGTGGCAAGGCCTTAAACTTATGGCAAAAAATGGCTAATAACTTCCTTACTTACTGTATAAACTCTATATAGTTATAAAATATATTATGTCATAATGGTATTGGTATTTCCCCTTTAAATGCATGTGCTCACTGTGCCTACTGTGCCCGGGCGGCGATGGCGCAGGTGCTTGGGCCCGAACTTCCTTGCATGCAACAATATTTAACATTGATTTCCCGGCACAGGTACATCCTATTTGATGGGGATGTAGACGCTCTATGGGTGGAGAACATGAACTCTGTGATGGACGACAACAAGCTGCTGACACTCGCTAACGGAGAGAGGATCCGTCTGCAGAATCACTGCGCTCTCCTGTTCGAGGTAATGACAGTCAGTGGGTTTCATAATGAATGCAGTGTTAGAGTTTCAGCTGAACTTCCGTCCTTGATGTTTTTGTAGGGAGTGTCTGAATAAGAACATCATGAGAGTATGAGATGAGATTTCATCCAGAGTGTTTGCTTTCAGGTGGGGGATCTGCAGTACGCCTCTCCGGCCACCGTGTCTCGCAGTGGAATGGTGTTCGTGGACCCCAAAAATCTTCGCTTCACTCCCTACTGGGAGAAATGGGTGAACAGTAGACCTGTGAGGGTAAGAGTCAGACCGGCAGCGTGGTGACGGCACTGTAACTTTCTTTTCTCTTGTGTTGTGTTATAAGATATTAATCACAGTTCCGTTCACAGGAGCAAGACGGTCTGAACAAGCTTTTTAAGAAATATGTTCCCAGCACCATAGACATGATAGTGGAGGGAATCGTAGATGGAAGGCAAGGAGAGAAAATGAAGACGATTGTCCCACAGACTGATCTTAACATGGTGAGGCGATTACATTCTTCACCACATAATTAAATTTCTGAGCTGTTTACATGTTTTTAGCAGAAGAAGATCATTGTGTATATTTAAATTCATGCTAAATGCCTTTAAACCCAGCTGATTGTTGCTCTACCTCGATGGTCCTCCGCAGGTGGTGCAGTTGTCGACGGTGTTGGACGCTTTGCTAGAACTGGAAGAGTACTCCTTCGACGAGCTGGAGAGTTTCTTCCTCGAGGCTCTGTACTGCTCACTCGGAGCTACGCTGTTAGAGAGCGGCCGCAAGAAGTTTGACGACTTCATTAAGAGGCTGTCCAACCTCACCTCTGTCCACACTGAGACACCGCTCGCCGGTCCTGGAGACCTACCTGGTAATTTAGGAAAATATGCCTTTTGTGTTCTGTGTTTTATGTTGTTTAATTATTTCCGGAAAAGTAAAACAGTAAAAAAAAAAAAAATAGAAACTTGAAAATAAATATAAAACGACTAATGAAAAAGAAAGAAAGGTAATACAGTGGGACGTTGACATATGAATTTAATCCGTTCTGGAGGCGAGTTCTTAAAGTGAAATTCTGTATTGTGAAACACATTGTCTCATAGGAAATAATGTAAATACAGATAATCTGTTCCAGCCACCCGAGAATATTACCAATACTACCACTTTTAAACACTATAATCATATTTTTGCATGTAAAAACATTCAAAACATTTAGAAAAGACATGTAAATGAAGTAAAATAATGAAATAAATAAACATTAAACCTCACTTTACCTTCATTTATGATTCCTCTTGGCACCGGCTGCTTTAAAAAACAAACTGAAAGCGGCTCCTTTTTATTCTTGCCGCCGTCCTTGATAACATTCTTGACACCTATGGTGCTGCGTCTTCACTAAATCTTACACAAAATGTAAAAAAAAGCCCCCAAAAAAATATGTAAACTCGCTTCGCTTGGCTTTCCACTGATGCAAACAAGTTTTGAACGTAGGCGCAACTTAGCCGGCATTCGGTTCGGCTCGTTCACCCGTATGCTGAAAATGCTTCACATGCCAAGGCAAATTTCTTGAAAAGTTTCAGTTCAAAAGGCCAAAATTAATGAGGTCGATGTTAGTATGCAGTGGGAAATTGGAGGAAAAGAATACTGGGGAAGATAGAGGGAAAGAAAGGATGAAGGAAGAAATCTATAAAAAAAAAATGATGGAATTGAAAATAAAAGAAGAAGAATCACAAAGGTGAAGGGGAAAGAAAATGTAGAGAGAAGGAAATTAATAAAAATAAGGGCCAAATGAAAGGAAGGAAGGTGAGTGAAATAAACACAATACTTTTATCCTGACTCTATTCTGTAAAGATTAAATATTGCACTTCTGTATTATTCAGTATCTGTCTGTATATATCAGGTTTTCTGCCAACTCTCTATGACTATCACTTCAATCTGAGCACAAAGAAGTGGACTCCCTGGAGGGCGCTGGTCCCCAGATACAACCACAACCCTGACATGAAATTCATCGACATTCTCGGTAAAGTTAAAGTCTCAGGTTTTAAAGCTAACCGGGGTGTTTATCATGATGTTTTCAGTTCTTCCTGTGTTTCACCTGGTTTTGCTTTAAGTGATGGTTTGGCACAGCCAGACATTTTTGTGCTTCTGTAGACTTGAGCACTGACGCTTGAGTGGCTAAGAAAGAAGGCAAGCAAACGGCATCGACACCAGTGCCACAGTTAAACTCTCAGACTTTTCCCCCATTTTGACTTTAACATGAACTGGTAACTGATATCTATCTAAATGTTCCTATTAAAGTGGACGGTGGGTGTATACACTGCCCCTTCTGTAGTCATATTAAGGTGGTATTAATATTCAGACACTGAACCTGCCTCAGTCTAAAGTGCGTATCACTGTCTGAAGCTTTAAGTTGATGAGTTTATAATTAATTCCCTGTACTATTCTGCGCTCGTCTCTCTCAGTGCCCACCGTCGACACCACACGTACCAACTGGCTGTTGGAGCAGATGGTGAAGGTGAAGAGGCCCGTGGTGCTGGTTGGAGAGTCTGGAACATCGAAAACTGCCACCACGCAGAACTTCCTCGCCAATCTGGACACCGACACGACAGTGAGTCACGCAAACATCGTCCATTACGCCGTACTCTTTACATGACCGGAGTTGTTCTTCTTCTTCACCTTCTAATGGCTGCTCCTGTTAGGGGTCGCCACAGCGGACCATTTGTCTCCATCTAACTTTGTCTCCCTGATGTTCCTTTGTCACTCCAACCTCCCGCATGTCCTTCCTCAACACATCTATTAACCTCATCTTAGGCCTTCCTCTTCTCCTCCTGCCTGGCAGCTCCACCTCTGACATTCACCTTTCCGATGTCCCCAAACTGTCCCACCAGCACTGTACCTTTAACATACTCTTTCTTAATCCTGTCCATTCTTGTCACCCAAAGCATCTTCAGCTCTGCCATCTCAGAACATGACATTTAAAACATTTTCTTTTGGTTTCCAGATGGTTCTGACTATCAATTTCTCATCAAGAACCACATCCATGGACGTCCAGAGGATCCTGGAGGCCAGCGTTGAGAAAAGGACCAAGGACACCTATGGCCCTCCCATGGGCAAGAGGCTGCTGGTGTTTATGGACGACCTCAACATGCCACGCGTACGTCTATACGTGCACGTTACTGAAGGTGTACTAGAGTGTGTACAAACACACTGCACCTGAACGATGGGAGAGAAATAGTGCCAATTCCTAAAGCGTTTTATCTTCAAATCTGATTCCAGTGCGATTTTACAGATGAACCCTAATCTCGATTCCTCATTGCCTTCATAATGAATTTTAAATTATATCATATTACATTACATTATTTTTGTGTCTTTCTCTCACAGGTGGATGATTACGGCACGCAGCAGCCCATAGCGCTGCTGAAGCTGCTGTTGGACAGGGGCGGGATATACGACCGGGGAAAAGAACTCAACTGCAAGATGCTGAAGGACATGGGCTTCATCGCAGCCATGGGGAAAGCAGGAGGAGGCCGTAACGAGGTGGATCCTCGTTTCATCTCCCTCTTCAGTGTGTTTAACGTCCCGTTTCCTGAGGAGGAATCACTCCATCTCATCTACTGCTCCATCCTGAAGGGCCACACCAGGGTGAGAGAGACATACGTTCATATCGCTGTTGCACTTCTCATGCTGTACAAACTGTCTTATTCCTCTTGTACTAATTTTACAGTTAGAACGGCACATTATACTTTCTATCCCTTTTTTATACATACATTTAATGTACGAGCTTAAACCTCTTCATTTTTTGAAAATGTAAAAAAATTCAAGTTACAGCTTCACCTCCTTCCATCAATGTTCCACAGATTTCCATCAATTATTCAACATGCTGTGGAATAAGGAACAGGAATAATACTGTAGTTCTCCAGAAATTCTCCATGATAAGCATGATATGTACTGGATAAGTGTGCTGTTTATCTAACAGATTCTGTTGGGGTTTTTTTAAAGGCTTTTGATGAAAATATTCAGAACATCTGTGACACGCTGACCACCTGCACACTGAACCTGTACAACTCCATCATTAAGGACCTGCCACCAACTCCCTCTAAGTTCCACTACATCTTCAACCTGAGGGATCTGTCCAGGGTGTATAACGGCCTGACCCTGACGAACGCAGAGAGGTTTGTACACTCATCACTCCATCAGAAACGTCATTCTGTGGCCTCCGAGTGGCGCAGTGGTAAAGTTCTCGCCCTGTCATCAGGAGATCGCTGGTTCGATTCCCAGGTGATGCTGTAACCTCTCGCAGCTGGAGGTCTAGAGAGAGCTGATTGGCCGAGCCTCTCTCAGAGGGGGTGGATGAGAGGTACTTAGTGCTCCCACATTAATCACGGCTCTACAGCCAATCAGGGGCGTCTGTGAGCTCACGCACGCGGAAGGAGTGGATAGCACTGTCGAGTGTGTGACTCCCGCCCCCAACGGTGCATGAGCGAGCAGTTCGAAAAGATGCGGTCGGAGACGTCACGTGGTTCAGAGGAAACACGTGATAGTCTTCGACCCTCCCGACTGAGTGGTAGTAGTAGCCTTAATGTGGGAGCCCCCTAGTGACGGGGAGGAATTGGGCACGACTAAATTAGGGAGAAAATCGGGAAAAAATCCCCCCCAAAAAATAATAATAGAAACGTCATTCTGTTATTTATTTCATTGTTTCTGATCACGACTCAGGTTCCTGACGGCCTCTCAGTTTGTGCGGGTCTGGAGGAACGAGTGTCTGAGGGTGTTCCACGACAGGCTCATCAACGAAACCGACAAGGCTCTCGTGAGTGTTCTTATACTACCAATATTACCAAATTCTAACACTATAATCATATTTTTGCATTTTAAAAAATAAAACATTTAGAAAAGATGTAAATGAAGTAAAATATGAAATAAATAGACATTAAACCTCACTTAACCTTAATTTATGATTCCTCTTGGCACCGGCTGCTTTAAAAACCAAACTGAAAGCGGCTCCTTTTTCTTCTTGCTGCCGTCCTTGATAACATTCTTCACTAACTCTTGGCACAAAATGAAAAACAAAAACCACAAAATATATGGAAACTTACTTCCTTTGGCTTTCCATTGACGCAAAACAAGTTTTGAACAGCTCCTGTACGTACGTGTTCACACAAAGTAGGTGCAAGCTGGCATTCGGTTTGGCTCGGTTCGCCTGCTCATATGCCAAAATGCTTTGCATTTCTTACAAAATTTCAAAAACATTGCCTGAAGTACCAGTGTACATCTCATCCAAGCTACACTCGGTTATTAATCTGTGTTCATTATTGTCCTCAGGTCCAGGGATACATTAAAGCCCTGATAGAGGAGCATTTCAAATCTGATGTGGAGTCAGCGATGAGAGACCCGATCCTGTTCGGAGACTACAGAACGGCCCTCTCCGAGTTTGAGCCCAGAGTCTACGAGGACATCCAGGATTACGATGCCTGCAAGGCTCTTTTCCAGGTAACTGGCATCAGGTGGACTCCTAAAGTATACCTCTGGTTCACGAACACCTGGAACCGCATCATCTTCACTGTTGTTCTGTTCTGGATTTGTCTTACAGGAGATCCTCGAGGAGTACAACGAGACCAAGAGCAGAATGAACCTGGTGCTCTTTGACGACGCGCTCGACCACCTGACCAGAATCCATCGCATCATCAGGATGGACCGTGGCCACACCCTGTTAGTGGGAGTCGGAGGGTCTGGGAAACAGTCCTTAACCAAACTGGCTGCTTTCACCGCAGGATGCGAGGTAATGCCTTCTAATCAAAGCATCACAGTAGTGCTGCTAACATTACACTATTTATTAACACTATTTCATCTTTTTCTTTTGGTTGTAGGTGTTTGAGATTGTGTTGAGTCGAGGATACTCAGAGTCTCACTTCCGTGAAGATCTGAAGACTCTTTACTTAAAGCTGGGCATCGAGAATAAGAAAACTGTGTTCCTGTTTACCGACGCTCACGTGGCCGAGGAGGGCTTCCTGGAGCTCATCAACAACATGCTAACGTCAGGTGCGTTATTTTATACCTCTGAACAATAAACATTTTATATTTATATGATCACTATTTAAAAAATATTTGGAGAAATGTGACCTCGTGCCCCTCTGTGCGTGCAGGAATGGTTCCAGCGCTGTTTCCCGACGACGAGAAGGACTCAGTCCTGAATCAGGTCCGCGACGAGGCTATGAAGATGGGCTCGGGGCCGTCCAAAGACAGCGTGTGGCAGTACTTTGTAAACAAGAGCGCCAACAACCTGCACATCGTCCTGGGCATGTCTCCTGTAGGGGACGTCCTCCGGACTCGCTGCAGGAACTTTCCGGGTAAGAAGGGAGGCGGTGTAGAAGGTGTACAAGAAAGAGACAAACGTACAAAAAGTCTACACGCCCTCAATTCACATTGCTGAAATCTACACGATTTTTAGTACGAGTCAGGATTTCAGAGGAGTAACAAAAACGGTCAGGGTACATGTTTTGGAGATAAAGTCAGAGAGGCCAGATTGAGGTGGTTTGGACATGTTCAGAGAAGAGATTGTGAATATATCGGTAGAAGGATGCTGAGGTTGGAACTGCCAGGCAGGAGGTCTAGAGGAAGAACAAAGAGGAGATTTATGGATGTAATGAGAGAGAATATGAAGTTAGTTGGTGTGAGAGAAGAGGATGCAGAGGACAGGGTTAGATGGAGGCAGATGATTCTGTAGCGACCCCTGAAAGGGAACAGCCGAAAGACAAAGAACAAAAAACGGTCAGGTTCACTAAAAAGTATGTTCATGAATATACTCAATTCCTGATTCTTGAAGATCCGGTTCATCCGCCGTTATGGTGGAGCAGGTCCTTCAGCCGCCTTCTGAAAGGTTCACGATTTCTGTTGTTTCCCTTTTACATTTCTTTTCTCCAGCGGTCCGGTGGCATCCTTGTGGTTGGGTCACTAGATCGTTGCCCGAGTGGTCCAACAGGTGTCGTCTTGTTGTTTCACTTGCCCAGCCCATCTGAGTTTCCGCTCTCTGGCATCTTCCTTGAATTTGTTTTGCTGTCCCTCTTGTCTCTGAGTCGGATCTTCAGGATTCACTGTTTCATCACGTCCTACGTCGCCTGTTCCTTCTTCTCTTCTGTTCCTCGCATAGGTGACTTGTTGGTCTGGGTAAACGTATTTGTTGGCAAAATCGATAGTTTGGCTTGCTAGCATAATTGTTCCACTGGTGCAGCAGTTGTTCTTCATTGGCTGGGTTTTGTTCCTGTTGATTCACTAGCGTCATTAAGTTCTTGAAGGATCGACTTGGCAGTCTGTACATTGTTCGCAAACAGGATGATGTCATCAGTTAATAGAAGATGGTGAAGCCATTCTCCATTGATCCAGAAGCCTCAGTTGTCCCAAACCGATGTTCGAAAGGAATGTAACATAATATAAATGTGTACTTTCATTTAAATTTATGGTCCTCTAGGGCACTTTGTAGGTATTCTACTTTTTCCTGTTAGGACTTTTATTCCTGAACACTTGTGGTATCATTTCATCCTCTTTGGAGAGACGTTTTCCTGACTCCCATTGTCCCGCATTGATGTAACAGAGTGACTGACCATCTTAATGATTGTGTGTGTTTGTTGTTCAGGCCTGGTGAATAATACCGGTATTGATTGGTTCCTCCCGTGGCCTCCTCAGGCTCTACATGCAGTCGCAGAGTCTTTCTTGGGTAAGTCGTTAACATCTATAAAAAAATGTTATAGGTATACAGTTACTGTTACCATACCTGTGCTGCTTATTTTTCTATAATTGCACAATAGGGAGTGGTTTATTTGATATTACGATACTGAGTCAAAATTTATCCGCACTCCAGTTATATTAAAACTTCTGTCTCATCAGCGCCCCAGTCATGTGTTACATCAGTTTATTTGTAACATCCAAAAAATGCCCCGGTTGTGATTTGCACAGAAGAGCAAAGCAAAGAAGAGTAGCATGCAGTGATTTGTGTGGTGTACCTGCCAAAACAGCCCACGGAAGAGAATAAACAGAAGTGTTTGGATAGCTGTGAAAGTTTCTTAAAGAGAAACATTACTGGTGACGAGACACGGATTCATCACTACGAGTCTGAGAGTAAACGGTGTGGAAAGGAAACCCTATCATCAAACGAGAAAACAATTTCTCAAGGGCCAGAAGTATTGGAACATCACCATGAAAAAGGCTCAACAATCAACAGTGAGCTCGTTACAGTGAGACGCTTATTGAAGAGCTGAAGACTAAACTTCAGATTAAACGCAGAGGACTGATATCCGAGGGTGTCGTGATCTCCTGCCCATACTGTCATCACTCTGAGATGTTACAGCGTTCTTTCTATAGTCCTGATCTCGCTCCATCAGACTTTCACCTGTTCGTGTCCCCTGAAAGCAGAACTACGAGGACGAAGATTCACTTCTGATGAATCTTCTCTAAAACTGTCTTTTCTAAAGTTTAGCCAGATCATTTTTGACTCACCCTAGAACAGTAGAACCCCAGTGGAGAGAAATGGCAAAACAGTGATTGTACGGCGTGACCTGTGGAGACATTTGCATCAGATGGGTTATCAGTATGGGATTAAGATTATCTTTTCATTGTGTCGGTCTTGTGTTCCAGGCGAGAGCCCGATGATACCCAAAGCCCATACAGAGGAGGTGATAGGTAACGTGTGTATGGTGCACAACTCGGTGGGTGTGTACAGTAAGCTTTTCCAGCAGAAGCTGCGGCGCAGTAACTTCGTCACCCCAAAAAACTACCTGGACTTCATCAGCACCTACTCCAACCTACTGCAGGACAAGGACAAGTACATCCTCGGTGAGTACACAGCTTAAACGTATGTGTGTGTGTCTTTAAATCAGCGCTGTCAATCGATTAAAAATGTTAATGTAGTTAATCACAGTCATAATCTATGATTTACACGATTAAGCACAATCTTAAAATAATCACTTACTTAAAAAATAAAGAAATGCCTGACAAACTGGTTCGAGGAAACAAATTATTCAGTTTTATAATATCTCAGACTTTATTATTTAACAATTGTTAAATTAAAATCTCTCAAATGGATAGTACGGGGTGTGGCAACCCACCAGGGCTCGAACCCGGATTCTCAGAAACCCGAAAATCAACAACCTAGAGCCTTAGGCGCCTGAGCCACCGCTCCCACATCTTATATTTAATGTATTCTTGTAAAAAAAAAAAAAAAAGTTCCCCTTGAAGGTAGCTCGAGTCCACAGCTTTGGGTTTAAAACTTTCTGCTGTCTATTTTTCTGTGTGTGTGTGTGTGTGTGTGTGTGCACTATAGCCCTGTGTAAGCGTCTGGAAGGAGGTTTGGATAAATTGGACGAGGCCAGTGTGCAGCTTGCCGAGCTCAACGAGAAGCTGGCCGAACAGAAAGTGGTCCTGGCAGAGAAGTCGTCCGCTTGCGAGATCTTGCTGGAGGAGATCACGACCAACACCAAAGTTGGTCAGTGTCAATATACGGAAAGCACCAAGACTTCTGTTTTTATTTATCTCATCCTGAATCTAAAATTATTAGATGTATATCAGATATTGGGTGTGATTAGGATCGTGCTAACTCGTGTGTTCTCAATGAAGCTGAGGAGAAGAAGGTGCTGGCTGAGAAGAAGGCGATGGAGATCGCAGAGCAGAATAAAGTGATCTCTGTGGAGAAAGCCGATGCCGAGAAGTCTCTGGAGGAAGCTATGCCCGCGCTGGAAGCAGCTCGCACCGCTCTGCAGAATCTGGACAAGTCTGACGTCACTGAGATCAGGTGAGTCCAAACCGAGATGACGCGAATCCCTGAAAAGACTCGAACACCACACTGAGAGTCTTATGAAGGTCTCATACTATAGATGAGACTCGTCTGAATATTTCCTGTCTCCTGGCCCGCGTCGTGCAGATCCTTCGCCAAGCCCCCGAAGCAGGTGCAGTCGGTGTGTGAGTGCATCCTGGTCCTGCGTGGGTACAAAGATATCAGCTGGAAGACGGCTAAGGCCATGATGTCAGAGGCTAACTTCCTGCGCTCGCTCATGGAGATGGACTGCGACGCCATCAGCACAGGGCAGGTCAAAACGGTCCGAGGTGAGACGTGCTGTGATACAAAGCAAACTAAATTTCCCTGATTATTTTTAAAAAGCATGAAGGTGAAAGTTCACACCATGAAGAAGAGGCGACAGAAAACATTTGTGTTGTTAATGGAGGTTTGTAACATTCTGTAAAGCACTCTGTGTCATGGAAATATATCAATCAGCTGGAGATGTGACGAAGCTCAGTTACCCAAAGTTGATCATTTTCCCTTTAACAGCAACTGTTAACATGACAAACACTCTTCATGTTGTCTCCTCTTCTCGTCAGGCTTCCTGAAGACCCTGAACACATCATTCGAGGAGATGCAGGGCATCAGCAAGGCCGGCTCGGGGATGCTGAAATTCGTCGAGGCCGTCACGGGTTACTGCGACGTGGCCCGAGAGATCAAACCCAAGAGACTGAAGGTTTAACCAACATCTATGTTTCTGAAAAATACTGAAATATCGAAAAAAGTCTGTTCCCATCACTTGCTTGCGGATGGCTCTAGATGTCGATTAGTAGATATATCATGCAGGTTTTATTTAACGAGTTTTGCAGTTTTGTCACACGGCAATTAACACTGACCTCTTTTCCAGGTGGCCAATTTGGAGAAGAACTTCTTCCAGAGCAAGCGTGAGCTGGAACTGATCCAGAACGAGCTTCAGCAGATTCAGACAGAGCTGGGTGCTTTGGGGCAGAAGTACAACGACGCCATGACGGAGAAGCAGCAGCTGCAAACGGAGGCTGAACTCATGGAGCGGAGACTCATCGCCGCCGACAAACTCATCTCGGGACTCGGATCGGAGAACAAACGGTCAGAAAATTTTTGAAAAATAAATCTTAGCTACTGTACATGCATGTCCTGCACAGTGCCTTTGAATCCTGGATTCTGATTTGGAAGAAAGTGTTCATTAATTTTCTCAGCTCAGAAAAGAGAGTCCGGTGAGGGAAGAGCTGTTTACAGGTGCTGTAACGTAAAGAAAAGTGCGGCTCGATAATAAATGATCAGCGTGAGAGGAACTCAACACTTCAGGACGTGCTGTAACTCTGCTTCATTGAAACGAGGATTCAGGGTGAAAATTTGTTTTCCTGCAGCTGGACCGAGGACCTGGTGGAGCTGAAGGAGAGGCGAGTGCGTCTGCTCGGGGACTGCTTGTGCTGCGCCGCCTTCCTGAGCTACGAGGGAGCCTTCAGCTGGGACTTCCGAGACGAGATGGTGTACGCGGTGTGGCAGAAGGACGTACTGGAGAGGGGCATCCCTATGAGCCAACCCTTCCGACTGGAGAATCTGCTCACCGACGAGGTCGAGATCAGCAGGTACGTACGAGATGTTACAGAGATGTTAAACAAACCGTTCTGTTTTCTGGGTCTAAACCATCGTCGTGTTTGTGTGGCTGTAGATGGGGGTCTGAAGGTCTCCCTCCAGATGAGCTGTCGGTGCAGAACGGCATCCTGACTACGAGAGCCAGCCGCTTCCCTCTGTGCATCGACCCTCAACAGCAAGCGCTGAACTGGATCAAGAAGAAAGAGGAGAAAAATAACCTCAAGGTCTGGTAACGTTCCTAAGAGAGACGTCGTGCTGCTGTGTGGGATTTTAAGATATATTGTAGAATTATCGCTAAATGTTAGGGGTGCAGCCTACAAGTTAATATTTACAAGTTCTTTTAGATCTAATAGTGTTCGTATTTAACTTAATTTAATAGTTTAGAACTTATAGCTTCAGTAAAATCTTTAAAGTAGATGTTTTGTTCATTTGTTAAAAAATAAATAGTGTAAAGTATAAATAAGAATAAAGTAGGTTATCTTGGTTGTTAGCATTAAATTAAGGCTCACTCAGCAAGAGCGTGGACATGGGTGTTGGACTGCTGATCAGAAGGTCCCCGGTTCGAGACCCGGCGCTGCCGGGGCTGCCGTTGTTGGACCCTTGAGCAAGACACAATCGAACTGGATCAATGGATACAGCGGTACCTTGGGATACGAATTTAATCCGTTCTTAAGGTGAAATTTCATATCACGAAACGCATTGTCTCATAAGAAATAATGTAAATTCAGATAATCCGTTCCAGTCAGACAAAAATATTAGCAATATTACAAATTTCCATAATTACCAATTTCCATAATTATATTTTTGCATATAAAAACAATCAAAACATTTAGAAAAGACGTGTAAATGAAGTAAACTATGAAATAAATAGACATTAAACCTCACTTAACGTTCATTTATGATTCCTCTCGGCACCGGTTGCTTTAAAAACCAAATTGAAAGCGGCTCCCTTTTCTTCTTGCTCCCGTCCTTGATAAAAAAATAAAATAAAAATGTAAACTCACTTCGCTTGGCTTTTCCACTGACAAGACAAATTTCGAACGGCTCCTCTGCGCACTATCTTGTATACCGGAAATGCTTTGTGTGTCGAGGCAAATTTCTTGCTAAAGTTTAGTTTTTAAGGTGAAAATTCGCGAGGTTGTGTGTTCATATGCCGAGGTACCACTGTATATCTCCAGGATGGAGAGAATCTGTTGCTCGATGTGTCCCGGATGGACAGACCCTATGCCCCAGCAAAGGAGGGTATCTCACTCATATGCCAAGGGTGAGGGGATGGGACGGATTTTCTGTCTGTCTGTCTGTAGATGTGTCTGTGTGATCAAGTGAACAAAGAACCGATTACATTGCCACACAGAGAACCAACCGGAACATCAGCGACTTCTGTGCTTTTCTCATGTCTGAGTGATTAGCTTTAGCTTTAGCAGTGATGATGGTTTTTGGCGCCGCTAAATTATTTTTTTTTGTCATTTCTATTTGCAGATCTCCTCCTTTAACGATCCCGACTTCCTGAAGCAGTTGGAGATGGCCATCAAATTTGGACTTCCTTTCCTGTTTCAAGACGTGGATGAGTACATCGACCCCGTCATCGACAACGTCCTGGAGAAGAACGTGAAAGGAGCCGAGGGACGGCAGGTCATCGTGCTGGGAGACAAGGAGGTCGAATACGACCCCAACTTTAAACTCTACCTCAACACCAAACTGGCAAATCCCAGATACTCACCAGCGGTGTTTGGGAAAGCCATGGTCATCAACTACACCGGTGAGTGAGAGAGAGAGAGAGAGAGATAAACTCAACCCCTATGTGCTTCACACTCATGTAACCCCTAAATAGTCCTTAAGTCTGTAGATTTCATTAGAAGTCTGAATATCGATGTGTGTAATCACAGGGTTTAATTCTAAACACAGCCTAATGAGTCGCTCAGTCAGTTTATCACGTTAATGTATTTTTCTGACTAGCGTTGTGATGGTGTTATGGTTTGTGTGTGTGATCAGTTACACTAAAGGGTCTGGAGGACCAGCTGCTGAGCGTCATCGTGGCCTTCGAGCGAAAAGAGCTGGAGGAACAGAGGGAGCGTCTGATCCAGGAGACGAGCAGGAACAAAAGTCTGCTCAAAGACCTGGAGGACTCTCTTCTCCGAGAGCTCACCACGTCCACGGGCAACATGCTGGACAACGTCGAGCTCGTCCACACACTCGATGAAACCAAATCCAAAGCCGGCGAGGTACGACCTCATCACAAGCGTTAACTCTCTGGGGGGGGAAAAAATCAGTTCATGCTAGTAAAAAACAAGAAGTGAGCTGAGCTTTTCTTAATTACTGTAAATGCAATTTGGGTCTGATGTGGGAAAAAGTGAAAGAAGCCGAACAGTTACACCAGCGTATTAATTTATTCATGTGATCCCACCAGGTGTTTGAGAAACTAAAGCAGGCCGAACACACATCAGCAGACATCGATAAACTGCGCGATGGCTACCGTCCGGCGGCTAAACGCGGCGCCATCCTGTTCTTTACCCTGGCTGAGATGGCGCTGGTGAACAGCATGTACCAGTACTCTCTCGCCTCCTTCCTCGAGGTGTTTGACTTGTCGCTGCGTAAATCTCTTCCAGACTGTGTCCTGAGCAATAGGCTGGAGAACATCATGAACACACTCACACACAACATCTACAATTACGGCTGCACCGGTAAACACCTTCTCCATAATTATTCATTCAAGGTTCACTATGGTACCATATGAAGGTAAAACGTTGTTACTGTTTTATTATTTTTTACCTTCCAGGTCTGTTTGAAAGACACAAGCTGCTCTTCTCCTTCAACATGACCGTAAAGATCGAGCAGGCGGAGGGTCGTGTCCCTCAGGAAGAGCTCGACTTCTTCCTTAAAGGTGACACACCGACAAAGCTCATGCGATCTCTCCGTACTCCGGAGAGGATGTGATCACCAGTAACTCTTCGTCTTTCCGTATGATGTAGGGAACCTCTCGCTGGAGAAGAGTAAGAGGAAGAAGCCGTGCGCGTGGCTGCCGGATCAGGGCTGGGAGGATATCGTGCGTCTGACTGAACTTTTCCAAACAGAGTTCGGCTCACTGATCGCCGACATCGAGAAGAATCCGACCGAATGGAAGGATGTGGGTTTGATGTTAATCTCTCACACACACACACACACACAGACAGACAGACAGAAGTTTGCTGTTGCTGCTGGTGACTCGACAGTGTGTTTCCCCTTTTGTTTTATCAGTGGTATGACATGGATGCCCCGGAGCAGGCACAGTTCCCCATGAAGTACGGAAACAGTCTGACAGATTTCCAGAAACTTCTGCTTCTGCGCTGCTTCAGGGTGGACCGAGTGTATCGCGCCGTCAGCGACTACGTCACCATCACCATGGGAGAGAAGTAAGATGAAAGGGTCACTCTGAAAGTTTCGCATAAGTTTTCACCCCTCGCTTCCCCAAACTGTATGCAGAACCGGACTGCTCTGAGTGTGTTACCGTGAGCAGGCGGGAGGAAAGATGTGATTGGCTGGCTTTAAATGTCTCGGGGGAGACACGTTGTAGCCCTCACCACCTCTTTGATAAAAAGATAGCTGATGTACCAGATAGTTTGTGTGATGGGTAGAGCTGGTGGGCGTTGAGTGAGAAATAACCATAATAAAAAAATTGTTTATTCAGCATAATGAATTTTCGCCTTAACTGAAATTTTGCAAGACATTCGCATGCCAAACCATGCAAAGCATTTTCAGTATATGAGCATCGAACCGAATGCGTGATTACATCCGTGATCCGTTCAAAACTTGTTTGTGTCAGTGGAAAGCCAAGCGAAGTGTGGATTTTTTGCATTTTGTGTAAGATTTAGGGAAGACACAACACCACGGGTCCCAAGAATCTTAGCAAACACGGTAGCAAGAAGAAAAGGGAGGTGCTTTCAGTTTGGTTTTAAAAATGGCCGCTGCCAAGAGGAATCATAAATTAAATTTAAGTGAGTTTTAATGTCTGTTAATTTCATATTTTATGTCATTTACATGTCTTTTTCTAAATGTTTTGATTGTTTTTATATGGAAAATATGATTATAGTGTTGGTAATTGGTAATATTGCTAATATTTTTATATGGCTGGAACGGATTATCTGCATTTACATTATTTCCTATGAGAAAATGCGTTTCACAATACAAAATTTCGCCTTAAGAACTCGCCTCCGGATAAATGGATAAAATTGGTATGCAGAGGTACCGCTGTAATTGTATTCTATATAAATATTAACTTTGTTTGAATTCTATTTTGTCTCTCTGTGTTTCAGGTTCGTGCAGCCTCCAGTCATCAGTTTCGAGGCGATATTTGAGCAGAGCACCCCGAACTCCCCCATCGTGTTTATCCTGAGCCCCGGCTGTGAGCCTGCAACCGATCTGATGAAGCTGGCCGAGCGCTCCGGGTTCGGGACCAACAAGCTTAAGTTCCTCGCCATGGGACAAGGACAGGAGATGGTACACACAACACACACACTTACAGAAATATAGTGATGTCGTATGGACTCACTCTGACAGAATGGTAACTTGTAACGCATGTATTATGGTGTAACTTTACATTTCTTCTCCGTTTCCCAGGTCGCACTGCAGCTTCTGGAGACGGCGGTGTACAGAGGTCAGTGGCTGATGCTCCAGAACTGTCATCTGTTAGTGAAGTGGCTGAAGGAGCTGGAGAAATCTCTGGAGAGAATCACGAATCCTCACCCAGACTTCCGGCTGTGGCTCACCACTGACCCCATCAGAGACTTCCCCATCGGCATCCTGCAGAAATCCCTCAAGGTCCATTACACTGCTACTGTAATATTTAAACAGCGCTCGCTCATATCCTGGTGTTTTTTCTAGCAGATTGTTCTAGCAGACATGCATATCTGAAAGAAAATGGAATTAGAGATTCCATGACACATTGTTCATTAAGGATCTAAATCTGAAATCACAGCGAAAATTAAACGGGAACGTTTCAGGTGGTGACGGAGCCCCCGAACGGGCTGAAGCTGAACATGAGAGCCACGTACTTTAAGATCCCGCCGGAGACGCTGACGAGCTGCCCTCACCCGGCCTTCCGCAGCCTGGTCTACGTGCTGGCCTTCTTCCACGCCGTGGTGCAGGAGAGACGCAAGTACGGCAAGATCGGCTGGAACATCGCGTACGACTTCAACGAGTCTGACTTCCAGGTAAACACACGTTTACCTTTTTAACAGAGCGTTTAACGTTTCAACTTTTTTAAGATTATTTTAAAATAGCAGACTGATCATACAGTATGTTTTGTGCAGTTCATGCTTATTGTTTTGTTTCAGGTGTGTCTGGAGATCCTGAACACCTACCTGACCAAAGCTCACACTCAAGGTGACGAGATGATCCCATGGGGGAGTCTCAAGTACCTGATCGGAGAGGTGAGGCACTACCGACATCTAGGGCGTGATATAACTCACAGCACAGGATACATATCTTATTTAGACCTGCATGTGTATGTACGTGCTTGTACGTTTATATGTGTATTATTATGTGTATATATGTGTGTGTATTTACACTGTACATGGTTCCTTTCTCTTCTTTTTCCACATTTGGACGGTTCTCCTTTTTTCCCCCCAATGAACTCTCTTTTCTTTGTTTCATTATTATGTTTGTGACTTCATGCTTAAAATGGGATAAGAAAGTGTTCCAGAAGATGTAAAGCATTAAATGTGTCATTGTCATTTCTACCTGTTAAAAATAGTTCATACCCAGATAGCACACACACGTCGCCGAGACGTCTATGTCCGATGTTAGAACGACGCTTAGCCGACGTATTTAAGATGTAAATGAATTAAAACGTCCCTGATCCGCTCTTTAGACGATGTTAATCAGATGTTCATACATCCGCCAAAGGTCTGATTCACGTCGGATAGACGTCGTTTTATT
>JAQMYJ010000014.1:23201417-23212050 GCA_030014305.1 Clarias laeviceps
ACACACACACACACACACACACACACGGACGTTCCCGATGTCGTGGTCGTTTGCGGTGCCATGAATCAACTTTGATCAAAGCAACAAAAACAAAAGCGCCACTTGTTACAAATCACTTTTATTGGTTTGTTTCTCAACTTAAAAAAAATATTTTTACAAGAACATAAACACTTTAAATTCCCTGGAACATATTTAGTTTTTTTTTTCAACATCAAAGCAGCTCAAAGATCAAAGCAATAAAAACAAATGTTTTTTATGAACTATTTTAATGAACCTTTATAAACTTTTATTTCAACTTATTTAAATGTATGATCTAATCTCTGATAGTCGTTTGGGTCGTTTATTGTTAAATAAGGTTATCTGTTACAAGTAAATGTTTGAGAAAGAACAGAAGACAAACGGAGGGGCGGGGCTATTCTTATATGAGGTCACAGTAGGGAGAAGATCTGCTTGGCTTATTTAAACTGGAGAGAGAGCAATAATAGTAATGAAAGTCTTAGAGTGAGAGCAGATGATTCTGAAGCTCACACACACACACACACACACACACACACACACACACACAGACACACCTTAATAAAAGTCATATCAAAGATGTAAACGTGTCAGGGTGTGTGACGTGAGGAGTGTGGAAGCTTCCAGACTCGGACTCACCCAGTCTTCAGGTCCCGAATGTCTCCCGATATGGACAGTGTCAAAAAAATTCTGTGTGTGTGTGTGTGTTTGGAGTAAGATGGGATGATGTCATGGTTCTTTTATCTGCTTCGGAGTCGCTCCATGCCGTCAGGAGGGAATCTTGGCCCTGATGAGCACCTGAAATGAAAGACATGATGTGTATGTGTGTAGTAGTAGGAATCTGTGTTAGGTCTCTGTGTGTGTGTGTGTGTGTGTCTGCAATTGTGTCCACGTATCTGCCGTCAGAAACGCACATTTCAGACGGGATCATACATCTGTTGGTCTCTGGGAGAGAAAATAAAGACGAGATTTAAACACGGGCGCTGAAGCCAAGTTTATGTAATCTGTTCCACATCCATTAGGAGTAAACACTGTGTGTGTGTGTGTGTGTGTGTCATGCTGTTGTGGGTAATTAATGAGAGACAGGGTGCTGTGATGAAGAGGAACTGAGTATAACCCCCTAACGCCAGTTTTCACATTAGTAATATCGTCCCGTACCCGAGTACTCTCATGTGTATCTCACACTCCGGTACAGCAGGTGGCAGTATGCAGGCACTATTATGTTGTTTTGTGAATTATCATTGAACAAAAAGAAGGAGATGAAGACAAGTACAGGGAAGTCAATATTTGCATTGCGATATAAGTGCCAACACGTGCAGTTCCTTGAGTGACCACTGGGAGCTCGTTCTAAAAGTGAGTCAATCCCCATTCGAGCCCCAAGTTAAAAACTTTACACCAGAAATGAACATGTTTACGGCCTGGTACAAAAAACAGCCAGATTTCACATTCATGACACCTGTACAGGGGGGTGAATATTTATGTAACTCATCATGTTAAATTATAGTAGAACCTCAGCATACGGACGCCTCGCCTCACAAATTTTCACCTTAATAACTGAAATTATGCATGAATTTTTTTTTTAATGAATAATAAAAAAAAAAATTTGGCAAACGAGCGACCGAACCGAACGCCGGCTAAGTTCAGGAAACGTTCGATATTTGTTTTTGTGTCAGCGGTGTGAAGCGAGTTTACAAATGTTTTTTGTGGGGTTTTTTGCATTTTATGTAAGATTTAGTGAAGACGTAGCGCCAAGAATGTTATCAAGGACGGCAGCAAGAAGAAAAGGGAGTCGCTTTCAGTTTGGTTTTTAAAGCAGCCATTGCCAAGAGGAATCATAAATTAAGGTTAAGTGAGGTTTAATGTCTATTTATTTCATATTTTACTTCATTTACACGTCTTTTCTAAATGTTTAGATTGTTTTTATATGCAAAAATATGATTATAGTGTTGGAAATTGCTAATATTGGTAATATTTTTGTTTGGCTGGAACGGATTATCTGCATTTAAATTATTTCCTATGGGACAATGTGTTTCACAATACGAAATATGTATTTCAATACAATATGTTGGAACCGCTGGCTCTTTGCTATGCATCACTTTACCAGTTAACTGAAATCGTTGTAGTTTAACTTACCATAGGAAATTGTGGAAATGACGCGTGACGGCATGTAGGATTCAATCCGAGTTCAATCAAATGCATTAGCATAAACATTTCTCCATTTGCTCCACCCATTTGCCCATTTATGGATTAACCGGGGGATCAGGGCGGAGTCAGCTCCTGCCAACATGGTGACGACCAAAGCTCCCACAACCGAGCTTCAAAACCGCTTTACCCATCCATTCTTTATACAGTGTGTAGTTTAGGTCCGGTTAGCTTTCATAGTTGTTCTAGAGTGAATAAACCGTGTTCACTGTGTTTGTAGATTATCTTACTAGACTTTGAGGTTAAGTGTACTTTGATCCCTGCCCGAGTGTGAAAGTGATGTAGCTCACAATCACATGCTTTATAAGACATAACTGTAATAAAACTGGTGCCAGCTGCCAGCGTTCGCAGGTGTCGTGCTGATCCTCTGAGTTTTGGTTTATGGCTCTAAAGTGTAAAGTAAAAAAAAATACCTGGCATTTTTTTTTATCGAGACTTTCAGAACAATGTCTCAGTGCGTGCGATTCATATTCTGTAAAAATAAATTCAGCAAAGACATAGCGCGTGAGTCAGAGCCATCAGTCTGTTAAACTCGGCTGATTGCGTGTTTAGTATTCGCCCCGGGACGCCTCGCTTTTAACCCGGAGACCCCGAACGTTAGATCATTTTCTCCCTTCACGTCCAACTTCTAATCAAACACAGAGCTCAGGCGGATCACACCGTACAGACGCGCAGGTTAAAGAGCAGCGCTGCCAGGACCTGTCGCCTTTAAATGCTGAGAATCCACCCGCCGCTATATCGCTCCAATCTCTGTCAGCGGAGAGAGAGAGAGAGAGAGAGAGAGAGGTGAAAAACGAGCGCCGGGGAACGAGTGAAAGGCTGGAGACAATCCAAAACGACACGTTTCCTTAGAGAACTGCCAGGTCTCCCTCGCTGTCTCTCTCTCTCTCTTTCTCTCTCTTTGTCAGGGCTGCTAGCTTTGGCAGAAGGTCTCGACAGGTTTAGGTTGCAGTTCCTCCTTGATCCCTTCTGAAAAGGAGTTATTGTAGGGATTTACAAAAACCACAAAGAGTGAGAGAGAGAGAGAGACAGGATGAACAGGAGACATATATATATACAGAGCAGGTTCTGAAGGTTAGAAGAGGACGTGTGTGTGTGTGTGTGTGTCCTGTTTGTGTGAAGTTAAAGAGTTAGAGACCCAGTTTTTTTAGCTGATCCAGAAGAACTGCGCTCTTTTTTTAGCCGCTGGATGAGACGGCAGTAACGAGGACATTCATCATGTCGCAGGTCGTGTTCATTTATCTGGAACAGCGGCTCGGCGTCTGGGGCTCCGTGAGACAGAGTGGGACTGAGAATTCTGTAACCCGAGTGCTGATCTAATCAAACGACCTGTCTGTCTGAACGCTGAGCAGAGAGACAGACAGACCGTGAAAAGGAAAACTCTTATATTGTAGGTTTATGATTATAATTAATGTTTGTTAGTATCTGACTCTTTATTTTCCTTCAAAACGGTTTACAAAAAACACAGGTGTGTTGTTACAGAAGGTATATTAAAAAAGTAATAGGTTATGATTATGAAATTAATATCCGATTAGGTAGGCAGCTAGTAATTAAATACTTAGTTGAGTAAAATAAAGTAATTTATGATTTTTTTTTTTTTTAAATCACAAAGTTAAAAAGTTTAGGTTTTGGGCGAAGTAAGTAAGCAATGTGTGAAGATATTAAGAACGACTGAAATAAATGTTTACCTTAGCATTGATTGAGAAGTTTGATAAGTAAGATGTGAATTGTTTAAGCAATTGCTGAAGTTTAATAAATAAGAAGTTAAATATTTAAATAAAAAGGTTTAGTAAGAAAGTAGGAAGTTCAATAAGTAAGGACCTACTGTAAGTATTTAAGTAAGTACTGAAGATCATTAAAAAAAGTTTTGTAAGAATTTAACTAAATGAAAGGTTGAGTAATTATTTAATTAAGTAACAAAATATAGATTTGGGCAAAATCCAAAATTTGTGAAGATATTAAATAACAATTGAAGTGTTATGTAAGTAAAAGGTTATGTAAATAGGAGATATGTAAGTAAATATTAAATATCAGTAAATAAGTTCAATATTTGTGTGAGCAATTAAAGAAGTATGTAAACACTTTAAATATGAAGTTTAATGTTTAGGTAAGAAGTTAAGAATTTAACTATGTAAAAGTTTATGTAAATACGTATTTAACTAAGTAAGATATTTTTAAGCAAATGTTGAAGTTCAATATATAAGAAGTTAAATATTCAAATAAAAGGATTAAGTAAGTTTTTAACAAAGTAAATAAGTTCAATATTTGAGTAAGAAGTTACGTATTCAAGTAAGCAAGATGTTTAATGAGTAAGATATAAAGTTTTTATGTAAGCTGTTAAGTAAGAATTAAATTATATAAGAACCAAAGTTCAGTAAGAAGTTAAATATTTGAGTAAGAATGTAAATGGCTAAGTATTTAAATAGGTAAGTATTTAAGTAAAATGTTTAATAAATAAGACCATATGCATTTAAATGAGAATTTTGTTAAATTAGTAACTGAGGAAGCGAGAGTTTAGAAAAATACATAATAAAAGTAGTTTAAATAAGTGTCTATAAGTTTTTAGGTAAGTGATTGAGTAAGAAGTGAATTAAGAAAGTAATTTAAATATGTATTTAATAAATTGCTGAGTAAGAAATCAGGTAAGTTGAGTAAATATCTGGAATAGTTTGTGTAGTGAAATGTTATGAAATGAAAGCTGCTCAGGTTTTAATGCCGAAAAAGAAGTTCTCTAAAGTAAAATAAACTTGTAAATCTGCTGTAATAGTCTCCTTTTACAAGCAAAAACGTTTAATTTTATTATGACTGAATTCTTCATTTATACACTAAGTGTTCATTTCATTTTATTTTCAAAACTCAACTCTGCTCTTTTTTGTTTTGACTTTTAAAAAAATTTATTTGACCTGAGTTTTTTCATCACAATGCTTTTTTTCTCACCACATTACACATGTTTTTCTACTTTCTTTTTTCCTTTATTTGTATCAGTCTATGTAGTTTCATTGAGTTCAATCCCCTGTTATTTGTCCGTGTCTGGGGAGTTTTTACACAGCGAGGAGGCTCGTAAATCTCGTCTCGATGTGAGGGGAGAGAAGAGCGACAGGGCAAAACATTCTGCAAGAGGTTTTTTTTTTGTAGGCTTTTGGTTAGAAAACCAGCGATCCAGAACCATACAGTAGATAAATGGCACTCGTCTGTTTTCCGTAGACTCAAGCTTTTATTACGTCTCCGAGTCACCCGGCTAAGTAGTCTAGAATTTCATGATATGGTTTAGTGTTGCGTATTTATTTTTGCTTTTGCTGAAATAATGTTTATCATATTTGCATAATGCAGTGTATTTACTGAATTATACATCCCTCACCAAATTCGATGTGTCCTGTTCCTGCACAACTACAATGATGCTACTTTCTGATACTAATACAATTTTATATGAACATTAAGCTAACATGTAGCTATGCATCTTTATTTGTAGCTATAGATAATAACTAATAATAATATGTAAAATAATATAATAATAATATGTAAAATTCTCATATGTAAAATACATTTTTTTTCTGCGATTATACAAGATTTCTACATCTTTATATTAATGTGTTTAGATAATTTGTCAAGTTCCTTTGGTACAAAAGAATAAAACTAATAGCTAGTAAGTGCTCTGACCTGAGTTGGATGCTAGTTACCATGGTAACGCTTAGCTAGGACTATTGTTGATGTGCAGCATTTCTGTGTGGATCGATGCATATCGCACATTTTATCACCTATATAAGATTTTTAGCACCCTGATATATTGGGTGTTCCTCAAGGCTTTATACTAGGGCCACTTTTTCTCTTTTATTTTATGTTCTGCGTTAAACAAACAAAATTTTTCTTGCTTTTAACACTAACAGGTTAGTAATAAAAAATATTAATACGAGTTGTTGTTCCATCACTTTCTTAAAAAAGCTCATTATGTTAGAAAGCAGGATTAAGTTTTGAGGTAGAAGCCACATGCGTCATCACTCAGTCCCAGTAGCACACGCTTGACTTAGTGCACACTCCATGGAAAAGACATTCGAGAGGTTGTTTCATTTTTCCGTTCCACTCCGAGTCGAGTCGTCTTATTATCTGGCGCGCTCGGTGAGGTCATTTGTGTGCATAAGGAATTTATTTTATTTTATAAAAACCGCTCTGACATGGCGAGCCGCGCCGGCTCTGTAACCGCTTTACGAGAGCGGTGGCGAGCGGCGAGTGGCTTCTCAGACGAGATGAAAGTGCTGAGTCAGAGCGATGTGTTATTGGGTATTAAACCAGAGCTTCTTCTGGAGTTCTAGTTTTGCGGTAAAGAGAAAGTAACAAAGGCGACGTGTGAGACGTG
Source organism: Clarias laeviceps (assembly GCA_030014305.1). Lineage (NCBI taxonomy): Eukaryota > Metazoa > Chordata > Actinopteri > Siluriformes > Clariidae > Clarias > Clarias laeviceps. Next base: position 23,207,986 of record JAQMYJ010000014.1, read on the forward strand.
AAGCGAAGACGGTACTGCGGTTATTACACAAGCGTTTTATTTTTCTTTGTTGTTGTTTTATTTCTTTTCGACATGGCTAATTATAGCAGCGGCTTTGAACCCAGAGACTTTTTAATAACGTCGGAGGGATTTAAGGCGGGATTTAAACTGTTTGCTCTTCCTTCTCTCCCTCTCTCAGTGACCCTGCTGACACGGCTTTCGTTATGAAGGCCTGGTGTGATAATTCTTGGTCACATGACCTCTAGCGACCCTCAGGCCTGTCCACATTTAACCCTTTAACGTTTGTGATGGTGTGATTCGTGATTTATTTTTTTTTAACAGTTCAGACAGTTAAATCCAAGACAAAAGGCAGAATCAGAAGGTGAAAGTCAAAGGCTAGTCGATGAGTTATGGAGTCCAAGATCCATAAAAACACAGAGAGCAGAACAAGAGCAACACAGCAGAATATCACAGTACTGGATATAAAGACTTGGTGATGTCAGGCATGAACATGGCAGCCAGGTTTGAGGAGGATTCCAGCTGTTCAATATCAGAAGAAAATGATATATAAACACTGTATACGTCTAAGAAGTAATGTACGAGGGTTGTACTGAAAGTAATACAAAAGTGGAAAATCCTCTATATACAAGTAGAAAACCTCTATTTACTTGTGTACTTTGGTAAAAAAAAAAAAAAAGCAGAAAGTACAGGCTTGTATTAGCTCACATTTGCCTTTTTATAGAAAAGTCTCTCTCTCTCGCTCTATCTCTACCTTTCTCTCTTTCACGATTGTCAACCTGCTGTTTTTGTCTCTGTCTGCAACCATCTCCACTTCTGATTTCATACAGCTGTTGCATTATTAGGTCTGTCTCCGTGGAAAGTCAAGTCACGCAATATCGCATAATAGTCAGCAGGTGGCGCTTCCCAGTTAATAAAGAAGTCACGCCCACTTCTGATTTGCTTTTCATACACCCCTCATATTATAATATTTTATATTAAATGTTAATCCTAGAGATATAAAAACGGACATAAATAACGTGAGATCTCTGAGCCTCATGGTTTTTTAATGGCATTGAGCCCCACTGCAACCGACAGCTTAATGTGTGGAGTTAATAGAAAACTTTTGAATAAAGTTGCAGCTTTACTTCTGAAACTGAAAACACCTTTTATAAAGGTTTCATAAATTACATCCAATCAGAATCCAGAACCCGACAGCGCTGCGGTACAAACACAGTTTACCAACAAATTAAATATAAATTGGTAGTAAATATGAAATGATTGAGATTTTTCCGTCTGTCTGTTGCGCGTCCTCACGGTGCAGGTGTTCCTCAAGGCTCTGTCCCGGGCCCGTTTATTCTGTGTTTTGTTTTCCGTTTTATTTTCTCGTGTTTGTTCTGATGTTTGCGTTTGCCGTTACGATGCTTAAGGCAAACAATTACGAGGCCAAATAAAGCAGTGTGGATGCTGAGGACGTTCCGGAATCTTCCTACCATCTCACACAGCTGCAGGTCTGTTGTCTTTAGTCGTCCTGCATGTTTTTATCTTTCTCCTGAACCCTGTGTTTTTTATTTACCCCTATACACACACACACACACATACACAAACTGCCATACGTGTATGTGTGTTTTTGTGTGAGAGAGAGAGAGCGACAGAGCAAGAGAGAGAGGGAGACAGAGAGAAAGACAGAGTGAAGGACAGACAGGAAGACAAACAGAGAGACAAACAGACAGACAGAAAGAGAGAGACAGATGAGTATGGAGAGACAAACAGACATAGACATAGAGAGGGACAGACATGGTGACTGAAAGAAAGAGAGACGGACAGGCAGACAGACAGGTAGACAGACAGAGAGATAGACAGAAGGATAGACGGACATGCAGACAGACGGAGAGATGATTAGAGTAGTGGAAAAGATAAAAACAGAGAAAGAGGCTTGTCTTACACACACATACCCACACACACACACACACAGTAAGCATGTCAGTGTTTCAGGCTGTAATAATGCTGATGTAAGCATGTTGACCTTCGACCTCCTGTGTCCTCTCTGTGTGTGTGTGTGTGTGTGTGTGTGTGTGTGTGTTAAACACACACATGTTGGACATGGAGTGAACAGGTGGCTCTGCTGTCATTTAGGTTTATTTTCAGTAACTGTGCGAGCTCTGAATTTTCACCTCTGAAGGACCTGAATGCCGTGCGTGTTCCTGTGTGTGTGTGTGTGTGTGTGTGTGTATTTGTGTGTGTGTGTGTGTGTGTGTGTGTGTGTTTGATGTTTTCTTAATAACATTTTTTTTTATTGATATCGGAAAAATGTACGCCAAGGCATAATTGTCAATTGGCCGCTGTGTGTATTATGTAAGAGACCGCACTTGGAAATTGGCGAGAAAGTGTGTGTGTGTGTGTGTGTGTGTGTGTATAATGCTAACGTTGGACAAAATTGAGGCATATCTCCCAAAGCAATTGCATTTTTATCTCCTTAAATTTCCCAAGCCGTTTTTAAATTATATCTCACACACACACACACACAATCACACACACACACACACACACACACACACACTCTAAGTCTAAGCCACAACAGAGAATATCCTGTGTTAACAAGACGCCTCACATGTTGTTTGCAGCCCTCTGTCTGTTTCACATCTGTTCATTTTTCTCTTAATCTGAAACATTTCTGCTCCGTCCCCTCTCTCTCTCTCTCTCTCTCTCTCTCTCACACCGAAACCCGTCTGTGAAGTTCTTCACTCGTCCAGGTCATTCAATTTTACCTAATAACCGGAGTTCCTCGGTTATTCCTCCAAGACCGACGAGGATTAAATGAATGTAAAGACGGTTTTATTTAAAGTGACGTATCAGTCAGGCAGAGCTGAGGAGCGGAAGACTAAAGATTTTTATAAACAGTGGCTTCTTCCTGTTCTGGGCTTTAAACTCACAACCTTCCACTCACTTACACAGATCCTTCACCATTCAGAGATCGGAGTGCTCTAATAGATACTAAATCCGCGGCTAAATCCCACCCTGGATATTAGCCGCTCTGTTTATCTTAAAGATGAAGCGTTTGCGATTTTGCGTGAAATCAGGGTCAAGTGAAATGAGGTGCGATCCCTCGTTCTCTCTCTCAGAGTCTCCGAGGTTCCTCAGGTTGATGAAGCCAAAGTATTTGACTTTAATCCCCGGACTGGCGTGTTTTCGGTGTTGGCGTGTTTACAGTGTAATCGTGCCCAGGCCCGTGGATTTTAAAGGGACTTTTTGGCGAATGTTGCGTGCACCTCATTACGCTGCCTCACAGTCTTGTTAAAAGGCGTACGGTGGTATTACGCCTGATCGAAGCGCAGAGATCCAGGGCTCGCAATTACTCACATCCTGAGTACGCTGGACGTACGCTAACATACATTAAAACCATCTCGAGTTTCTGATATACTGTAGATCTCGCCAAAGATATCCAGGTACAGATCGGATCTTTGGATACACACTCTCTGGACGACGGAGCTCAGTTTTTCCCCTGTTGTTCCTCTCTGTTTCTTATTTGGCCCAGGCCTGGTTTGTGGAATACGGGTTTCCGTAGAAGTTTTTGGAGATTGTAATGTTTTTCCACATGCTGCTTTGGCCTGCGGCTACGTGAAGGACGTGCAGCGTTTAGTGAGGTATTCCCAACCTTGTACCTCTTCCCTGTGCCAGAACGAGTCCGTTAACACCAGAGCGCTTTTATCCTGTAGTTTAGAGTTACAGAATCACAACAGAACACACTGTTTAAACCACTTCAGTACATCTATTTAGATGATTTGAGTCGTTTGTTTAAAAACTGGTGTATCCTGGCACGCAATTGGTTTTTCTCCGGGTTTGATGGGTTTCCTAATTACTAGTCTTGTTTTTGTGCTCTGCTTGAGGGTGTTTTTATTTGGATTTAGAACTCATGAGAACCAAGGACGCTTGTCCACTCAGAAAAGCAATGCTCCAGCAATGGTGTAGATCTTCCATTGAAGCGCCCCCTTGTGGCTGAGCGAGATACGGACAGACATCTGGGTGTAAATGGTGAGTTCTCAGGGTGGTGGTGGTGGTGGGGGGGGGGGGGGTGGTGCTTGGACAAAC
>JAQMYJ010000014.1:23230983-23249561 GCA_030014305.1 Clarias laeviceps
CTTTCTATTAGTATGTTATGATCGACAGTGTCAAACGCAGCACTAAGATCTAGCAGTACCAGCACTGATATTTTGCCTGAATCAGAATTTAAACGAATGTCATTTATTATCTTTATGAGCGCCGTCTCTGTACTGTGATGCGCTCGGAAACCAGATTGAAAAATGTCCAGGTATTCATTTGAATTTAAGTGGTTGTTCAGCTGATTAAAAACAACCTTTTCAATAATCTTACCTATAAAAGGAAGATTTGAAATCGGTCTGTAGTTTTTCAATATCGTATTATCAAGATTGAAGTGGCTTTACAACTGCGGTTTTCAGAAAGTTCGGAAAAGTCCCAGAGAGAAGTGAGGTGTTCACCACTTGTAAAAGATCTGCTTTACTCTCCTCTCTCTCTCTCTCTCTCTCTCTCCGTCTCTCTCTCTCTCCGGAGATAAGGGAGGATAAAGGACAGGATGAAGTTTCTCGTGTTTCTCCTGGCCTCTGTGAGAAGAACAGCGCCTTGTAGTTGTGTACTCATGAGAGACAGACAGAGAGAGTGCGACTGACCCTGGGGGGAGGAGGGACGGGGTGTGTGTTTATGTGGTCTCTGCACTCCCTGTCTGTCTGCGCTCGTCTGTAGGACAGGATGCGTCTCTGTGCTGGTGGAGCTCAGCGTGATGTGACTGTTTCTCTCTTCCCTCCTTCCCTCTGCAGGTCCTCGGGGACCACCGGGGCTTCCAGGAGAGAGGGGTTTACCTGGACCTCCGGGACTGCCAGGGCCTCCCGGACCCGCCGGGCCCCCAGCCCCGTCCGGCGCTGAAGACAGTAAGATGGCACTCACGTCTAATCACGTCTGATCATAATGTCTAATCACTTTCAACCATGTCCTCACCTCACAAATATCTGTGACACTGGATCTTTATTTCCTTCTCTCTCTCTCACACACACACACACAGTTCTCTCTCTCTCTCTCTCTCTCTCTCTTGTTTATTCTTTCATTCTTTCATTTTGTCTTGTTTTCTTTGTCCTTGGTCCCACATCCAGCTCTTCTTATTCTTGTCTTCCTTTTTTCTTTCTTGCTTACTCCATCTTTTTACCCTAATCTTCTCCTCCTCCGTCTCCCCTTCTTCTGTTTGTCCTCCACTTCTTCATATCTACCGTTCTTTAATTTCGTCTCTATCCTCTGCTTCCTCCTCCTCTGTTGTTTATACTTCTACATTTTACTCTCCTCTTCCTCCTCCTTTTCCTCTTCTTCTTTACTTCCTTTTCCACTCTTCCTCTTTTTTCCTCCTGTTCTTCTTCTTCTTTCTTTTTTCTTCACTTATTGTACCTCACTGCCTCTGCTTCTCCTCCTCCTCTTCTTCTTTCCTCTCCAGTTCATCCTCCACTTCTTCTTCTCTTCCTCTTCTTTTCTTCCTCCTTTACTTCTTCTTTTTTATTCTTCTCCTCATTCTCTCCTTCATCTCTACTTGTTCCTCCTCTTTCTTTTCCTCTTCTTCTTCTCTTTCTCCTCTAATTTGTCTCTGTCTTCTCCTCTTCTTGTCATCCTCCACACTTCTCCTTCTCATTTGCTTCTTCTTCTCTTCTTCTCCTGTTCGTCCTCCTCCTCATTCTTCATCTCCATATTTCTGCTGTTCCTCTTTTCCCCACTTTTCCACTACTTTCTCTTTCTCTTCTTTCTCCTTCTTACAACTGTTCTATTTTCCTTTCTTTTTTTATTTGTATCTTTCTTCTTGCGTTCCCTTCAGATATACAGAATAAACACGCTGATGTGTTTATGAGTAACAACAGTAATAATAATAATAATAATAATAATAATATTGGATTGTCTCTCTCTCTCTCTCAGCTGCTTCCTCACACGTCTGTATTCGGTTTTAAACTGGGTTTAAATGTAGATCCAGATGAATTAGTCGTCTGAATATGAACACACACACACACACACACACACACACGCCTAGAGAAATTAAAGTGAAGCTCAGTGACGATGTGTTCTGAGATCCTCATGATCTGAAGGTTCCTTGATGATGAGATTACAGAAGATGAGAATGATGAGGGTCGGATAGAGAGATGAGACGCAGACGGGTAGACGGGGGAGGGGGGGTGGGGTTTGTCTCACGCTGGGAGAAAACAGACCTGTCTGTCTGACATCTGATGCTGATGTCACTCGACCACTTCCAGATGTGCGGGGACTGAAACAGCAGAGTGGAGTCATGACGTGTGTGTGTGTGTGTGTGTGTGTGCTGTTTCTGCTCTACACACCCCAGGTAATCCAGGACAATTTTTAGCAATTAAATTTTCTCTCGTCAGCTCCGTAATTAAATCTCGCGACGGCGTCCTGCGTTAATTTGATCAGACAGATGTTTTAGTTTTGTTTTTTATTCAGACCTGCTTGTCAGATTTGTCACATCTGTAAAGATCTCCTAAACACCAGCTCTGTGACTTTAAAATGTCGATGGAATCGATTTGTAACTGGAATCAGGGATCATCAACATCTGGATTTCGGAGGCGGTGCAGTGTTTACTTTAGAGTCAGAAACTCAGCTGCGAGCTCGGAGCGACACAGCCAGCGTTCACCTTCACTTTCACGTGTAAACTCACGTATTTTACTACTGCTGACAAGTGAGAGGTCTCAGAGTTCCCTGCATTGTATGTGTGTGTGTGTGTTTATGTGTATGTGTGTGTGTGTGTGTGTGTTAAGGCCTCAGCTGAAATACTGCATGTATCTGTTCCTCAAACTCCCTCTGTTTAATATGAAGGTGGAATATGACAGAATGTAAATAAATAAGTAATTAAAAGTAGAGTTAATGTATTCATTTGGTCGGGCTGTTGACCATAAAACCACAAAAAAAAAAAAAAGAAATTTATTAATAACAATATATTAAAATATATAAATATACATACATTAAATAAACTAATACATTAAATGAACAAACAAATAAAAATATTTAAATATTTATGTGTTAATTTCAAATGTTTATTATATAAATATTCATTATTTATTCATTAATTCTACTTAATGGTTTATTTGATGACATGGTATTTATTTAGCGCTGATACACTTCACTCCGCCTCCAAACGCACCGTTTCAGTGTCTATGTAAATAAGCTCCTGCTGAGCCACGCCCCTCCAGAAAACATCAAACATTCTTCTGTGAGGTCACATTAGTAGGGAAAAATTAACTTGTTTAAGCCCCACCCAGTGCAATAATAAGGCTTCAGACTTCAAACTGTGTATTTGGGTTTTCAGGTGCAGTACAGTATCTACCGGAATATATGTCACACAATACTGGATAATGTCACACAATCTGACCTCGATATCGTTTTTGACTCTCTGGATAGTCCGAGGCTCAGCGATCTGGCTCGGGAAGAATTGGACTCTGATTTTACCAAGGAAGAACTACTTTCTGTGATTAAATCATTTCCTTCCGCGAAGGCTGCGGGGCCTGATGGATTTCCTAGCGAATATTATAAAGCATTTTCAGACTTACTAACTCCATTATTACTCAGAATGATTCGTCATACCGCAAAAGAGAAGACGTTACCCAAAACTTTGTACGAGGCCAATATCTGTCTCTTACTGAAAAAAGGAAAAGAAGACAGTGACCCCGCCAATTATAGGCCAATTGCTCTTCAAAACGTCGACAGAAAAGTTATTTTACAAAGGTGCTGGCAAACAGATTGAGTAAACATCTTACATCTATTATTCATCCTGATCAGACTGGGTTTATTCCAGGAAGGTTTTCCTTCTTTAATCTTGGCTCATGGCGAGACTAATCAAACAGATGTTATATCCTTAGATGCGCAGAAGACCAGACCAGATAGAACGGCCGTATATGCTATGAGTCGCTTCAGCGTTTTGGCATTGGCGAGTTATTCATCTCTTGGGTAAAAATAATCTATAACTCTATAAGTCAGTTTTATTCCCTCTACATCGTTGGGTTCAACAAGGCTGCCCTCTTTCACCGACTCTTTTTGCTATTGCACTGGAGACGCCACTGAGGTCATCCTGATATCGAAGGCCTAACAGTGGGAGGCACTGAAACACTGATTAGTTTATATGCTGACGATATATTGTTATATCTCCAAAATGTTGAAAAATCAGTTCCCAATTGGTTGGAATTAATTCATTAATTCGGTAGATTGTCGGGTTATACCATCAACTGGACAAAAAGTGATCTGATGCCATTGTCGGGTGTCTATAGCCCAGGTTTCCTTGAACATACATAGTTTAGGATAGTCAGCGATCAGATCACTTACTGGGCTTAAGAATTCCCAAAACCCCCAAATTAATATTTAAACACATCTAGGTTAAAGCAGAAAATAGATTGCTGGAAAATTCTCCCTTTATCTATGATCGGCCGTATTAACTCCATTAAAATGTTGTCCCTCCCTAGATTTCTTTATCTGTGTCAAAATTCACCCATCTTTCAAAACCTTGGATTCAGTTATTCTTTCTTATATCTGGAATTATAAAACTCCCAGGATATCTAAAGCTCATCTGCAAAAGCCCAAATCTCAGGGCAGGTTTGACCTTCCAGTGTCTCGACAGTATTATTGGGCTGCTAATGCAAGAGCATTAATGTATTGGAACACCTGCAGCTCAATGGATCATCCCCCTGATTCCCCTTTATGGGTAAAAATGGACGCTAACTCAGTTGGTGACTCTTCCTTACACGCCTTGCTGTTCTCTAAGCTGGGTAAACCTAACACTCTCTCTAACCCAAGTTATACAACAAGAAACTCTATCAGAATTCTCACCCAGGTCAAGAAGGTGCTCAATATCCCCGAGACTTCAGTAAGAACCCCTATCTGCTTTAATCATTCTTTCCTGCCACCATGGTCCGACAAATGCTACGATGCCTGGAGGAGGAGTGGACTGACTACCATCCAGGATCTTTATATTAATGGTAAATTTGCCTCCTTCGATCAGATAAGGGACAAATTCCAGCTTCCCAGTCCACATTGTTTCCGCTATTCACAAGTCAGGCATTATGTCAGAGATAAAATAAAAAACTTTGAAAGTCTACCAATCCAACATCCTTTCATTGACGTCTTGGTGCGTCCGCCTGACTCCAGACGTTTGGTCTCATTGTTTGTATCTGTTTTCATCAGTCAGGTTAAAACACCTACTGATCATCTACGAAAGGTGTGGAGTAGCGAGCTGGGCATTGACTCGTCTGAATCCTTGTGGATTAAAATCATGGCAAGAATACATTCCTGTTCCATTAACACTAGACACCATTTAATTCAGTTTAAAGTCGTACATCGTCTTCACTACTCTGAGTCTAAACTGCTCAAGATTTATCAATCTGTTTCAGCTCAATGTGACAGGTGTGAAATTTCAGAAGGTACCTTGTCATACACTTACAGGATATTGGTCCGACATTTTCTCTTGCATATGGCAAAGATATTAGTCCTCATGCTGAACTAGCAATCTTTGTTTGTTCAGAATCAACGCTGCATCTACATATAAAGCCTTACAGAAATCTTTGATGCTCGGTATGAACACCGCCAAGAGGCTAATTTTAACAGACTGGAAATCTCACTCCTCGCAGTCTTTTCAAAGTTGGAATTTGGGAATGATGTCAATTATCCGGAGGGAAAAATTCAGGCACACATGATCCAAATCCTCGGATACATTTTTAGATATTTGAGGTCCGTTTCTTGCCTTTCTGGATAATGACATAGACAGGAATACGGTTCATATTTAACAATTTATAGCCTACTGATGCATGTTGTACATTTATTGTAGCCCCCTGGCAGCTTAGTTATTTATTTTTAAGTTTTATTTATTTATTTATTTATTTATTTATTTTTAAATGTATGTGCGCAGTAATTTAATTGTTAGTTTTGGTGTGTGTTTTTTTTTGTTGTTGTTATTTTTCAGGTATTGTGTTAAATGTGTAGTTATGTTTCAATCTGTTGGTTGTTAATAATAATAAATTCAGTTCATCATGTTGACTCCAGTAATATGTGCTGAAATAAGGACACATCAGTCTGTACTGCACAATCCCGAGTCCTGTATACTGTATGTTTATAAAAACAAAACAAAAAACATCAAAAGCAACATTAGATGAAACGCTCTGAGCTTTAAGAGCTACAGAATCGCCGTCCTCGCTCTGATCTGCCGCTCCACACACACTTTTACACTTGGATTACGGTCAAGTTTTGAAACTCAGAATCTACTTAAAAGAAGGAGAAAAAAAAAGCACAAAAGTTAAAAAGCAGGTGTGTTTTTATTGGAATTGAGCTTCCGACCACAGATGAGGCCTGAAACAGCGTCGATGATTACGGTCAGTTCTGGACGAGCGCGTTGCTGAAGGACGCACTGACCTTCAGGAGACACGAGGACAAAGAGATTTCTGAAACCTTTAATCAGCGGCGTTGGAGTTCGATCAGAGTCCAGAGTTCGTACGTGTGTGCAGTGATGATCTACAACACCTCGATAACATCACAAATAATAATAATAATTATCCAAGATAAATCCAAAGCGTGCGCAATTACTTCGAACTAGATTTATTAAATAAGTATAATGAGATATCTAAAGTCAATATTTTATCGTGTGTGTGTGTGTGTGTAAAGCTGAACCTGACACATCAGAATTAACCGCACTGTCGTTTTTTTCTTTATCTCGGGTCTGTGCGCTTGTGTCCGGAGTGTTTCACATCAGAGCAGCTCCACCTACAGGACAGACGCAGTAATGACACATCAGTCCAATGACTTCCTGATCCACACTGACCTGACTGGTCCTGCTGTCTCACATTCACTCTGTGTGTGTGTGTGTGTGTGTGTGTTTACAGGTGAGAAGAAAAACCTGCTGCTGTCCAACAGCTTCCCAGACCCTCGACTGGTTCCTGCTCAGGGCCCTCAGGGACCTCCAGGACCAACAGGTCTCTCTTTCTCACACACACACACACACACACACACACACAATGGGGTGGAATTGTCATACACCCTACAGAAAGTGCTATGAGTATGAGTCTCCCTGATGTGAAGGGTGTGGTCTATGACTCCGCCTCCTAGGACACGAGTGTCTGTGAATGATAGGCGTGGTCTCCTGCTAAGTGACTCCGCCTCTGTAAGGTTTCATGAGGATGAAAAAACTTGCTTTGTCGGATTGATGAAAAGATTTGTTGAATAATATTATGGTAAAAGTTTGGATAATTAAACACACACACACACACACACACACACACATGCCGTAGTGGGAGAGCGAGGCCTCGTCTGGTTACTAGAGTCAGCATCCATATTTCTTTCCCATGCCTCGTGCGTGTGTGTGTGTGTTTCCATGATGCATACTAAGCACACACACACACACACACACACACACACACACACTCACATTATACCTTCTAAGGTTTCACTGCGCGCGGTCACAGAGCCGCGCATCACGTAGAGGACTCCGTGCCAAGAGCTGAAGCAATACAAATCAAATCAGTCGGTAATTTGTTTTGCTCGGTACCAGCTGCTCGAACCTCACACGACCCTCAGAGAAAAATCACATCCAGCTCGGGACCACGTCTGCGTTCCGACAGGTTTGGTATTTCTGTGGAACTGAGGATCTGAGGAGAGCCAGATGTTCATGCCCTTATGATTGAGGAAGGGCATCAGATCCAACATTCATAAATTCAAAACACGCGTCTGTAGCCTCCTCGAAATCACAGCTTCTGAGATAACATTCATTATAAAATAAACTATTTGTTTTTGGAACTTTAAGCCTCTCAGTGCAGTGAAGCTTCTCACCTCGTGAGACATTTGACATTTAAAAATGAGAAACGAAAAATATTCCTGATCTCCGGATCTCCTGGAGGGCCAGTGTCCGCCCAGTTTGGTGATTGTTCTACTCCAAAACACAACTAGTTCTACTAATCTGTTAACTAGCAGGTGGAGCTTTTCAGCTTTAATCTCTTGAGACCTGAATATCCGATGAGGACGTGACATTTTCTCCCAGCAGCACCGTCTATATGTGGGCGTGTGATCCCCATATAAGGACCGTTAGGTATCAGTTAGGTTTTATACATTATTAGGAGCTTTGCAGTTTGTAGGAAGCTGAGACGAACCTGAACATTTTCACCCATTGGCTTGAAATGGTTTACAGAATCACATGCAAACGGTTTACTAGGGTGATTAAAATAATAATAATAATAATAATAATAATAATAATAATAATAATAATAAAAGTAATACACCTCTTTTTTGACTGTTTTTAAAGGAAATAATTATAATGGAATCTAAGCAAGAACTGATTGGTTTATTATCTGTCACATCTCACATCAACATCCATCTCTGACAGTTAGTCCCCAACTTATGAACAAGTTTTAAGTCCGATTTGTTCTCAAGTCTTATACGTCCTTGACTTGAATATACAATGTAAAGCATACTGTACCAATCCACTCGACTAAATCTCTGTCCCCTTTCCCCACACTGCCATCATGTGGCCAAAAACCGTAACTGTGCCTAAGGAAATGAATCTCACACATTTCTGTCATCTCTGCGCCATTTTTTCTCAGAGCTGTTTTCCACTGTATTGGACTGTGAACTCTGTCTTGTTGAGTATTTTCCAAAATTATTATTATTCTCCATCAGGACAGATTTACAGGTCAGACATTTTCTATCATCGTGCTCCCGGACTGAGACCAACTAATTTCTCCCGCGCACACACACACACACACACACACACACACACACACACACATACAATATACCAGACTTTAGACATTTTATACATTCACTTACACACTGGAAATATTGTATATATGAATGACTTTCACGATTGAACCGGAAGTAGAACCACGGTCCGTTCGTATCTGCAGAAATTCGTAACTCGAGTGTTCGGAAGTCGGGGACTACCTGTACTAGCCGTCTTTATATCGCAGTTATCTGCTTACATTTGTCTGTAGCGTTTTGGTCAGCCAGCGTGATAAAAACTGTGTCTCATCTGTGGCTGCGTTCACGTTACATTACACGCCACATTGTTAAAATCTGATTTTTGCTCAGATCTGATTTGCATGTCATGACGCTTCACATTCATAATTACATGTTACTTTTTTAACTCTAATATGGACACGTCTGTCCTTTGAAACAACACACACGAGCACTTCAATGCGGTTTTGCTTGCAGCGTTGCAGCGATTAAAACATGTCATATTTGTGCGAGCGTTCATTCATTATGATCGACAGATACAATTTTAGGAAAAAAAGAATCTGCTCGGGGTTTCGCTCTGGAGGACGGCGAGCAGTTAGTCAGCTGTGTGTGTTGAGAAGAAGGAAGAAAGCCAGACACCCCGCTTTAGCAGCTGTAGCTTCACTGCAATGAAATCCCCGCGCTGCCGATGCTGGCTGAAGTCATCATTACGCATGTACAAAAAAAAAAAAAAAAAGAGGCAAAAAGTTGCAATAATTCCGATCTACAAAAAGTGGCATTAATTCCTATCTGCCCGGTCTTATTCAAGTCACATGACCACATATTGGATATATATCTGATCAAGGACTGCATAAGAAAATGACTCGGATCCGAGTTGTGTTTAATTCTCAAACCTGATGGGTCAGAATGTGCGCAGTGTTTGTGTAGAGCCTTCACAAGAGTCTTCATCTCCGGCTCGAACATGAATGACAGGTTTATATTAATGCGCTTGGACTAATATGTCATGGTTTCCATAGTAACAGCTTATATGTAGACCAGTCCTGTGGATGCTTAACATAATGTGACACTAATAACAGCCGTGGTGACGGTGCTGTGGGAAAAGCAACATTACATCAGAATTTAAACTTTGTCCTCATTAATCAATTAAACTTTATAACAGTTGATGAATTGTTGTGTTATTAGTGGAATAACAGACTCGTGCGCTGCGCCGTATCACACCACCGTCTGCAGTGTTATTCCTTATGTGATATCTTCTTGACTTAATTCTTGAAAAATTACATATTTATTTGCAAAATCTCAAAAAAATTCTGTACTTTATTTACTGTATTTATGTTTTAAATATTATGATTTTATGCTCATCTTTTTTCCAAAAAATATACTTTGATTCCCAACTTTTTTTTTTATACTCCCAAATTATTACCACATTTTTTTTTATCTTTTAAAACTTTAATTCACAGTTTGATCTCAAAATATTTTTTTTTTCTCTCAACGTACAGTATTGAGGAATAATTCTGATAATAGCAGAGTGTTTCTCAACCTGCTGCTATTTTTTCGCAATAGAGCATTTTATTTATAAAAATCAACTTGCAATATTTTGAGAAACACATTTAGATTTTGATATTAAGGTAAAAATGGAATAATGATTTCAAAATAAAATTGCAAAATATAGCAAATATATAGCAGGGTTAATATCATGTTTTTTTATTATAGGATTTTATTTTTATGCTGTTGTTAATTTATTTCCAAAACGGTGTTTATATTCGATGTTGTCGTTTCATAGAACAATGTCAGTTTTATTATAAAGTGCAATTTTTTAAATCCAAGACGTCCTCTCTGATCTGTACGAATCAGCGTCCAGGTTTTTCGTCACTAGCAATTTTCCCTTCACGTTATTTTTCTCAGGAGAAATTCATCTTGACGATTTATCTGTTATATAAATATGTTTTAAAATAAAATTAATATTAATTAAGAGAAGTTGAGCCAAGTTTCATAGTAGATAAAAAAGCGATCAGTTAAGCACCGATTAAGACTCTCTCCAGCCGTGCTTCGGTCCCTCAAGGCGCATCCGGCAAAGTTTTATCAGTCAGGAGAAGAGGATAATAAGTCAGTCATCAGTGTTATTAGTGAATAACGTCACGGTGACCTTGGCGACTGGGACGTAACTCGCCGCTCGCTCGTCTGAGGTCCTGTCTGGTTTAATAAACGCCGTGTATGACGTCGTGTTCGCTTTAGATCTTATCTATGTGTTTGCTGTAGCGTGTGTTTGATGGCTTTAAAATGACTTTATGAAATATGTTTGATGATTTATTATCATGTCTTTATCTCGTAAAGCCCAAACACTCGCTCTGGGAGAAAATCATGAAGAGGATTCTGTTTTATTATGTTTTATTCGTTATCTGATTCTGGGGTTCGGCTGAGGGAGAAAAAATATGTTGCAGTGTAGTATTCCTGTGTAAAAATTAATAATACAATTATATAAAGCATATAGAGTTATGATCAGTTACAGTTATAATAATAATAATAATAATACATTTATATCATACAGGTCTTACAGCTATGAAATTGCATGAGATTTTGACACTCAGTTATAAAGTTCAATAAAATACATTATTTATGTATTTTATGTATTATTTTTATTATGTCAAACACAAGCCTGAGTGAAGTGTGTATAGACTGTTTATACTCTGGACAACATTTCAGAAATGTGGATTCTTTTTTGTTTTTTTGTAAACAAACTAATACAGCTCTGATACAAGGCAATATTTAAAAAATTTTCTACATTCAATAATCGTTACTGTATTTTTCAAAGCAAAGCGCAATAACTTTGGCGAAAAATATAGGTCGCACAAACCCACTCCCTCCCCTGTGACACTTTTCCTTTCTTCAGGGAAAAAAATTTATGGTTTTCCAAAAAAAAAAAAAACATTTTCCCCGATTTGGGACAGGGTGACTGTATCGCCCCCAACAAATGCCCCGGGGTTCGCTGGGACTCCTGAGCCAACTGGAATGAAAATGTCCCTGACTAAAAAAAAACAAAAAAACACCATTTTTCATTTATGAGGGTCCGTTTGGTACCCGCGCGCTGAACCACTTTCCTCCCCTGATTCATAGCTCACTCGCTTATGGTCTGATATAAAATAAAATAACAAAATGATTATATAAATTTATATTTTTTAATTACTCTCAAATTAATACCCTTTTTTAAATTTACATTTTTTAAAAGCATGTACCGAACCTTGTGGTCCTCAGTTATAAGACGTCAGAATTAAGAAAAAACTATTAATACATAAAAAAAGTCTTCACATATTTTTTCACAGCCTTATTAAATATAATATTTATGTAATAAATAATAAATATAGCATAGTCTATAAAGCCTCTTGTGTTCCTTTTTTACACTACAACCATAAAATGCTGTGGTTATTACTGTATCTACATAGCGTGTGTTATTCTACAGCAAGGCATGATGGGTAAATCAGAAGAGCTCAAGTGTCTGAATGCAGAAGTTGTTGTTGGTGTAGTTGAGATCAGACAGCGTTACTGTTACAGAAAGGTCTGATGTCTCCTGTCTCGCCCCGCGCAGGACCCCCAGGAGCACGAGGACCAGCCGGACCCCCCGGCCCGATCGGACCAAGTGTGAGCAAACACACACCTTCCCACACCGCAATGATACACACGCTCAACAGAGGAACTGGAGAGGAACTTTCTTACCTGACCTGAGACTGTGTGTGTGTGTGTGTGTGTGTTGTGGATTAATGTGTGTGTGTATTTTTATTTTTTAGGGAAAGCCCGGTTCTACAGGTGTACCGGGACCCGCGGGACCAAAGGGAGAGCGAGGAGAGAGAGTGAGTGTGACATCTAAAACATTAAGCATATAAACAGCACCTTCATCTCCACCTGCAGTCACACTAACACCTGCCCTCTCACCCTGCAGGGACCTCTGGGGTATCCAGGAGAGAGGGGCTTTAAAGGAGAGCCGGTAAGGAAGCTGCCTCTGTCACCTCCATCACCTCCATTCCCCCCATTACATTCCTCACCTGGATCGACTTCTTTACCTCCACCACCTCAATTAACCAACATCACTTTCCTTTACTCCAACACCTTCCCAACCACCATCATTTCCCTGATCTCCATCACCTTCCTCACCCCCTTACCCTGTATCATCTCCATCAACTCCCTCACATCATCATACTTCTCACCTGTCACGTCCCTTCCCTCCATTACATTCCTTACCTCCATCACCTTCCTTCCTAACATCAACTTCCTCACCTCCATCACCTTCCTCACCTCCCGCACATCTATCACCTTCTTCACTTCCTCATCTCTATCATCTCCATCACCTCCTCATCTCCCTCACCTTCCTATTCTTCCTCATCTTCCTCACCTCCCGCACAGCCATTACTTCCATCATTTTCCTCACCTCTCCTACCTCCATCACCTCCATCACTTTCATCACCTCCATCACTTTCATCACCTCCATCACCTTCATTAACTCCATCACCTCTGGTCCATCCATTAGAGTTATTAAACAGTACAGTGTTCCTCTACAGGGCGAGCCAGGAGCGAAGGGTGAGCCAGGGGAGAAAGGTCTTCCGGTAAGAGTGTTTGTCTCACACCCTCACATACACACTGACATACACACACTCATGACATACACCTTTGATCCCAGCAGGAGAGAGCAGCCGTGTCCCCAGGCCATGTGTGATGATGTTGTAATGTTTTTACAGGACGTGTGTCTCTGCTGAAACTTTTTCTTTTTTCTATAATCAGATATTTTGCTGTTTGTCTCCACACCGCTGATGTTGTTCATGTTATTCCCGCCTCCAGCCCTGTTCACAGTGACGGATGTTAACATCACGCTTCATCCCTCAGTGCACTTTCTGTCTCAGTGTATCTCAGCATTCAGGGAGAAATCCGATAAAAGCAGGATGAAGTGTATTTCAGACGGAATTTGCACTGACTGGATGCTGCTTCACTGTCGCTCACTTCCTGTATGTTGTGATGTTGTGACGGTCACATGGGGGTGAATATGATGTCGGTACTGAGTTGCCCGAGTACACTGATCTCACAGACGAAGACACCTGATTTCTTTCTGATGTAAAGTGGGCGGAGTTAATCATGGGCAGGGCTTGTGGATGCTTCGCTTTGTCCAATCACAATCCTACCTTTATATTTTAGCAACACCGATTCAGTAAGTGATGCAGCAAACAAAAGTCTAACCTACAGAGTAAAATCTAATCTCACCCAGCAAGACAAATCAATCATAACAAGTTAAATCTAAACTAGTTTATAATATCTAATATCTAGTCTAACATAGTACCAAGTTTTATTCTAAACTGGCTAATGAAAATTAATTTAACCTAGAAAGTGATGTCTAATCTAACTATTTAAGATTAAGGAATCCTAATGAGTTAAATGTATCCCAAATCAGCAAGTGACATTTTAACCAACTTAGTCCGTGAAATCCAATCTAACCTGGTGAATCAAAGCTAATTTAACCTAGAAAGTGACAGCACAGCAAATCTCTCCTAGCAAGACAGATCAGGCTCTGTTGGGAAACTCTATTCTAAACTAGCCAGTTAAATTTAATCTTAAGTGGCAAATTAAAACTACCCTTAGTGAATTAAACTTAATGTAACTTAGTAAGATACATTTGATCTAACTACATTTGAATAAAATCTAATCTGTTTTAGCAACATAAATTATAATCTGAATTAGCCAAATTACCAAATATAAACTTAGCAAAAGTAATGATGCCCAAGAAATGTAATCCAACAAGAAATGTAATCCAAGTGAATGAAATCCAAACTAACCTAGCTAATGAAATGTAAAGGACCTGAGCAAAAAGATGTAATCTAACATAGTGAGTGAAATCCAATCTAAACTACTATTGAATTTCAATCTAAGTAAACAAATGAAATCCAATTTAACCCAGAAAGTAATACCTAATCTAACTCTGCAAGATAATTTAAGTCTAATGAGTGAAATATAATCCAAACTAGCATATAAATCTGTTTGAAACGTAGTGCGTAAAATCCAATTTAACATAACAAATGAAAGCTAATATAATCAGCCCTTTACACAGGAAAGTGTACTTTAAACTGGTAAATTAAATCTAATCTTAAGTAGCAAATTAAATCTATTAAAAACTAACAAGAGCCTTCTAATTTACCCAAGTCATTTAAATCTAATCTAATAAATCTAATCTTACTTTTAATTTTAATATAAAACTAGCAAATGAAAACTAATTAAACCTCAAAAGTTACATCTAATCTAACTTGGCAAGAGAAATTAAGCCTAATGAGTGGCATGTAACCCAAACTAGTGAAAATCTGTTCTAAATTTAGTGAGTGAACTAAATAAAATAGCAAATCTAATCTAGCGAGCGAAATTTTATCTAACCTAGCGAGTAATATTATCCTATACTAATACTAACCTAGAGAGTAAAGATTAGAGTTTAAGAGTCTTGGGCAGTGTGGGATATATTAGGCCACGTCCAGTAGGACAGTCTCAGGTGGGTCTGATCTCTGGATCACCTGTTGTTTGAGCATTTTATTCATGACATTTTGCTGGATCAGTGTACACGGGCAGCCGTTACCGCTCAGACTGTTTTTGTTTGTTTATTGTTTATGTTGGTGGCGGGGTGCTGTCTGACTGAGTGTTCACCGTCTGATCCTCCTACTCCCACCTACACGCCAAGAGCTCACACTCACCATCTGAGCCTTCAGTCTCGGCATACACACAACAAACACAACGTGAAATCATAATGAAATTAAATCATTGGAATGACAAACATCAAATAATAAATTCTCTTTTTGATGTAGATTAAAGGAGCGCTCCGGAATATACAAACACTTGTTTACTTAGACATGCATGAGACAAAGTCTGAACATAAAATGTAGCAAATGAAATCTAATCCAGTCTGCACAGTCAAATAAAAACCTAATCCAAACAACAGAGTAAAATAATAGACCAGCATTTCTAGTCTAATCTAGTGAGTATAATAAATCCCTAGTGAGTAAAATCTAATCTAATCTAATAAAATAAAAGCATAGCAAATGATATTTGGTATACACTTTCAAGGAAAATCTTATTTTCCGAGTGAAAGCTAATAAAACCTAACTAGTAAAATATAATCTAATTTAGAGAAGCAAATTTAATTTAATGTACAACGAAAAATCAAACCTATCTACTAAAATCAGTAGAAAGTGAAAGCTAATCAAACCTGACTTGTGAAATCTAATCTAACATAGCAAGTGGAATCTAGTCAAAATCTAATCTAATCTAGGCTAATCTAATCTAACCTAGAAAACAGATGCTAAATTAGTTTGTAAAATCTAATCTAATGTAGCAAGAGAAATTTAGTCAAAATCTAATCTGATGTAGACAAAATCTAAATGAACAAGTAGATTCTAAATTAGTGTGTGAAATCTAATCTACCGCAGCAGGTGGAATCTTGTCAAAAGCTAATCTGATCTAGACAGAATCTAATCTAATTTAGCAAACACATTTTACATTACTGTTTGAAATCTAATCTAATTATAACATGTGGATTTTAATCTGTTGAGTGAAATCTATCATGAAGTTTCATCTACTCTATTAAGTGAAATCTAATCTGACTTGGTAAATAGAGTAAAATCTGTTCCAAGCTAACAAAAGCTAACGTATCAAGTGAAAGCTAATCGTGCATACTACTGACAGATTGGATAGAAACAAGTTTTAAAATTCTGGAGTATTCCTTTAATGTGTTGATGTCTGTCCTAAACCGAATGTGTGTGTGTGTGTGTGTGTGTGTGTGTGTGTTGTGTGTATCCCAGATGTCTATGTGCTTTGGCGATTTCAGGTAATGGCAGTGTATGATGGATCAGCACTGCTGTATTGGGGTTTGGGTGATAGTTTGGGGGGGGGGGACGTGTTTGGGGGGTTTTATATGGGGGTTGCGTGAGTGGATATAGCTATCCTCCAGTTACCCACAATGCATTGCTGCTGCATGGCCCCATCTCATTATGCTGCTTGTGAACTTCCTGTCTGCCTGCTGCTCTCATGTCTGACTCTCCGAGCTCCACTTTAACAGCCACAGAGGATTTCCGCTTAAACAAATGACCTGTCCGTTCGCTTAATTCCTCCACTCCATCACCGCCGACATCGTCACTGCTTTCTTTACTCCGCGGTCTTTTAGCAGCCTGCGCTTCGGAGGTGATTATTTTGGACCTGGTCCTGGTTTGTAATACGACGCCGGGAGATACTGAAACACACGGACCCGGCATTAATCATAATACACCCATGATTTACGGCCCTTAATTTGCAACATCTCTCTCGCTTCAGGAGATGTACACATCATTTATTTCTACACACACACACACACACACACACACACACACACACTATTCCTATTCCCTCTGTATCAATCCATTGTTTTCCCACTGATTTCCAAACCCTAGCCAGGAGTGATAAGAAACCCTTTCATTACAGCAGAACTGTTTTATTTGGCTCGTGTGATTCTCCTCTTTTCCCTCACATGCACTAATTTGTACATAACCCTGCGCTAGGTTCATGACCGAGTCATTAATAATCTCCTCGAACGCGTGACGCTCGTAGTTTCACGTCCTGCAAAATATTTGTTGAACTCCGTAACCAGAGCCGTGGAAATCTTACAAATGGTCCAGTCTGGAGTTGCTACGAGCTAATAACGGCCTGTCTTTAAGTTTGCACTGTCTAGGAAATATGTGTATCTCGAGGATTATAAAGAATATGAATTAGTGAAGATTGCACTTAGAGTGCAAAAGTCTTTTACACTCCCTATGTTCTTATATCATTCATCAAGAACTTACACAATGTTCATTTAGAGGAATTCATAGATAAGAAAGAAGGAGAAAAGCTTCACGTCATTCTCCATTTAATAAGGGATTAAACATAGTAAATGATCGCAGTGGGATTTTCAGGACTAAAAAAATTAAAAACAGGAGGAAAAACATTGAAACCACTTTAAATTTCATTGACTATCAGTGTTCTGTACTGATTAATTAAACCTAAACTATAACAACAACTTCAATTAATAAAAATGTGACTAGAACTAGAAGATTAATGCCGCAGATATCTCACTGTCTGAGTCTCTGATCTCGGCGCGCACACACACACACACACACACACGACAAACACAACACAAATAATAATCATGAAATGAAATTACTGTAAAGACAAACTTCAAAGATAAATTCTGTTTATGAACCAGATTAAACAAGCGTTCCATAATTTACATATTATTCTCATTCCTGCTTACTCGTTAGAGAGCAGCTCGTTTTTTCTGGGAATAAATAACAAACAGTCTGAACAAAACTGCTCTGTAAGGGTTTTTAACTTTCCAAACCTAATGAGCAAAGTAAAGTAAAACCCTAGTGACAGCCGATCTAATCTACAAATTAAAATTAAACGCCCGAGAATGAAATCTAATCTAATATACAGACAAAATAAGAACCTAGCAAGTGAAGTCTAATCTAATACAGTGTAAAATAAAAATATTTCAAATGAAGTCTAATGTAAGCTAATCTAATATAATATACAGTTTAAAATAAAAAAAACTAGCAAGTGAAGTCTGGTCTAATCTACAGTGTAAAATAAAAATCTTTCATTTGAGTTCTAGTCTACAGTGTAAAATAAAAAACTAGCAAGTGATGTCTAATCTAATCTACAGTGTAAAATAAAAAACTAGCAAGTGATGTCTAATCTGATCTAATCTTAAAAAAACTAGCAAGTAATGTCTAATCTGATATAGTGCAAAATAAAAAACTAGCAAGTGATGTCTAATCTAATCTACAGTGTAAAATAAAAATCTTTTCAAGTGAAGTCTAATGTAATCTAATATAATCTAATATACAGTTTAAAATAAAAAACTAGCAAGTGAAGTCTGGTCTAATCTACAGTGTAAAATAAAAATCTTTCATTTGAGTTCTAGTCTACAGTG
>JAQMYJ010000014.1:23264191-23278386 GCA_030014305.1 Clarias laeviceps
TTTTTTTTTTTTTTTTTTTTTTTTTTTAAATGCTACAATATTTATCAGGTTCTGTGGTTAAGAAAACTGTAAAGTTTGTAATCTTTCTTTAAAACAAGATGAAGGTTTAGGAATTAAACTATCAGATAAGCTATAAGTGCTTGTGCATGCATGTGTTTAACTAACAGACAGCATGGAGTCACGGGTTCATCAGCTGCCCCGCTAATACACAAGCTACCATAAGCAAAACCTGAACACCCGTTTGAGTCTCAGATGTGTGAAGTGACCGAGTAAATCATTACTTTCTCTGTAAACCTCTACAGAGGGGAAAGGTTTACTGTTCAAAACTGGTGTGTTTTCAGATCATTCCTTCACAATGTTACCTGAAAAGTGTTAGGGTTAATTTTTAATATCTTCTGGGGTTTGCTGGGCCTTAAGTTAAACCTGTACATATCTGCCTTAAAAATAATAACGGAAGAATATCTGGTGATCTCTGGAGAATATCTGGAGACTCTCGGAAAGGTTCGTGTTTAAGCAAGGAATCAGAAGCTGGATCATGTTTTACGTGCGTCTGATCGAGGTAGTTCAGATGTTTGGTTTCAGGTTCCAGCATCATTACTGATACAGAAGGTTTAGAGTACGAGACCTGCACTGAAGTCCCTTTAATAAACATTTCAAGGTAGCTGATATGAGAACAAACAGTCAGATGAAAAGACACTTCGGCTCTAAAGTAAAATGGGTGGATGGTTAAGGATTCGATACAAATTCCACAGAAAGACAAACGGATGTTTTTAAAAAAAAAAATTTATCAGTATCTTTAATGGTGCAGTTTAAACACTGCTTCTATTCAATCACGTGTTTAAGTATGATTTTAGTCGTGTGAAAGTCACACCTGGACAGGAAGATATTGGATGTGTCCTGTTTTTCTTCATGATCATTTGCAGCTTTATTTTATTTTCATGACCAATTTTTCCCCGAAGCGTGACCTTCCCATGGGGTTTACACAGAATTAATGCTTACTGAATAATTTATAGTTTGGCTTGGGGGTTTTATTTTTCCTCTCATTTATCTCCTAAATCTAATCTCAACGCTGTCTGATGGGGAACCCTAAGGTCTGTGTAGTATAGGGTTATTTGGGATGTAATGTGCTGCTGGTTTTCATATCCATGACCATAAGTGTTCATATTGTGGTGGTTTTTCTTTCTCTTTTTTTTTGTTAAATTTAATTTATTGAAATTATGGGATTATTTACGTATGAAGATGTGGTTAATTCATTTAAAAAAATGGAGTGGAACAGGGAAAGATGCAGAGTCTCTAAAGGACCATGTTTTAAAATAAATAAAATACAGTTCTGGTTCACACCAAATTATTATATATAATTTTTGGTTGTTTATGAATTCATCATTCTATCTTCTGCTTGTAATTTATCTTGGCTACTTTTGTTTACGTTTGGAAAAATAGTCTTTCTAATGGGGCTAAAACATGAAACGTTCGATTTGACAGAACACAGTTTTTAAAATTACATTGATATTACTTGCACGTTAATTATTTGGGGTTAATTCATTAAAAGTAAATAAATACAGTGAAGCAGGAAACGGTATGGGTGTCCCAAAGGGACATTTTATTTACTTTTAAAGGGTGATGAGGGGGAGGGGGATGAGTATTGGAATCTGTTGTGCACCAGCTAAAATATTTAAGAATCCTGTCCCTTTAGGGTCTTTTGTAAATCTTTAATTTTTCAAATGCACAAAATAAAAAAAAAATTGCATGCAAAAAAAAACCCCCCAGAATAAATAATAATAAAGTTTGAACTTTTTAAACAATACCCCGATAAATTTATTTTTATAAGGTTGAATATTTAACTTCATTTTTGCTGATGCTACATGGAACATCCTGACCCACACAAATTATAACATAAAGAGGACCTTAAAACGGTTAGCGCCCTCCTCAACCTGGTCTTTGAAACGGACTTACACGGGTGAAACTCATCAGTTCACCCTCCATTTATTTATTTACGTATTTATTTGCAATAATTAGTGCTTTAATTATTAAAGTATGAGACCGAGAAAGTCTCTATCAGAGTTCGATCCTGTCACGAAGAGGAGCCAGACGTCTGATCTGTCTACAAGTTAGTGATTTATTTTTTTTTCTTTATATCTGATGTAAGTCTAATTTGTTAAATTTTAAAGAAAGGTAAGCGTGCACACTCGCACCAGTCTTTTAACCCCTCATTAATTGATTACTTTTGTGCTGGTGTTCATTATTTCTTCTTTAGGAGGAGTGTGTCGTTGATGTGAAAAATGTTTTGTGTTGGGGAAACACTTGAAGCTCCAGTTTCGGACTTTTCTCCAGTGAGACTGGAGCTTCGGTGTTTCCACACGGGTTGTGATTTCACTGATTTTTACACTTTAACACTTTCTGTCATATTTGTTATGCTACAGGAAACAGAGCGTCATTTACGTTAGGTCCGTATCAAAGCCAGCAGCTCACAGGGGTGACGGGGAACTCGCTCAAATCAAGAATTTAGAAACCATTGTTAAAGTGTCTGTTTTTCAATTGTGATGTACTTTTTTTTTTTTTTTTTTTTTTTTTTTTTATCTGTATTGTAATATTTGTACTTGTATTGATAAATTTTTTTACTTTTAACACACTTGCATTAGTCCAAGGGTAAATTTTAAGATTTTATACATTGGTGTTACCATAATATATACTTTTTTTTACCAATAATGAAATGTTTTGTGTTCAACATTTATGGTTCTTTTTGTACAGTGATGCTCTTTTAAATAATTTTGCTTACATCATCAGTGACGCGGTGCGCCGTGGTATTACATGGGGGTTTTATTTTCTCTTTTAAAAAAAACTGATTAATGAGATCATAAGATTACGAGAGGGGGAGAGTGTGTGTTTTATATCCATGTGCTGTTGAAGTCCCCTTGGTTCAAGACTAAATGGAATTTCACCTATCTTCATTCGTAGCATGGCTGGAGACAGAGGTGGCTTCAGTAAGCCTGGTGGTAAGTTACTACAGAGTATTACACTGGCTAGAGTTTATTCATTTATGCCCGAGTTGCTGTGCCACTTTCTGGTGTCAGAATTATTTTAAAGCGGGGCTTCCCTTTTTCAAAGGGTTTATTTGAACCAACGTCCTTTCAGGATGTATTTTGTTATTTATTTTGTACATTTCGTATATATCCATTTTATTTTTCCCTTGTGTTAATCATCCTGTCCAGAGAAACCCTAAAATCCATCTCACGTCGCCTCAATAATTTACCAAATACTGCTGCTGCCAGAGATGCGCTTTTTCTTTCCTGTTGTACATAACGTCTCTCGTTTCTTCTCTCTCTTTCTATTTCTTTTTCTTCACATCAGGACCAATGAGGGATGGAATGGAGGGTGAGTATCATCACCTTCTCTGACACCCACAAGCTCTCATTAATGCTCGTCATGTTTAGAAATCATTTTTGTTTTATGTATTTTTTTTTTTTTTTTTTTTTTGCTTGTTTGTTTCAGGACATCCAGGAGAGCAGGATGAGTCTGAGAACAGCACCATCTACATCACGGGGCTGACGGAGAAGGTCACGCTTCCCGACATGGCCGATTTCTTTAAACACTGCGGAACGATAAGGGTGAGGGCGCTGAAAGGTGTGCGATCAGAACAGCGCCGGAGTGTCACATCGAGGTTTGATCCATCTTTTGGGTTTTGGTTTCTTACAGATAAACCGGCGCCTGAACCAGCCGGCCATAAACATCTACACCGATAAAGACTCTGGCAAACCCAAGGGAGATGCGACCCTGTCCTACGACGAGCCCTCCTGTGCCCGAGCGGCCGTGGAGCATTTTAATGGTGGGTCACAATGATAACGGACAGTAACCGCACCGTGCTGTGTAACTTTATGTATGACTGATCGTGTCCCAGGTGTTGTCCAGTGGTTAAGCTAACTAGTGTCTAACACGCGGCTGAAATCCAAATCCCTCTCTAACCCCTGATCAGGGGCTCTACATGGTGCACTAGCTTTCCCTTTAACACTATTTGGGATTCGACCCCAGAACCCTGAAGTTAACGGAGCTGATATTCTAAAGTGTAATAAGTGTAAATATGCAGTAAATCTGGTCACGGTTAGTTAGTTAGTTCCGCCAGGCGCAGAAGGGAGTGTGTGGGCGGAGCAAAGTCACTGGTTAAATAAAGTAACCAATCGTAAAAGTGATATCATACTCGAGGTCGTGCTGTTGTGCTGAATATCAGCAAATGTAAATGCAGGAAATGCACATGTGCTCACACCTTTTCTTTGTTCGTGTGTGTGTGTGTGTGTGTGTGTGCGCGCAGGTAAGGAGTTCCAGGGCCGGAGGCTGAACGTGTCGATGGCGCGCAGGAAAACTGCTCCAGGGCTCATGAGGGGGGGGATGCCAATGAGAGGAGGACCAATGGATCGTGGAGGTACAGCTCCTCTCTGTGCTCACACACACAGTTACACCCCTAATATAAAACAAACACTGTTAAGAAATGAATGTAAATAGATTCAACTTTTCCATTTTGTTAGAGATGCTTGAAATAAACTAAAACATGAATAAGTGTTAACAGTTGTTATAAATAAAAGGATGCGTCTCTGACTCTCTCTGAAGCTCAGGCTGCTCATTGTGCTGTTCCCCGCAGGTATGATGGGGCGTGGCGGAGACAGAGGCGGGTTTCCTCCCCGTGGAGGTCCTCGCGGCGCCATGGCCTGGGGAGGACCAGCGGGACCCGGCAACGTCCCGAAGAGAGCAGGGGACTGGGAGTGTCCCAACCAGTGAGTCTCAGTCTCTCTCTCACAACACACACACACTCGTCTCTCACTGCAGTTATGTACAGTGTGTGTATGTGACGCACTTCCTGTTTTGTGTAGTGGCTGTGGAAACCAGAACTTCGCCTGGAGGACAGAGTGTAACCAGTGCAAAGCTCCAAGGCCTGAGGGTGTGGTGCCTCCTCCAGGTCTCTACCTCACACACACACACACACACACACACACGATAACTACTGTGATGGATATGACTTACTAAATGCCCGTGTACACTGTTTGATTAGAAGTTTTTTAGTTCTCCAGAGACATCCTGATAAAACGGTCAGTTCTAGAATTATTGGCACCCTCTGTTTTTCTCCCTTATGTAACGTCAAGGGGAGGAAAATGTCGCTGCTGTTTATACGTTACATTTCTGAGTATGGAAACGAGTTTCTAATGCTGCTGTTCTGAGCAAAGGTTCATTTAATTGTGAATTGGCTCAACACTCCAGAGATGAAGCTTTAGTGTTAATATTTTCTTATTGTTCAATGCTTTGTTAATCCTTAAAGGAGGGGTTCAAGCTTAATTTAAAATGTTTCTTTGTGAATGGTTTTGTTTAAAAGCTGGAGATGGTGTGTAACTTATAAACTGTGTGCAGGTGGAGAGCGAGGCCGAGGGGACGGGATGTTCCGCGGGGGCAGAGGGATCGATCGCGGTGGCCCAGGGGGAATGCGTGGAGGCTGGGGAGGAGAACCGGGAGGCTTCAGGGGCGGCCGAGGAGGAATGGACCGAGGAGGGTTTAGAGGAGGAAGCCGCGGAGGACCTCCGATGGACCGCGGGGCGAGGAGAGGAATGGGACCGGGGAAGATGGACATGAGGTAAACCTCCTCGAGTCTTACAAAATAAAAAGACACTTCGATATGATAAAGATTTCCAACGTGAAGAGGAAAAAACACTGCGGGAGGAGATTGATCACATCCTGGGCCGTGTTGTAGTGAACTTCTGACTTTTCAGTGTTTTTCTAAAATCACTTTGTTTATAGCAGCTTAACTTTTTGTGTGTCTCTCTCTCTTTCCAGAGATCAGCGTCAGGATCGCAGAGAGAGACCATACTGAAGCATTTCACACATCCACAGTGATGAACCTGTGAAAGCTTTTTTTAGAAGGTCTTTTTAATTCCAAGTACATATTTATACCTGGCACATACACACCCGCCCATGGGCCTTAATTATTACCTTCCATTTAGGAGTTCAGGTTAATTCATTAGATTTGTCCCCCGTTCACTTCTTCCTTCCTGCTTAATTCTCCATCACTCTGTTTCTTCTTTATCCAGTTTATTTTGTATCGTTACATCACTTCCTCTCTATGCAGTTATGTACTTATTATTTTTTAAAGAAATAAACTTCAACTGGATTGACTTTTAATGTATTGGTGTGTGTGTGTGGTATTTCCTGTGTTCAGTACAGCACAACTGGACATTAGTCGCTTTGTCTCGCTCCATGTGGACGACAGATTTTTTCCTTTTCAGAATCAAACACTTTTACTGGCTCCAGTGGTTTAAGCGGCGATGAAGTCATAAAACCAGCTGCTGCTCTGAAGCCTCACATATAAGGCTGCAGAGAAATTATTAAACATTTATGGGGAAAGATGTTGTTTTTATATACCTCGTTTCAGTTCTATTTATATTTGCACAGAATTATAAAAACAATTCATGGGGGCCCGGGGGGGGTGAATGATGCTCATGTGATTGAATATAAATCTGATTTTGCAGTTCACGTTTCCACCACCAGATGTCACTAGATAATCACTAAATGCCTTAATAACGCCACCTCTTACAATGGAGGACTGAACTTCAGATAAACCTGAATCTGACCTGCATGATCCTGTGCTGAATGTACAGATTAATGTCCTGTTGATTAATTATGCAGAATGTAAGGGCTCTTGCGCGCGCGCACACACACACACGTAGCTTTAACAAGATACTGACCGTGACGAAAGAAATCACAAGTGACGTGTTAAATCCTAACTAAACTAATCTGAATGTTATGTTGGTGTTTAATAGGTTTATCTACATAATGCTTTAACATGCATTCTTGTTTTATTAAATCTGGCCAAAACTGCTGCTTTTCTTGATCTATTAGACTACTTTTATTTAGAAGTTTAAAGTATTAAAATCTAGCTTTAAGTTCAAACCGTAGCTACATATGGAAGGATTTAGTTAGAGAAATTTTCAGAAATGTAAGACTTAACTAAATATTTTACATTTGAATAAGTTTGAAATTTTACAAGTCTGGCTTCCTTGATTAATACCAGTAAATTTTTTGGCTAAAAAAAGATAAAATATGTATTGTGATTAACCATATATCAATATATTTAAAAATGTTTAATATAAATATACCAGATTTAATAATTGCATTAAGATAAATAGATACTGTATTGATCATGAAAATATTTTATATTTGTTTTACATGTAATAGATTAAATTTAAAGATGCGTATTAAACATTTAATAATTATTTTTAGCAAGACTATATTTCTGAACATGTATAAGTTCAGGATTAAACCTTTTTTTTTTTTTTTTTTTCCTTCTTTGCTTGAAACGAATAAAAAAAAAGATCTGCCTATGGTGTAAGAAAATTTTAAGCATTTTCGTTATCATGGAAGTATGATTTCAAACTTGTGTGAAGCGGTACCTGCTATTGAGCCTGGAACAGCTGGAAAAGCTTTGAGCCTGACATGTAGAGCTTGAACATCTGGTGTGCACGTTCAGAGCTCGACTCTGCAGATCTGCTGCTGTACCGAGCCCGTGTGACCTGTAAACACTGTAAACATGGTACAATTTATGGTACATGTAACATGTACATGCACGTCTGAGGAGGTGAGACAGGTTGCTCGGCTCAGGGTGTCAGGGGTGGGGGTGGGGTCAGTGTGGTTTAATCTGTGGGTTAATTCCTTAATTCCTCCCTTCTTTATCCTGATTCTTCAAGAGTAGGAGTAGAAGGAAAATAATTTTTTTCAGCACAGCATGTGTGTTCATGGATGGTTCTGAGACACTCGCAAGGGATCTGTGGAATTGTGTGTGTGCGCAAAAGAGCTAATTCATCCAGGCCTCTGAGAATGATCTCACTCTCTCTCTCTCTCTCTCTCTCCACCCCTCCGTCTTGCTCTCTTAAAGTAACACCCGACGCTTTTCAAATCAAAACAAGGGCCTCCTTTTGGAACCGGAAGCTGCTCTCACGCCGCCGTTAGAGACACTGGACTGCAGATCATTTAGAGAAGAGCAGAGACAATGCCGGGTTTATGATGCAGACAGACCGAGGCTCAGACTGAAATGCTTGTGTTTCAGCCTTGTTCACTCGCCGCATTGTTTTTTAAACTAGCCTTAGAGGGAGAAAAAAACATCCCACCCACTTCCTGTCAGGATGTGACTGAGCCCTGATGCTGAGTGTGTGGTCATTAGAAATAAATAATAATAACATGATACACACTATATAGGACCACAACCCTGTTTGATTCTGGATTACGATTAATCAGAAGGTGTTGATTAATTTTCCATAACAGCACCCCGGAGATTAGTGCAGACTCATTCAAAATGTATGCACTCGCTCTGAGACTTAAAGACATGTACAGTATATCTTCATATATCATGTACCTCTGATGATTTATGTGTTACTTTACTTATCCTAAGTCTGTTATATTGCACATATAATATCTGTATCCGTATTTTGTATTCAGGTATTTTTTATTTTATATTATTATTATTATTGTATGTATTTTATTTTGTTTGATTGCAATTTTAGTATAAGATGGCCTGGACTTGGGGGACCGTTGGGAGGTGGGGGTGGGGGTGGGTGGACGTTTGAAGGGGTTCGGAGGGTCAGACTGAGATTGTATACAACTGTATGTAAAACCAATAAATTGATCCCAAAAGACATGTATATCTGAAGAGACGCTAAATACCTACATGCATGAAAGGAGTCTCCAGTGTCAGAGGGAAAGCTGTAAGTTCACACAAACAAAACTGGCTAGTCATTAATTTTTTCATTAACTTGAATAGAGAGTGAAGGGACGGCTATGACAAATACAGTTTTTACATTTTTTATTTTTAATTAACACACACATGGTTTTCAGTGTTGAAGTAATAGATGCACACACGTTTTTTGATTAATTATGTTTTGAATTCATATCATTTGATGTTAAATTACTCATTTTTGCTAAACACCTTGTAGTGTTGAATTAATCCTTCGCAGTATTTTATTATTAACACTGTAATGCTTAGAGAAGGAACATCTGTGAGGTTTAGTTAACTTTCTCAACATTGGATGCTTTTCTACCGCCGAGTTCAGTGTTGAATGACTGAACTCAGTGTTGAATTGAATCTTATGTATTGATTTAACACTGAGTAGAGTTGAGTGAAGTATTTATACTGTGTATTTGTGATGATCTGTACATTTGAAGTTTCAGGTCAGTGTTTTATTTGTACACGGCACTGCTGAAGGAACAGTATGGTACAGTGTTGAGTCATCATGAAGGCTTTGGACGTGTTTGTGCTTCTGGTGTTTGGATTCATTTGGAAGCAAAATTAAACAAAAAATTCATTAGTGTTTATATGTACAATTTATAAGGTCAGGATCAAGTCTTTTCTTCTATTAATTTAAAACCTGGTAGATGTAAATACATTGGGGACAATTCAGGAATTTATTAAACATGTGTGTGTGTGTGTGTGTGTGTGTGTGTTGAGGGATAATTTGTGATTATTCTTTTGTTTCGTTTAGAGTTAGCATTGTAAATTACTTATTCTTGAATGTTTTAATACTGTATAAATCTCTTATTTTAACGTTAAACCCAGTTCGACACGAACACCTCTGACTCTGGTTGTATTTCTCAGTGTTTTATTTGAGTATTTAATTTAAGTTTTTGTGTTCCCTCAGAGCCAGAGGCTTATACAGACTGAAAAATCCTAACAAGCGCTGCGTTCCAAACCGCACTATAGTGTAATGTAGGGAACTAGGACACTAGGACCCTGTGCGCGGAGTCAGGCTTTGACTCTACGTGCACTATGTAGGGGGCGCGCGGAGAAATTCGACGAGGCCCGACGGCTTGTCTGGTCCTATCGCTTTAAAGGACAATTCCACAGACAGGAGGAGAGAGAGAGAGAGCGCTCGGTCACAGGGGTGTGTTTTCTTTCTCTCACGCCTTTCTCATACACCGGGAATTAACGCGCAGAAGCGGGGAATACCGAGCAGTAAAGGAAAGGAAAAGTATAAAGGTGAAGATGAGAAATGAAGGATAAAAAGCGGGTGAGCTGAGGTACTGAAGGGTCTGGATGCGGAGTCTTAGAGAGAATATCACACACACACTGACTGATACCACGACTCGGATGTGATTCCACCACTGAGAGGGAGTGCGTGTGACAGAGCGCTATGGAGAGACGGGACACTGAGGGAAGTTCGGTGATTCGTTAGCACACTGAGCTAACAGCAGCCCCATGACGGGTAAGAGGCGCCTTATTAAATCCCTCACTTCTCCTCTAACAAGTGTGTGTCTGCTCTTAACGACGCGTTCATAACGCTGCACTCATCCCTCGTGTGTGTGTGTGTGTGTGTGAGGGATTCTCCTGTACTTCACCCAGAATGGATGCGCGAGCCTCTGATTTTTTTTTTTTTTTTGCATAAACGCCAACGGTTTGTTTATTTAAATATTTAAATCCTAACCGACCCGAGGCGGAACATTCTGGAACACCTCACTGACTAACCGCCGCTTTAAGGTGTTTAATAACCTCAGTAAAGACCAACATCTCAGTGCTCAGGGTTAAACCTGCCGCTGTCTCACTGACTAAACACCGACTTCTGCAGAATTAGTAACACACACACACACACACACACACACACACGGTATGGAATGAACTTACTTATAGTGTTGACGTCAATGTACAGCATGCGTACTGTACAGATATGTGGTGTTGAACACGCGCACACACCGCTCTTTATGGTGTTTATTTAACACACACACACACACACACTCATTGGTGTTGAATTCATAGTCTCTTTTTCCCTGTTTCATTAGTGTTGAAACAACACACACAGTTTTCAGCGTTTAATAAACACACACACACATACCTGTGCTTTTTAGTGTTGAATTAACACATTCACACACAATTATGGTTGTGATGATACAATAAACATGTTAACATTGTTAAATCACACACACACACAGATCAAGTCTTTGCAGTTGAATTAACACTAATGTTATTTTCAGTGTTGAATTAATACTCTCATTATTACTAAATCAACACATTAGTGTTACTTTAACACAAACAATTGAACGGAATTAAATGATCTATAAGTCAGTTAAACACTTAACTCTACAACAGTGTTTCACATGTTC
The DNA here is from genome assembly GCA_030014305.1 of Clarias laeviceps. NCBI lineage: Eukaryota > Metazoa > Chordata > Actinopteri > Siluriformes > Clariidae > Clarias > Clarias laeviceps. Next base: position 23,275,310 of record JAQMYJ010000014.1, read on the forward strand.
ACTGCTGATCAAACACATGAGTATGAGGAAATAACACCTACAGTCATTTATCAGCATTTTATAATGTTCTGTTATGGAATGCAGTGTTGATCTCTCACACTCTTCAGCAGTGTTTAATTCATACGCTTTAATATTCTATTACTGTATTCAGTGTTGAATCAGAATAGGGTTAAATTGGATCTTAGAAGTGTTGCCTTTCCTCTTTCTAATGTTAATTTACTAGTGTTGAATTAATTCTCAGCAGTGTTTCATCAACACTTTCCAGTGTTGAGTTACTATATATAGGTGATGAGCAGTGTTGAATTCATATGATTTGATGTTAAATTATTGTTACAACTATTTACTATTTTCTCACTGTTAAATTAAAACTTAGAAGTGTTGTATGTGTAACCTTTCAGTGTTTTATCAACAGTTTGTAATGCTCGATTTCAGAATTAACCCCTGTGGTGTTCAATTAACTGAACACTGAATGAATCCTGTGCAGTAATAGTGTTGTATTACAGTGTTCAGTGCTGTATGAATGAACTCGGTGTTGAATTTAATCTAATCTCATTTAATTTAATGTTGAATTAACACTGAGAAGTGTTGAATGAAGTATGTAAACTGTGTATTTATTTGTACACACAGCATTACTGAAGCAACAACTATATACGGTACAGTGTTGAGTTATCGTGTGCAGTGTTGAATGAGTCGTCTACGGTGTTGAGTTCACGATGTAGTGGTGTTAAATACAAATTCTCCTTATAAGACCGAATGTTGTACTTGTTACAGTTTGGAAACCAAACACCACCTTAAGAAACACCTACAGAATTGAATTTTGTGTTTAACCTTTGTTAATTTAACACCTGCCGCATTGAATAAATACTCATGATAGAAAATTTAATGAATTCTTTAAAGGTTTTGTAAGTGTTTGTGTTTCTGGTGTTCATCCTGCAGGAGCGTGAGGGAGCACAATGTGATGTTGGATGAAAATACGGATCTCACATACATCTGGATTCTCAACTTGCTTTTAAAGTGTGTTTATTACTCTCTCACACACGCATGCAGAGCTCAAATAGTTTTCTCATCCTGACACCCTGAGTGAGTGATGTTGGCGTCTCCACCCTGCTCTGATCAGACTCGCTCGTCCAGACAATCATACGTCTCCCCGTGCCTTCACTGACTCTCGCTCTCTAATCAGAGTCAACATGGCCGACCAGAGCAACATCCAGTGCGCCGCTTCCAAAAGCATCCGGCCCTTTAAGTCCAGCGAGGAGTACCTGTACGCCATGAAGGAGGACCTGGCCGAGTGGCTGAACGCCCTGTACGACCTGGACATCACGGCCGACACCTTCATGGAGAGCCTGGAGACGGGCTGCGCCCTGTGTCGCCACGGCAACAGTGTGAACCGCGCCGCACTCGAGTTCCTGTCCCAGCACCCGAATTCGACGCTCCACACTCCCAGACGGGATGTCGCGTTCCAAGCGCGCAACGTGGTCCCCGGGTCGTTCCTAGCCCGCGACAATGTGTCCAACTTCATCGGCTGGTGCAGGCACGAGCTCCGCGTCAAGGACGTACTCATGTTCGAGACTAACGACCTGGTGGAGCGCTGCAACGAGAAAAACTTCGTGCTTTGCCTGCTGGAGGTGGCGCGCCGAGGGGCCAAGTTCGGCATGCCCGCCCCCATGCTGGTGCAGCTGGAGCAGGAGATCGAGGAGGAGATCCGCGACCAGGAGAAGCTCCAGGAGAAGCTCCAGGAGAACGCGGACAAGCCGAGCAGCAGGACCAGGTTCCATCAGGACAAGAGAGACAGCGACTCTGAGCCGGAGCTCGTCAACAGCTGGGCACAGCAGAAAAGGGTCCTGTGTGACATGCGCAACCTGGACGAGCTGGTGAGTGTGTGAGAGAATAAACATATTCTCAGGTCAAAGGGCAAATATAGTTTGAGTTATAACAAAGTTAAAACTGATGTTCCGCGCCGTAGTGCATGTTTTTTGGGCAGATATTTAATAGACGCCCTACTTTACAGGTTACGTTGGATTGTTTAGGGGTGGGGCTTCCTTGATATGGGTGGAGTTTGAGGTATAAGGCGGGGAATCGACTACTAATCTTCTCTAACGCATCTTTTAATCTTTAACAATTTGCATAATCAGCACTGTATTACTGAGCTGTTAGACATTTCCATATCAGCACTCAGCACTTTCTCACTGCTTTAAACCCAGATGGACCTTTCACCTCTCTATCCTGTGACTTTTACAGTGTTTGAGAGGTTTATAAAGGGTGTGTGTGTGTGTGTGTGTTTGGGTGTGTGTTGTATGTATACCTGTGAGAGAGGACACAGGTGAGTCAGCTGATGATCAGGCTGTTAAATGATCGTGGTGTTTAGGGCTGAGGAAATCTATCACAGTCAGGACAGTAGCGCACAATTTAGTTTCATTTATTAATAATAACACTCCTGACAAATCACAATGACAGCATAAAGGTTTGACGTCGCTAAACGATCGTGGCTCCAGTGTACTGAGAGAACCTTCTACCTTGATGGTATCTAAGCACTAGTGAAACACTGGGATAAGTGCATTAGTGTAGCAGGGAATTTTATAGAGACATAAAGGAAGCTTTTACTCTCAAGACTGTGTCTGTGTTATCAAAAGTCTCACTTTGACTTGAGCAGCCAAATAAACACAACAAATGTGTTTAAATAGCTTTTAGAGAATGGACAGTTCCCGAGAGGAACCTTAGATGATGAGGGGAAGTTCATGGAGGAACTCGTCCATGCAGGACGTCCGTGGCTGTGAAGCAACTGGAGTATGTGTGAGTGTGTGAATGAGTGAGTTCTGCGTTCTGATTGGTCAGAAGGCGTCTGTTAATTCTCTCTAACAGCAGCTCTGACAGCAGTGCAGGTTGATGTTAACTAGCTGGCTATGGTACATTTATTGCTCATTTACAGGGGTGTGTATGTTTATAATGGTGAAGGAGGAATGTGTGTGTGTGTGTGTGTGTGTGTGTGTGTGTGTGTGTGTGTGTGTGTGTGTGTGTGTGTGTGTGTGTGTCGGGTTCGAGTGATGCACCAGTGACTCGAGCTGGAGTTTGGTTTTTGC
>JAQMYJ010000014.1:23282989-23296919 GCA_030014305.1 Clarias laeviceps
CCAGAGTTCACTTCCTTCCTGCCAACTGTCCTTTTTGCTTCTTCTGGGAATCTTTTCTCTTGTCTGGGTTTGAGGTGTTTGTAGGGAGGGGGGAGGGGGGTTGTCGTTACAATCGTTACGGCTGTGTCTGTTCTTTTGTGGCCTGAACATGAGGTTTAAGATATTTCTCTCTCATTCTTTACTACTGTATCATGTAATGGTTACTATGATACAATGTTATAACATATGAGTGATAATATTGAGAGGGTATGTAAAAGGGGTGGGTGTGAGGGTTGGCGGTGCTTTCTGACCCTGAGCCATGTTTTTTTTTTTTTTTTACTATTTTGAATTTGTGGAGTTTAAATGACCTCCACAAATTCCATTTAAGCACTGTCCTTTATTAATTAATATATTTATTTATTTATTTTTGTCTAAGGCTATATGTATATTGCCACGGCTTATCTTGCAGTCTCTCCTGGATGCCTTGGCGGATCTCCCGGAGTGGTATGGTGTGAAAGCGATGCAGGCCAACTGGATTGGGGAATGCTCAGGCTGCTATTTCGACCATGTACTGATGGTAAGCCTGCTCTTTCTCCAGATTTGAAATGCTTTTCATTTTTCCATTATTACCTCGTAGAGTCATCTTTTTATTACTTTTTTCTTTATTTAATCATTTAGAGTTTTTGTGCCCATGCATTTTCATTATGATGTCTGAACGTTTTATTGCATTTTGTGCATTTTATTACTCTATGTGTCAGCGTCAGCTCAAGGCTGTATGTGCTGTTTTTGCTCAATCACATTATGAGAGGAAATATGTTCAGTTAGCAGTGTCCTTGATTATTAAATCCATAATTTAATTTCCTAAGGGTTGAGCAAGTAAAGTGAGTAGGTGGGCTGAAACGCATGATCTGGCCTGCATTTATTGTAGCATCTCACAAATAGGTTTAATGTAAAAGTAATGCATTGTACAAGAGAAACTGATTTCCTGAAAACAGTACTGATATTACTTAAGAATAAATTTTTTCATAATCCAGGCAAAAATTCATTTCAGACCATAATCTCCTTCTCTGACTCTATTTCTCTTTTTGTCTGTTAGCTGAATGGCAAGGAGACAGGTGAGGTACTGGCTGCTTACACATCTTCTCCTGAAGCTGTGTTCGGAGCAGCGTTCATCTCCATCCTTCCTTCTCATCGGCTTTTGCACGGTTCCAGTCCTGTGGGACCTGCCCTGCACAAAGCACATCAGCCTGGAAGAAGTAAGGGATGCAGAGCATACTCACACACATAACATAATATATTGTGCTGCTAGTTAATTAGGTACATTTACAGTTTTGCTATGCTAGGACAGCTGTACCTTACATAAGAAAAAATATTTCTGCACAGAAAATCATAGTGTTATGTATTTGTATTATACCAGCACTAGACACAGTATCATGTTACCCTGTTGCTTCTGGTCAGAGAATATCCCAGCACATCATGATATGATTATGATGACATGAATATAATTAATTCCTCAATAACATTCATTTCTAACATGCAGGCACCATTACAGTCAATATTCATCGATATAAAATAATACAAGTGTATAATGAATAATGTGAAAGAACAGCCTGATAAAATCAGTAGAGCAATGACATTTTTAATAAATGTCATAAATGAGCATGACTGCAAAGATACCATGCTTAATATTTTAGGGGTTATGCTGCATTAGCAGTGTCGAAGGGCGCATAGTAACAGGTTGTTCCAAATCACTCAAGTATTTAATTTGTCAGTAGTTTATTTGTGTACTTTATCAGTTGAAATGTTAGCTATAGGTCTTTTTACTGTATGTAATTAAAACCCTGCTATTATTTCAAATGGAAGTATCCCTGTGAACATTGTGAAGAGGACAACTTTCTTCGAGTTAAATGTCAGGAATCAAAGACACAATTTAAACAAAATAATATTCACTTGTGCACATTTATTGAAACCATAAAAACAGCCGTATCATAACTTCCTTTGCTATAAAAATTACATACCATACCTGACATTTTCAATGTGCATTTTACTGGCTGTTATCAGACTTGAATGTATTTTTTTAGATTTGTAGACATTATTTCGATAAAAACCAATACAGGGCGTGTTTCCCTTAACTACAGTATACAGACTAATCTCGCTGCTGCAAACAACCACAATATGATAGCATGCATTTGGTGACTTGGGACACAGCATTGAAATCTAAGTAGTAAGCCTGAATATTCATGACACCACTGGTTTAGTCGCATCCTATTTAAAACGGTAGTATATACACCGTCTGGCCCATAAATGAGCCATTTCAGATGACTCAACTTATTGGGCTGCATCAAGCAAGGAAAAAACAACTAAAGTAAACAGTAAAAGAAAGAGTATTTCCTTGTGCGCATAATGAGAACTCTCGAGAGTAGCTGTTAAGCCATAAGAAAACCACTTTTTAGTGAGGCTAACCAGAGAAAGGGTTCAATTAACTAGGGAGCATAAAGATTGAACTTTGGAGCAATTCAAAAAGGTCACATGGTCTGATAAGTCCAGACTCACCCTTTTCCAGAGCGATGGGCACATCAGGGTAAGAAAGTAAGCACATGAAGCAATGCGCATATCATGCACTGTGCACACTGTACTAGCCTCTGAAGGGAGAGTTATGATTCGAGGTTGTTTGAGGTGGTCAGGCTCAGCAACATAATCATCTATATAAAAGACAAGTTAGGTCTTTCCATTGATCAGAACTTGCTCTTTTAATGATATATTTACGTTTTCATACATTGGAGGACCCTGGAACCATTCTCAGACATTTTTTCTGTCTTGATTTTTATGTGCTTATTAATCTACTTTAAAATAAGCTATTAATAAGGTGCGAACAAACACCTACAACAATAGATATTAATTAGAAAAGCTAAACTGAATATTTTTACTGAGAATGCTGAGAATATTGTCACAGCTGGAATAACAGTACTGAAGTGGAGTAAGTGAATTTTAACACGCTGGAGTCGTTTTAAAGAAAAAGTTAATCTTTATCCAATCTACTTTTTCAATTTCCCGTCTAGGATTCACTCAGATTATCGATCAGGGAGTTTATCAGGCTGACAACGAAAGAAGTACAACTTGGCGTAAACAAGGCACAGGATATTCAACCTTAGAAAATGTTATTTCTTTGTATTAATAGGTTAGGCAGAGACTTCGGCCGTACAGAAAGAAAGGCAGACATGTACATGGGCTTCAACCTATAATAATATCATTGATTACATTAAAGCTGATTTATTTATTCCTACAAACTCTTTTCCCGCCAACGATGGGTACTTGCGCTCGTGTGGAAATACAATGAAGTCAGCTGATGACCTGAATATACTGAATGACCAGGATATCTCTTCAATGGAGTTTTTCTTAACTGATGGCACAGACATATTCCCAGACTCAAACTGTGAAAGAGTGGTTCTGGCAGCATGATGAATCATTTTCACACATGAACTGGCCACCACATGTGTGTTGTAATCAAAGCTAAAGGTGATTGAAAGAAATCTTTTTTGCTAGGCAGTGTAGTTGAAGGAAAATTTGTTGCTCAGCTATAATCTCACAGTGGACAGCATGTACTAAATATCAAAGCTTTTTACAAATCCCTTTGCCTGGCCTACTCTAACCTAGTATAACAACTCATACTGTGAAATGTATAACTGTGAAAATGCACTTCTGGTTAGATGCTAACTGTATTTCATTGCCTGTATCTACATGTGCAGTGACAATAAAGTTGAATCTAATCTAATCCAATCAATCCTTAAGAAAACAACGTCACCATCGGTTTTTAATAGGCTGACTTTTGACCCACAGACTCACTCAGTGAAGTCACTGCACTTAATTTATTCACTGGACGTGAGGTTCCAGTCGTCGTCTCTTCTAAGAATGAGTTTCTGGGACATCTCGACACTGTGATAGGTAAGTGAATTTATATTAGAATTTCCCTCTTAAAAAGTGTCTGTAGGATGGAAGGCACTCAGTGCTCTCAAATTATTGATGGCTTCTGTGAGCTCGCGCATGTGGAAGGAGCAGATAGCACTGTCCTCCTAGTGTGTTACGCCGCCCCCAATGCCGCATGACCAAGCAGTTCGAAAAGATGCAGTTGGCTGGCATCACGTGGTGTGAAGGTAACATGTGATAGTCTTTGGCCCTTCTTGACTGACTGGTAGTAATAGTAGCCTTAGTGTGGAAGCCCCCTAGTAAATTAGGGAGAAAATTGGGGAAAGAGGGAAAAAAAATGCTATGGCTGTTTGTGATCCACTATACATTGGTAAACGTCCCACCATTTCCCAGCATGCTCTGTGTAATTTTCACCACTTGAATCCTGCTCGTCTTACTCAGGAGCTTCTTGCTCAAAGCTCTTTGTCTACAAGTCATTTCCTGAATGTGTGAACGTTAAAAACATGAAGAAGTGAATGTGGGTGGGTGAGTGACCTGTGTTTAGAAGTGATTGAGTGATGGACAGTATATGGAAAAATTTAACTTGTGCATGAGGATATGAACCTGTGTGTGAAGGAGAATGGGTTTGAATGAAGGTGTGAGTCTGAGAAGGAGGGAGTGAGCTTGTGAAGAAAGGAGTGAGCCCACTGAGGGATTAAAGGTGTGAGGGAATGGATGACTCAAGGGGTGACGTACAGCTATAATGAAGAGACTCAGGGTGTGAGCTTTTGAGTGAGTGAAAAAAATGATTGCACGTGCGAGTGGGTGAGTGAGTGGATGGGTGAGAGTGTGTGAGAGTGAGGGAGTGAGTCAGTGTGTGTGTGAGAGAGAATTTGTCAATGTGTGTGTGAGAAAGAGAGATAGTGTGTGTGTGTGTGTGTGTGTGTGTGTGTGTGTGTGTGTGTGTGTGTGTGTGTGTGTGTGTGTGTGAGAGATTTTTCCTGGTTACTGTACAGTGTGTATAAACACTCCTCTGTCTCGCAGACTGGATTTTTCCACCGAACAAGACTGAGGGAAACACACACACTGCACTGTACGACAAACACAACTTTGTCCCCCCCCCCCCCACATATTAACACACACTTGGTGCAGTCGGTTCTTTCATACACGTGTGTGTGTCGGGCAGGAGAGAGGTTTATAACGGGTTAACTCTCCGGTCCACTCCCTAGCTAATTTTAGAAAAGAAAATAACACGGAGAGGGAAATAAATGAGTGCACCAGTTCAGGTCACGGCTACTTCATGCACATCAAGTTTATCTGTCCATCCTAAAACGAATACACAATCTCACTGAGCCCGTAAAACGACACGGGTGGGGAAAAATGCATGAAATAAATTAATAGTCTTTTGTTTGTTTGTTTGTTCAGCCTGGATGAGCCAAAGTATATCCAGGTCATATAAGGTCATCGCTTAAAAAATTTAGAATTAAATCTATAAGTTATAATTGTCCATCTATCTATATTTATAAGAATGAATGTTAAACTGTTAGCTAGCTTATATGAGGTCTTGTTCTATGAAACCCCGCCTCCTGTGTTATGATCGGATACAAAGATTCAGTCTAATATGTGATTGGATAGAGCTATAGGGGTGTAAATTTCTTAACCAATAGTTGAACATGTTAGCAATCAATAATCAACTCATTGTTAATAATTAATTAACTGGACTGAGAGTGCGCCTTTTTGTGGTCTACAAGTTAATAGTTATGTGCGATATGGAGGAAGAATTCAAAACAAACATTACGGTTAATTAGTTTTTAATTTGTTACATCATTATTGTCGTCATTCTGTCGATGAATGCTGCACTGCGAGTAAAATTGGAGCACGGGGGCGGGGCTTAGAGTAGGACTGTTTTGCTAGCACAGGTTCACAATTATTTATTAACGTTTTAAATCTCTGCGTCAGTCTGAAACATGTTCATGTATCGTTTTTATTTATTGTGGAATCGAAACATGATGAGGTCCCTCAGAGTAGAAGTATGGGACAGGGGGCGGAGCTAGAGGCGGAGCTTCAGCACAGGCTGGGTGCTAAGGAAATGTTAACGATTTCCAGTACAATCTGAACATCTCCTGTTCTTCTTCATCTTACTCACACTCTGTCTTTATCACACACACACACACACACACACACACACACACACACACACACACACACACACTTGCACCATGTGACAAGGAATGAAGTTTTATTGCTTTTGGCTGAGCAGCACATGATGCAGTGACCTACATAGTGTACACTACAGTTAGTGTATGAGACTTGGTCTCAACACACACACACACACGTACAATCTTGCATACCAGAACATATGATATCAGACATCTCTGTCCTGCCCTCAGGCTCTGACTTCCTGCTTCTGCTTCATTGTTTTGGCCATAAAAATGTGCGTGCTCACACACACACACACACACACACACACACACACACACACACACACACACACACACACACACACACACACACACAGACACCGACACACCAGATGAATGATGGTTATGAGTCTGTCTGTGATTAGACAACAAAGCAGCTCCAGTTCTCCACTGTGACCTTGTGTGTATGTGTGTATGTGTGTGTGTGTGGCAGGAAGAGGAGGGTGTGTGAGGTGAGCTGTAGATGACTCCTGTAGGTCGCACCTGAATCATCTACAATGCCGACACACACAGATAGAGAGAGAGATTTTAGTTTAAATATATAACAGTAGGTTAACACAGACTGCCTGCAGTGTCTTTACTGTACCCTTCATCTCTCTCTCTCTCACACACACACACACACACACACGCACACAAACACAAACGCACACACACACACACAGTGAGAAAGTAGGTCATGACATGACGCATTGGGTCATACAGGATTTACTGCCAGTTTGTTTTCTTCTCCCTTCTCTTTCTTAGTTTGATCTCTTTTAATGTGTTTTTCTCACCGTCTCTAATTTTCTGCTCTCTCTCTCTCTCACTTTCTTTCTGTCTCTTTGGCTCTTTCTCTTATCTTTGTCTATCTATCTATATCGTCTTTCTCTTTTTCTTTCTGTCTGAGTTTTTCTGTCTGTCTTGTCCCCCCCCCCCCTCCGCCTGTCTCCTCCAAGTGTGTCACAGATTGTGCTGTAGTCAGTAGTAATGAGTTAATGAACGTACAGAAATGGAGTCCGATCACTCTGTTGCTCTCAGTCTAATCTATGACGCAGTGTGTGTGTGTGTGTATATATATGCGTGTGTGTGTGCGTGTGTGTGCGTGTGTGTGCGTGCGTGTGCGTGCGTGTGCGTGCGTGCGTGTGCGTGCGTGTGTGTGTGCATGCGCGTGTGTGTGTGTGCGTGCGCGTGTGTGATCAGACAAGGGCAGTGAGAGTCAGACCCTGTCACTGAGCCTGTACCTGCTGCAACTATTACTAGCATATCATTAACGTATCCTCTGCATATAATTAGCATATCGCTAGAATAGCATTAGAATATCATTAATGTGCGATTAGAAGTCGAATGCTTTTCAGCAGCCGCTCCCGAGGCACCACATCTGCACCGAGGTTTTGTCTGATGTCGTCATTTTTACAGCATCTGGCAGGCAAATTTTTTTTTTTTTTTCTTACCTTTTTTTACTTCCCTCACACACACTTATACTCACACACACAAATAAATCATGAGCGTATGCCTGAGGAGATGAAGTATAAAGATATCTAGAAGTTAGCGCTCAGAACAGTTAATAACTCGGCCTTGATATACCCGTATAGTGTTACACTCAGCTCACAGGTACACACACACTCATACACAGGGCTGGATATAACACACCGTAAAAGAGTACATAAAGTAACTAGACATGAAATATATTTAACATACATAGACTTCACGAAACAGACGGAAATAAAGCAGTGAGCTCATTAATGATGCATGTTCCTGATTAATCTCCCATTGTTTACTCCGAGACCTCATCGCCAGCTGCGTACACTCAATCCGAACCCCCCACCCCCCACCCCCGGATCAATACCGGATTAAATATGAGCTTCGTATCGACACGCGGCAGTCGATAAAGACTCTGGGAGCGCAACCGGAGCCCAGCCCTGGGGTTGATAAAGAGCAGATCGGGTTTATTCCAGCGCTGTAAGAGTGTGTTATTCTGCTTACAATCTGGCAACTTGTGCAGTGTTTCACTTTCACTCAGTAACAAACCCCACATCGCGCATTTTAACAGTTTATCCTAAGATTTAACGTTGGAGAATGCTCAGGAAATGAAGTCACTCTCACTGGAGACTCCTTCCGTCTCACAGAACACTTCATCCCTAATTAGACTTTTTAAATTTTCTGTTTATTATCTGGCTGTACATTTGCACAAATTTGAGTCCCTGTGACTGAGCCGTTGCAATAGAAACGATAGCACATTTGGCGTTCAGAAGTAACAAACGAACCAATCAGATTGGAGAACTCAGACATGCTGTTCATATAAAAGAAAGTTATTGTCTTTACTTAGGGGGCGCTCTAACACACTCGGAGAAAGTGCTGTCCACCCTTTTCCGCCTGCATGAGCTCATTGATCTCCGAGAGAGCGCATCCCACCCCGTCCTTCCTGAGCGCACAGCCAGTTCGGAAATCCGGGGACGGGTATGACATCGTCGGCACTATCGTCCTTGTCGTGGTTGAAACCTCCTTCTAGGTCTTTACATCACTTTCGAATCAGATGACCTGCTCTTTACAAGCCCCGGATCAGGCAGGTCCGTGTTTTAACTCAGTTTTTTTTTTTTTTTTTTTTTTACAGGTTGAAGTTTTTCCGCCAAACTTGCCACTCGTCTGATCTTTTCAGTCTGATTCTGTCCAAGGTAGAACTCGAGGTCACATGTCCACGGGACGGTGTGTGGAAAAACACAACCCGCTAGAAACTCATTCGTACTCTGGTCATGATGTTTTACACAAGGTTTGTTTCATCACAGAGAAGACGTGTGAAACTAATCCCGTCCTAATAGGGCTTTAATCTGTGGCTTTAGACACTCAGGAGAAAGTCAGACTCCGTCTGCGATGTAATGAAACAACTTTCTTACATTCTGCTCAGAGCAGAGATTGAAAGACGGCAGGTTCTGACCGGTGGATTTCTGATGAGCACTGTTGTTGTAGTCGTAGTCATGGCAACGATCAGGCGCAGATCTCGACTTGCGACTGAAGAATCATGCGTGTGAAATTTACTGAAGTGAGAACGGAGAACCGTCTGACATTTCAGAAGCCGAACACGCTGGTGTGTAACTCGTCAAACCTCAGGCGTGACAAACCACCTCACTACACACCACAACACAGTGAGCTCCTGCAGGTTATTATTAACATCTTACGCCTGTTAAAAATTGTCTGATGCATCATTAGGGGAGTTAGAGGTCAGTCGAGGTCGTAGCACAGTGTTCCTGTGCTGTTTGTCAGTTTCACACACACTTTAAATATCTTACTGATTGTGTTTCTTTCCCAGGACAACTCATTAAAAATGAAAGATTAATGTGTGTGTGTGTGTGTGTGTGTGTGTGTGTGTGTGTGTGTGTGTGTGTGTTCATCAGGGTGGTCCTGTTTGTCTAGTCCTGTGTGTGCTTGTTTATGTACGTGTGTGTGTATGGGCGTGCGTGTTTGTGTGTGTGTACCCACACTGGATTAGACCAGGATGTGTTTGTGATGTTAGATACAGTTTATATATAATATATGGGTGTGTGTGTGTTTGTGAATGTGTGCATGTGATGAACCCAGGTGACCAGCGTCATGGTAATTAAATAATTTGCATGTGTGTGTGTCGTTAGAGGTATGCTAGCAAAACAGACGTTTTTTGCGTTCCATCTGCAGTACCTTCATGCTCCAATAGGACTTTAGGAAACCTCACTGAAGCTGCTGCAGAACCCGAATCTGATCCCGAGCTCTGAGTTCTTATTTAAAGTTTCTCTTAAACACTATGAAACCGAACACTCCCGTAATTCAGGTCACGGAGATGAACTGAGCACACAGACGTGGTGTTGGACAAATAAAAAGATAAAGATAACAGATAAAGATAAACCGTGGCAGTCGTTTTTGCAATAGTCACGATGTTCATCATCATCATCATCATCATCAGCATTAACCCGAACAGCAAACACTCGTAACTGTTTGTTTTCTAAAAGCAAATACTAGCGTTAGGAATTTCTAGCGTGCATATGCTCAGGAATGTGTTCTCCTTCGCCGATGTGTGAGACGAGCGCTTCAGGGCCACCTGAATTCTTCAGCATGTAAATAAAATGAACACATTTCATGAGCACAATAAAAAAACTGGGGCCGGGGTTTCATAACCAGCTAACATTCACTCGGGCCATTTTAGGTCGATCCGTTTAGTTGAATCAATGATTCAGAATTGACTCACGTTTTTGTACTTATTTACGAAAACTTTGAAACGAATTTTGAAAAAGAATAAGCAAGTGTTTCCCCCCCCCCCCCCCTTGAAAACATACCACAAGTTTTGCAACAAAGACTCACTCTCTCTCTCACACACACACACACACACACACACACACACACACACACACACACACAAAATAGTGCTATTTGAGATGAATCAGACAGTCCTACTGAATGGAATTTTATTTGAAACATCTAACTCTAATCGACCCTCTGCATCAGATTCTAAAAAATTCTAATCGACACCCTGCCTGAGATTCACAGCTCTACTTGACACAATGACGTTAGATGGAATCGCTCACTTAAACTGTAAGTGTAACAGTTACAGATATACCTAGCTAGCTGTTGCTTCCTTTTTAGATATTTTTCATGCTCAGAGACTGAAACTTAAACCTGAGCTTAGTTTATATAACGTCTGTCTGTATTTGTACTTTCCCTTACAGCAGGGCAAGGTGGTCATGTGATTATCTGTCGTCAGTTAGATCTGATGTAGCGAAGATAAGGGCGCTGCTTATAAGTTTTAAAAAAAGAGAGAAAGAGGGAGAGAGGAATGAAGGCGTCGATCTCTGCTCTGTCTCACATTCCAGCCGCGAGCCGGAGAGATGAGATTGTTTTGGCTGCAGGCCAGACGTCTGATATCAGCCTTAAATCAGAACTCGCTTCTGTGCCTTGATGAAACTTCTCACAGAGCTGTATGTGTGTGTAACAGTAAATATTACAGCCTTGTGTGTAGTTCCTCACCTCATACACCAAGGGGAAGGTTATATATGATACTACAGCAGAATTATCCTAATGTTGGGAGTGTAATGTGCACACACACACACACACACTGTGGATCACGTGGATGTAATGTTTGCATTAATGACACTGAAATTTCCTGAAACTGACCCGCCCGTCCCGTCTGTCTCTCTTATCTACTCAGGAACCGTCTCTCTCTCTTTTGATTTTCTTTTCTTTCCCATGAGGACACCAGGATGATCTTAGATCAGCTCTCTCTCTCTCTCTCTCTCTCTCTCTCTCTCTCAAACACACACTATCTTTGCTGATGTTCCATTTCCTCCTGCAGTTGGATGTAGACTTTGTTCCTCCAAGCTGCAGGAAGCACTGAGTGAGGGCGATTAGATGGCATACACACACATACACACACATATACACCTACACACACACACACACACACACACACACACACACGCACACACACAATCAGCAGCCTTCAATCAGCTGCATGCAGCTAGAACCAGAGACCAAAGTCTCTGCACACCTTCAGGGTCAGGACACGCCCACTAGTGTCAGGACATGTCAGGTGACCAATCGGTGGCGTCCGCCAGCAGCTCAGTAAAAATGTTTGTTTGTTTTATCTCCTTTAATTAATTAACAAGAAATAAACAAGTACTCGGTGCTCCACTGCAGCGCTGCAGCGTTATTACTGGTCAGGAACACGCATTCAGTTCAGGCCCGGAAGTAGTGAAGTGGGCTGTAAATACCTCTAATTGGTGTGTGTGTGTCTGTGTGTGTGTGTGTGTCTGTGTGTGTGTCTGTGTGTGTGTCTGTGTGTGTGTCTGTGTGTGTGTCTGTGTGTGTGTCTGTGTCTGTCTGTCTGTGTGTGTGTGTCTGTGTCTGTGTGTCTGTGTCTGTGTGTCTGTGTATGTGTGGCAACGTTATTTCACTGTATAGTTACGAATGCGCTTGTGGGAGATGTCCAGATGATCTATAATTAACTCTGCTTAATCACTCTATAAGCTGCACTTGTGCAACAGTTGTACAGTCACAGCGCACACACACACGCACACTCAGCTGTCTCTCTTGATTGCTGTGTGGAGTGAAATAAAATAAACCCTTCATCTTAATACTTTAACACCACTCTCTCTCTCTGTCTGTCTGTCTCTCTTACCGTGTTTTACCATATTTATACTTTTGTTAATTTCTTTGTTTTTTTTATATTTTAGAATTTTCTTTTCTTTTTAATCTGTACAGTCTGGAGTTTGTCGCAATCACGTTTTTTCTACTGCTGTACTTGAACAACCATGTGTGTGATAAGAATAAAATTCTTAACTCTTGAATGTCTTCCTCATGTGTGTGTCTCTCTCTCTCTCTGACTGATGACTGACTACAGAGAGTTGGATGGTACCAGGCCTCTGACACTGATCTTGTTTTAATCCAGAACAGCTGTTTTGTTAAAACCCGACATTGCCCTGTCTTGTCCGTCTCTCTGATTCAGCTGTGTAAGCCCCACCTGGCTGCACCCTAAATCTGTCTAAAGCTCTGATGCTTTCTGTGTGAGTCACAGAGCAACAAGTCCACACATCACCTCATGTCAACATCTATACACACACACACACACACACACACACACACACACTCATTGATCCTTGTCTTTTACTTAAAGCTCCGCTCAGTATCAGCATGCCTGTTTTTCCCCTCAGGGGCGTGGCCTCAGGGCAGGAGGCAGCTGATCTTTGATCTTTGTAGGTTTTTTTTAAACAAGAATTAAGAAGGAGTTCATCAAACGTAAATCTGCTCTAGTGTCAAGAAATGAATCCGCACCTGCCAATCAGAATGCAGAACTCTGCGGTGCTGCCTCTGATACGGCAAAGCAGCGTCTTTAGTTTCAGTTTGAGAGGAAGCCCGAGATGGATGGAGTTGCCATGGTAACGCACAGATTAACTAACCGTAAGCATGCAGGTTCGAATCCCACTGTCTAAATGGGGCGGGATCTAGTCTTTCTCCGCAACCGTAGCCAATCACAGGCGCCTGTGTGCTGATGTATGCAACAGAGAGCGCTTCATCTGAGCGTCTCGCACCGACTGGCCTCACGTGACCGCCTTTCTCCTCTCTGGTCGCTTTGGTCTCGCCCTCTCTGTGGGAGCGCATCAAGCAGCGTGAGCTAAATATACCCTGCTGCATCATCAGCGCCAAATCAGGTCACTCTCTCACTGTTATTACTGAGAGTCTGCTCCCAGTGTGTGTGTGTGTGTGTGTGTGTGTGTGTGTGTGTGTTTACATCCTCCCCCCCACTCACACACACTCTCTCTCTCTCTTTCTGTGATGACTTGTAAGCACTCGGCTTTGACTCACAGAGAGCATCCAAGAATAACCTCCAGTACGGTCCAACGTTGACAAAAAGTATTGGCACCCCCAGGCTTGAGTTTGTTTGTTTGGACATTTCACAGTTGTTGTATTGCTTGTACACCACAGAGGTATTTTTTATTTTTTTTGCTAAGAGCCTATAATGTACCAGTACATTATCGTATCGTTACACCTCTAGCATGTTTTTGGTACCAGTACACCGTGCAGCAGTGCTTGATAGACTGTGTGTAATAAACTGGTTACACTGGGCCTGGGTCATTTTACATTGTGTGAGAGTGTGAGAAAGTTTGTGTGTGTGTGTGTTTAAAAGTTTTCCAACTAGTCCATCTTAAACGTTGCCAGGACGTGACGCAATAAGAACAGGGCAGAACTTTGTGTGTGTGTTTACATGCAGAGGTGACTCATAATGATTGAGGATGAAGTAAGAGCTGCACTGTAAGGGTGTGTGTGTGTGTGTGTGTGTGTGTGGTTCAGAGTCAGGTGCACTTGGAAACATTGACATAAGAGTTATTGTTCTTTCTCTCGCGCACGCA
>JAQMYJ010000014.1:23300585-23314099 GCA_030014305.1 Clarias laeviceps
ACGGCACGCTGCTGCCCAAACCACCCCAGGACAGATCAGAGTCACGCCAGTTCAATCCCATCAGGTAGAGAGGGGAGGGGGGGGAGGGGGGAGAGGGGGGAGGGGCTGGGTGTCGACACCAATTCACAGTAACACCTGAGAGAAATATTCAACACATTCCTGTTGAATTATAAACTGAAAAAGTCAAGGCTGCAAATCTTGCATAATAAAAGTTAATTAATAAAACTAATAAATTAATTTAAAAAAATGTAATCCAATTTTATTTGTATTGCACTTTTATACAAAACAGCTAGGTTTACACAATCAAAAGAAAATTATGGAAATTTGTATGAAATGTGTATGAATCAAAATAATTTGATTAATATATGTAAAAATTTGTTAATATATACAGTAATTCAAATTTCTTTTAATCACAATTTTTAATGATTTAATATTTTTCTTTAAATTAATTTCTTAATTATAGTATAATTAATATAATTATAATATAACTTAATATAAGATCTTCACATATTTTTGTAAAACAGTTTAATTTATAACATTGTAATTTATAATTCACTATGCATGAATTTTATTTGATTGTGTTAAAAATAGAGTTATAGAAATTAGAACTTTTACAATAATTTTAATAATTTGACATTGAATGTAGAATTTAGTAGATTTGTTTAAAATATATTTTCTTTGTAGATTCTTTTTGTAGGGCCTATAATTCATTCTATTTAACACACTTAGTAATTCCTTTATTTTATAATGTAGAATTTTATAGATCACAAAGTTACAGTAAATGATTTTAATATTGATTACAGTTTTAATAAATGAATTTATTTTGGTTAGAAATAATAAATAAATAACTCATAATAATCAATAATAATAATAATAGCATAATTTAATGAAACATTTTAACTTCTATTTTAAGGTATAATTAAGTATGCATAATTAAAGTAAATATTTTCTAAAATTTCGAGTTAAAGAAATTTAAGAATCATCTTTGTGATGCAGTAGTCGTAGTAATAATAATTTAAAAATCCTTAGGAAAATAATAATAATCTTATAGTAGAATAATGCTTTAATTTTATAAAATAATATTGGAAAATTATTCTGTAATGTCTCTCTCTCCCTCACACACACACACACACACACACACTGTCTAATCCTGGGATTTCACTAAACCCAGATGACCTTGCTATGCAACGCCATGATGCCCCCATGTGGCAAAAGCCTAGTATTACACCTGAAGGCTTCCTCTACAGCAACCTGAGGTCATTCCTTCTGTCCTAAACAATGATCTGATTAAATACGTCGATAACGATAAAAGCACGCTGTTTTTCTTTGACCACACCGCGAGTTGTTTATACGTTACGCCTCATTACCGCATACAGAATTAGCCTTGACATTTCTGCTAAGCATAATGGAGAATCTGAGTCAGACTTTTTGTTTGTCACGTCAACATTACAGCATTGTTTCATTGCAAAAGCACACGGTTTGTTTTGGGAGGAAGCCAGCATGGCCGGAGTTTCTTCAGGAGCGTTAACGCTTTCCTGATCACAGGCATGACGAGGCAGATCAGAGGTTAATCAAGTTCATCAGGTCAGGCTGATGTGCATAAAGCTAAAGGTTACATTGTTCTAGATGGCCGCAGTTTCCATCTATGCTGTGGTTTTCGTTTCTTTTACAGTTTCTCGAGTTAAACCGGAGATCAGTTTGAACTGATGGAAGGTGTTTTTAGTATTTCCCCTAATATCCTTTTTTACTTCTTTCTTTCTGTATTTTTTCCAGGGATAAGGACACGCTGTCACCTTTGACACGTCGTCTCTCTGGAGACAGCGACTCTTCGACTGCCTCTTCTAAAGGTGGTGGAGGAACAGGACGAGGTCCAGGAGGAGGACGTTTGTCTTTAGGATCTCGCCGCACTAACGGAGAAGAGATGGTCTTCATGGTCAACAGAAAAGAAGGCAAGCATGAGATCGAGCGGACAGGGGGCGGGCCTGGACAGGCGCCCGCTCTTCGTCCTCCTCAACCCCGAACCCGTAGCACCTCCAGAGAACGTCCTGCACCTGCTCCGTCCTCCCCGGGAAAAATGAAGCCCTGTCCGCCCCCAGGCAGCGCCACACGCTTCGAGAGGGGGCGATCGTTGGGGCCGGATGGACCACGGAGGCACCAGACGTCCCGCTCCCTCAGCCAGGGCAAAGCTCCGCAGCGCGGGCGGGCAAGCGACGGTACGCCCGCTTCACCTCGCCACAGAGACGCCCAAGACGACTCGAGATCCAAGCAGGCACCTCCAGGTTCTCCTAGACTAAGCGGCGGCTTCTCTAAAAGACAGATGCCCTCGTCAGCCACTAGCTCACCTGTTAAAGGGGTCACGGGAAGTCCGGTGAAGAAGAGCACAGTGGTCCCGCGACCTCCTGCCCCACGCTCACCCTCTGTGGGCAGTCGGAGGTTGCTGCCCCCTATCTCACAGCCAGGTCGGCGCTCTCCACACTCGACGCCCAGGTCTGTCCCGAGGTCACCACATCATCACCCGCCTCGGTCACCGCGGGCATCAGGGAGGCCGACTCAGAGAGGATGGGGCCACCAAAATCAGCCAGACCCCCAGGAAGACATGGGGATTGGGTTCAGTCTACGCGCCATACCCGCTCTGGATCCACAACGTGAGCTGGAGCTCTATCGCAGCTTTGAGGCTGAATTTCTGGCCAACACGGGCCAGACCAGAGTGCCTGAGACAATGGAACCATCAGTGCAGCTCCCAGTTTCTCAGCAGGGCTTCAGGCCACCAGGTGACGCTAACGTAGCAGATTCAGCTTACTCGTCCTCTAACTCCTCTTCCTGCTCCCTGAACGTCGGGGGAAAAGTGGGAATCCTGCCTGACCTGCGTGAGACGAGGCGCAGTAACGGCACCCGGAGCTGCGCTCTGGAGGATCCTCCAACCTTACTGCACAGCCAGACTCGAGCCGGGCTTCCCAACGGAGGTTTCCGGAAACTTCCTGCCATTTCCAGCTCCCTGGAGGAAGGAGATCCAGGATCCCACTCTAACCACGTTCACACTGGTCTTAAAATAAACGGTGATCTCCAGGGGTTTCCGCACTCTGTCGTGCCCATGGAGGCTCAGGCGGATTGGACCTGTTTGGAAGGAGATGTCCCTTTGCACGATCAAGACCCAGATCTACCCTATGACCGGGGTCTACCTAATAACCTCCCGCTCCCAGACTCCTTCCCGTCACCAGAGGACGACTGCTACAACGACGACTCCAGCGAGAGCTCTTCCATGTGTCTCAGCCTGAGCGAGCCGGTTTCTGAAGGTTCCTGCAGCCCCCCGTCGTCTGTCGCTAACGGAGACACCGATGGCACCGTGGTCCTCAGGGCCAAGAGGGGGCAGAAGAAGACGGAAAGGGTACCTTCCATATACAAGCTCAAATTACGACCGAAGATACGGCCTCGCACGGACAACAGGCCAGAGAACAGTCCGTCACGCATCCCAACGCCGCTCAGCTACCGAGAGCTTCAGCAACAGAACACTTCCGGAAATCTGACGCCCCCACACGCCCGCAAAAATCTGAACCAAGCCCTCGGCAACGTCATGCACCAACAACGGCGCTCGGCTAGCGTTGGATCCAGGGAGCGATCGTTCTCTCCGGAGGACCCGGAAGCCTGGATGTGATCTAGACTAAACGTTGGATGACGTATGGATGCTTCCCGCTCTTCCTGAGGTTTCCACGACCCCTCATGCACCTTTTGGAGAATTATATAACTATAACTACAGGAGGAGGTCTGGAAGCCGCGACTCTCATCTCGCCCTGACGCCTGTTAGCATGAGATTTAGTGAAAGCATGTCACAAATCTCTCACAGTCCGAGCCTGGACTTTTCCAAAAACAAACAAAAAAAAACAGTACTACCAAAGGATGTATTTACTTCAGCACGTTACACAACTTCCTTTGTTTTTGTTTTTTTTTGTTTGTTTTTTTTAAAGACTGTATGAGAATGTTTATTCATCTGCTGTTGAATATTCGCGTCTTCCTTGTGAAATGTTCCGGCTAAAGCAGGCTGTGTGGACTTCAGGAAGTCTTCAGGAAGCGAGGAAACGAGAGCGGTGACTCAGGAACCGAGGACGATGCACGAGGTTCTCTCAAGGGCGAAATTCTGATGCGTCACTTGGTGACGATGCGTCCTGTGGAAGTGAGACACCGGCACTCGTGTCTCCGTGGACGTCCTGGTCATTACGAGTCGAACGCTTTCACCTCGTCGTCGTTCTTGTGATTAGACCTAAATCAGATTTTTATCCCATTTTAAGTTTCTACCTTCTTTGTTTAGACTTTTAAATAATGTGGTGTTGTTTTATTCAGGGTTGCTATAGCGACTTACTTCCAAATGGACAAACTGAGGTGGTTTTTTTTTTTTTTTTTTTAATTGCTTTATTTAAACATAAACTAGAGAAGGCAGAGTTTGGACCTGTCAATCAAGTGAGTATGGATCACTTTGGACCTCAGCGGCTCGGTGAAGTAGTGGTGGAACACAGGGACAGATACCACGTCTGCATTTCCTGTCACACGTGTATATATATACCGTATTTTCTGGACTGGAGGCAACCTGTGAATTCTAGAAAAGTCTTTTAGAGAAGTCTGTCTCTATGTGAGAGAATTTCTAAAAATTATTTATTTTTAGCGCTCGGTCAAAAAAAATGACCCTTAGCACCTTTCTTTCCTCTGTGGAAAGCGTTCAAGGTTCTGTGTTAGAACCACAATGTCCTAAGACCAGATTACATGACGTTGAAGGTGTTTCTTGTAGTACTTAAACTTCGAAGCACTTCAAAGGCAGGATCTTTTGGACGTGTGCGTATGTTTACACACCCTAAAGTCTTCGGTTCCATAAAGAGACAGAACCCTGGAGTTTTGAGGTCCGTGTTCTCTGAGAATGAAGCTCTTTATTAATTTTCAGCTTCGACCAGCTTGGTTTAGGACATTGCAGTGCATCACCTGCACCGTTATTTAGAAAAGGTTCTTCAAGGGTTCTTGAAATGGTTAATGGTTCTAGCTTCGTCTCTGGTTTCCCACAAATGTAAGCAGGAGAACCGAACAGTTCTGAACTCCTTTCTTAAAGATCATGACATGTTAAATTGCGGCTTGTTAACATTTCTGAGGTTCCACATCATAATAAATGGTTCTACTTGGATCCATGGAGCAAAGCAAAGGACTTTTTTTTTTTTTGTTTTTGTTTTTTTGTTTAAGGAAAAACTTAATGGTATTGCATCAGAAGGTGTTCCTCCAGGGTTCCTTTGTCATAGGGTTCTGTGTAGAACCTCACACAACTTCACTCTGAAAACAGGGTTGTCTAGATTCAGTCTAGAGGTTTGTTAAAATTTTTTCGGAAAAATTAAGGTTCTTCCTACAAAGAACTTGTCAAGTAGTGACGTAAATCCTGTACGGTTCTCTACAACTTTGTAAAGAACCCTGTTCTTCTTAAGAGTGTAGCTTCATTAATAGTTCTAGATTTTGAAAAGGAAACCCATTGTTTTGGAGGGTTCTGCGTAAATCTTTAGGGTTCATAAAAAAACCCTAACATGTTCTAGCTTTGACATTTTTGTTTAACAAGAACCGAAAGGAAGAAACTCGGCTCGGGTCCGATTCGAGGATTTCTTAAAAAAAAAATTGTAAAAAAATTGTTGCGATGTAGTCCAGAAAATACGGTAAAATACACCAGTTAATCCGCTCGCTCACGGCTCCTTTTCCAGAATCTTCCTCACGCTGGATTAGAACTTCACGCTCACGTGATGCTGTAGGTTCCATCTGCTGTGTGCACGCTGGACTCGCTCGCTTAGTGAAAAATATTACAAATATCCAAAAAAAAAAAAAAGTGTATATAAATCTAAAGTATTTATGTTCTCAAGAGGAATAAGGTGTGTATGTAATATATTTGTGAATGTTAATTGTGTCGTGAATTTTGTGGAGTTTAAATTTATAATTGTAAAAATATTTACGACGTCGGAATCTGGGTTTTGGGACGAAATTTTTTTTTTTTTTTGCCTTGGCTATGCAATATCGCTGTGAGAAATATTGCCTTGACAACTGTCTTGCCTTAAAGAACGCACAAGAGTGTGTGTGTGTGTGTGTGTGTGTGTGAGATGTTGCACTCTTAAAAAAAATCACTACATTGCATTCACGCTCTATATATTATCTTGTTAGGTACACCAAACATGTGACACCAAACTCCGCCCCCTGGTCACATGACGCTACATGTTTCAGACTAAATAAATGTAACTTCTTTGATGTTGCGAACATCACGAGGATGCCAATGTAAAAACTTCACGCGATGCTTCCTGGCCCTGGATGTAACTTGTAGCTGTTTTGCTCCCCCTAGTGGCCGAGTCAGCACATGACAAGACTGTCGCTTCATCAGAGAGAAACATTGTTGTGTTTTAGAGAGAGAAAGAATTACTGATTAAAAGTCCAGATGTGTGTGTGTGTGTGTGTGTGTGTGTGTGTGTGTGTGTGTGTGTGTGTGTGTGTTGGAATGAAGGAACTGCATGTTTGTGTGTGAAAAGATTTTGCTGTGTTTTCTGGGTAAACAGTGTGTGTGTGTGTGTGTGTGTGTGTGTGTGTGTTTGTTTAACCCCGGTTGGTTGTTCTTCCTGCAGGAGGTTTTGGTTTTATTCAGTGTGACGTGACTGAGTGAAACTGATGCGCGGTTGGATTTACAGTTTATTTGAGGTTTTAAAGCCTTAATCAGGAACCAAGACGTTCTGCATCTGATACACACTGCTGTAGATCCCGAACCATCAGAGCTTCTCCACAGATGGATTTATTTCAATTATTATTATAAACTATTATACATGTTATATGTCTGGGGTTACTGATAACATTTTATGATTTTATTAAAATGTATACACACTTCAGGAAAAGAAGAACTTTATTGCTATACGTTATATATTCATACTATTAAATTAATATAATATACATCATACTATTTTTCTTTTCCTGAAGTGTGTATACATTTTTTTTTTTTTTTTTTTTGCCTGACTCGGTTTGTAAAACCTTACGTTTTAGGCTTTTCGCCCCCAGCATGTTGATTTTGAAAACAAAAAGGAAAATATAAATTATTATATATAATTTTAAAAATAAAATAAATTAAAATAATTATTTGCAATTTAATTGATTAACTTTTTATTTATTTTTTTAAGTTAAGTTTTTCGGTTATCAGAATCCTGGATTTTGTGTGTGTGTGTGTGTGTGTGTGTGTGTGTGTGTGTGTGTGTGTGTGTGTGTGTGTGTGTGAGAGAGTGAGTGCTTGTTACAGATGCACAAGGATTCCTGATTAAGGTTTTAAGGATTTTAAATGATTGCTGATGATAGTGATGAAGGTGATGATGATTATGATGATGATGGTAGTGATGAAGGTGATGATGGTAGTGATGATTATGAAGGTCATGAGGAAGATATTAATGGTGAAGTTGGTGGTGGTGCTGCTGATGTCAGTGATGTAGGTAGTAGGAGTGATGATGATGATGATGATGTCGAGGTCTTCTATGTATTTATGAAAACGCGACACAAGATTATGAACAAACACCCTGATGCTGTAGTGAAGGTTCCACTTGAGGGTTCTTCTCTCGCTCTCTGCATCAAGTCTTTAAAGGTTTTGTGGAAAAACCTACAACAATGTGTTTTTATTTATTCATTAGTTTGGGAGTGGATATGGTGTCACATACACACATACACAAACACACACTGTCCAGCCTCATACGTCTTTACTCAGAACCTCTTCACTGCCGCCATTTAATCCCATTATTGTGTGTGTGTGTGTGTGTGTGTGTGTGTGTGTGTGTGTGTGTGTGTGTGTGTGTGTGTGTTCACAAAGAGCTGGAAAAAAATTTGAGTGCGATCTACAGACTGTACGGCTTTCTCTACACCCTGGACGTTAATCTTATTTTTCTTCTCATCGCTGGTTCACGTCTCGGGAGTCGAGCGCCGTCTGTATCCCGTCTGCCGGATTCCTCCCTTCTGTCTTTCTGTCCGGTGATGAACCGTACCGAGGACTCTGAGCTGCTGGAGCGATCGGTGTGTGTTGATGAGCAATACTGCAGGAGCAGAACTTTACGCTGTTAATAAAGATCTTATAATAAAGCTGATGTTTTCATCACAAAGCTTCTCCCAGCTCGGACTCTGTGTCTCTGTCCTGATAGATAAAGGATTACAACACACACACACACACACACAGAGCGATAAATGCTGTAATTCCATAGTGCACACACTGTGTGATAATAAAGACCAGCGTCAGAGCTTTAAGGAGATCACAGGACTGTTTATGAAGGTTATGAAGTTTTCTCTCAGAACTCGGCGTGTGAGAAACTGCGAGCTGTGTTTTTCTCACATCCCTGATTGTAGGGTTTCAGCTTCCAGATTAACGTTTAAACACAAACAGTTTATCATCTGATTCAGTGAGAGACGTGAGAGACGTTTACTTTGAGTAACGTTTACTTAGCTCATTAACAGGGACGTGTATATAAACACACACAGCGCTTATTTATACAGATTGTTAATGTGATCATGTTAACACGGATGTTGGAAGGAGTCTCCAGTTTTCAGAGGTGAAGGTGTGAGTTAAGTAGTCAGGGCTCGTATTCACAAAGCTTCTTAAGCCTGAAGTTGCTCCTAGTGATGAAATTCTAAGAAAATTCTTAGAATTATGACATTTTCTTAGAATTTTTTCTTAAATTTAGGACAAAATCTTAGTAAAGATGAAAATGATCAACAAAACATCTTCGACCTAAAAACAGCTGCTAAGGTCAAAATTGTTGAGTAGAGAGGACTTTTAAGAGGCTTAAGAGTTTCTATAGCAGAGATATAGAAATATTCTCCAAACACTAAACACTGCTCTTCTGTTCAATTTGGTTTTCTTGTTGTTTTACTTCCTTCCTTCCTTCCATCTCTTCGATTGTTAACTACATACCATCCAAAAGTGCAACTTGAGTGCAAGCTGAGCCATTTTGCTCCCATCAATCTGAAATGGATTCCAAGTAATAAAATCAGTGCAGTAAATAACAGAAACTTTGCATAAAGTAGTCATGATTATACAATTTCTTTATATACAAACATTATGATTTCACTGTCTGTTCTATTATCATTTGTTCTATTTTCACAGAGTCCATTTTAAGACCTTTACATATTTTTTTATCAACCAATCACAGTCCTTGAATTGCTGCATCATCCCCAGCAACGGGGTCGACCGCACCCCCTTCACCAAGATAAAGGGTTTTGTACTTTCCTTACTCAGAGTTGCTCTGAGAAGTTTCCTAAATCACTTTTAGTCTAAGACTCCCAGCATTGACGTTTTAACCTAAGATAGGAGCTCTCTGAGAGAATTCTAAGAAGCTTTGTGAATACGGACCCTGGTATCTAAGCCAGTTCTTTTATCTGAAAGTTAGGAGTCGACTTTTTGAACTGGTTCTCTTAACTGGGCATGAGGACTCAACTCTGAGCTGACTCTTTTATCTAAACATATCAAGTCGACTCTTTGAACTGACTCTTTTGATTCAAATTACATTTTATATTCGTCACATACACAACCGTACACAGTATGATATGCAGTAAAATGCTAACACGACCGTTTGTGACGTAAAAATGGAAATAAGATGCAAATGCCAATAGAGAAGAATGTAAAATATAAAAATAAAATTTAGTAATTTTGTTACCATAAAATAAAGTATAAAACAGAAATGAATAAAAATGTAAAAAAAAAAAAAAAAAGTATATAATGTATATGGAATGTGCAGACAGCAGCAGTACAGATGAGCAGTGGTGGGATGGTTCAGCATTAAAGTGCAATATTTAGTCCCTATTTATGTGTAAACAGAACCAGAAATGTGCAACATATGTGTCCTGGGCAAATGTACAAGTGTCCTTGTGGAGTTCTGATTGAGAACCGTCCAGCCTGCGGGAAGCAGCTTCTCCTCTCTCTC
This sequence comes from Clarias laeviceps, assembly GCA_030014305.1. Classification (NCBI taxonomy): domain Eukaryota; kingdom Metazoa; phylum Chordata; class Actinopteri; order Siluriformes; family Clariidae; genus Clarias; species Clarias laeviceps. Next base: position 23,310,527 of record JAQMYJ010000014.1, read on the forward strand.
TGTGTTGTCCTTCAGGGAGAGGAAGTGTTTTCCTCACCGCAGATAAAGCGGTCTGACATCAGAGAGAGAATCTGAACAATAGGAGTCGACTCTTTGATCTGACTCTTTTAATCTGAACATTAGGAGTCGACTCTTTGATTAGGTAGGAGTCGACTCTTTGATCTGACTCTTTTAATCTGAACATGAGGAGTCGACTCTTTGATCTGACTCTTTTAATCTGAACATTAGGAGTCGACTCTTTGATCTGACTCTTTTAGTCTGAACATTATGAGTCGACTCTTTGATCTGACTCTTTTAATCTGAACATTAGGAGTCGACTCCTTGATCTGACACTTTCATCGGATATCTTTTATCTGAACATTAGGAGTCGACTATTTAATCTACTCTTTTAATTTGAACATTAGGAGACGACTCTTTGATCTGACTCTTTTAATCTGAACATTAGGAGTCGACTATTTAACCTACTCTTTTAATCTGAACATTAGGAGTCGACTCTTTGATCTAAAAATTGGGATTCGACTCTTTGATCTGATTTCAATTGGATATCTTTTAATCTTAACATTAGGAGTCGACTCTTTGATCTGACACTTTCATCGGATATCTTTTATCTGAACATTAGGAGTCGACTCTTTGATCAGAACATTAGGAGTCGACTCTTTGATCAGAACATTAGGAGTCGACTCTTTGATCTGACACTTTGATCTGAACATTTTCAGTATTTCAGTGTATAATACGAATGATATTCCGTTTTACAATTTTTGCAACTTTATATTCAGATACAGAATGACTAAGAAATGTAAAATGTTGAATAAGTATGTGCCCCTATAAAGGCTTCAACAACAAACAGATAAAACATTCAACACACTGCACACTTCCTAATAAATAACACCAGCAGGTGTGTGTGTTTAGTGTGCATGTAAAATTAATGTGTGTTATGAATAATGGTTGCGTACTAACCAGTGTGTAGTGTGTGTGTGAGAGAGAGAGAGAGAGAGAGAGAGTGAGAGTGTGTGTGTGAGAGTGTGTGTGAGAGTGTGAGTGAGAGTGTGAGTGAGTGAGCGCGAGCCCTGAGGGCTGACTCATATGATCAGATCAGCAGGAGAAACACACCGCACTTCGGGTAAGATCTGCTCTGTTCCGCGGCTTTTTTATTCTTATTTCAGCTCTTTATTCGGTTTATCAGTTCGGAGTTTATCTTTAGAGTTTGTTTATCCGACTATTTGGCTGCTAAAGAGGATTAACGGCTTAAATATCTCTAAATCTGCTGCTAAACAAGGTCATGTCAATCGCATTAGCTTGAGCGACATGTCCCGGGCGGACTGTGTCTCAAATCGAGCTGCATGCGTCATCTATGCGCACTACTTAGTCTATGGAGTTAATGGTGCCTGCGCGGTACCGTGCGCGCGATACTTAGTGCACTAGAAATGCGTTTGGGAACGGCCTGGGTTTTAACCCTAGCTTTTGCGATAGCTTCATTCAAAATTAGCGAAAAATGGAGTGGGCAAGTCAGTTATGTGTGAGTATTTAAAACTGAAATATTATTTATACATTTAGATTAGACTGTGTCTGCGATAACTTTTTTGGAATTTTCTATTCATTCCTTTTACATTTCTAAACCTGACTAGCATGCTAGCTAGCTAGCAATCTAAATCGCTAGTGTTTATCACCTGAGTTTATTATTAATCTTGTATAAAATAAATGAATTGACGTTTATTTGATGTTTTTATTTATTTTAGCATGTACATAAAGCCAAATGGTGTTTACTAGGGACGTGTTAGCCGAGCTAGCTCGCGTTATTTACTTAGTTAGCATGTTGTGTTTGTATGTTTTGTAAGCTAGCTCAGTGTGATTCGCTTTTAAAATCATCCTGGATACGTTATTCTTTTTATATGGAACCAATTTATAATGTTTATCGGTGTTAACTAGTCCAAAAACCCCATATGTGGAGTAAGATGGCGTTATTTAGCGCGAGAGTCACGGTGTGATGCTAGGTTGTCAAATCCATACTAGCGTACTACGTAGTGCGCGTGAGCAGTGCGCCAATCCGCCGCACAGCGCTGCTCAGTCCGTACTGTTTAGTACAGAAGTATGCAGTGTACTTAAAACTAGTGTTAATGTCTGTAGAGCTTTAAAGCAGTTGATCCCTTTTTAATTTCTCTACAGAACCATAAACGTAAACACATTTTATACTTTTTAAATAAAGTGTTACTTATTTTTGCAATAAAACATCATTTATATTATAAAATATTTATATAAATGTAAGTAATAAAAGTTTAACGCAGCCGGGTTAATAGTTTGTGTAAAAGTGTCTCTTTTCACGTATTACCCAGAATTCCACACGTCACACACGCCGAGCCGCCCGTTCTCTCAGTCTGTCCATCCTCTCGTTTATGTCGGTCTTTATTCTCGTATTAATCATCAATAATATTTTGGAGACGACACACTCACTGACACTGGAGACTCCTTCCATCTTAAATCAGCACACGTGTCGCTACGGGAAACGTCACCAAGTTGAGCTCTGGATGAGGCGTTGCCATGGAAACGGTTACGCATTGACCTTAAACGATAATCTTACGACCTGTCGACCAATCAGGATCTGGGACGTGTGGAGTTTTAAAGCCGTTTCTCTAAATTCTCTAAATTAAGGGCGGTTTGTTACATGAGCATTGTGTGTGTGTGTGTGTGTGTGTGTGTGTGTGTGGGAGTGTTTTATAAGCGTCCTGGCGAGTGGGCAGGTTTTCAGTCGTGAATAATACACAACGCTTCTCGGGTTTCTCCACCGTCAGCGATCTCTAACAAACCCACTTCATGCTCGCTGACGTGTGTGTGTGTGTGTGTGTGTGTGTGTGTGTGTGTGTGTGTGAATATCTCGAGTGTTCCAGATGTTACCATGTGTTGAAAGTAAAGTAGTTAGGTAGTTGCAGGTGTTGGCGCACATCTGTTTGGAGTCATGTGACTCTCACCTGACCCAGGATGCACCTTTGACCCCAGGTGTGACTCGAGAGTGTAAAAGCTGTTACTAACTAAATAAAGCTGCAGTTGCCCCTCAGTGATGGAGGCCTGAGTGGTTGCCATGGTAACAGCCCTGCAGTCTGCGCAGTAACCCGTCAGCAGTGTTTAATAACTGAGGTGATGATGATGATGATGATGATGTGTTTGTGTGTATACAGTGTACTGTGCTGTATGACGTGTGGTACTGCCTGTAACCAACCAATCAGCATCGAGCAGCGCCACTAGCTCCGCCCCTTTTCTGCTGCTTGACTAACTTGTTGAGACGGTTACGGCGAGGACGGGGCGTGTGTGAATGCTCGTGTCACCGCTGTGTTCTGAGGTGCGCCGGTGCTTTCCGTGTAAACACACACACACACACACACTCGTGTTTACACAGCTGCGTGCTCGGACACGTCCCTCTGTCGTTCAGCCTGAGCACTAATGACCTGCGGCTTTACACTGAACACGAGTGTAGCGCGGCGTTCCTATTATAAAGTCAGTCTTTATTTATCCTGTTTAATAAACTGAGTGTTTACACCAGCACATGGTGTGTGTAGGGCGGGGCGGGGGGGGGGGGGGGGG
>JAQMYJ010000014.1:23314109-23326609 GCA_030014305.1 Clarias laeviceps
CCCCCCCCCCCCCCCGCCCCCCCCCCCGCCCCCCCCCCCCCCGCCCCCAGAGATAGTCAAAAAAAATAAGTGTAGTGATCTGTCTGTCTGTCTATTCATCTGTCTGTCTGTCTGTCTATCCATCTAGGTTTGTCTCTCTATCTATTTACTTCTGTCTTTCTATCTGTTTGTCTGTTTCTTTCTAGCTACATCTTTGGCCGTCTGTCTGACTATCTATCTATTTGTCTGTGTCTGTCCAGAGGGAGGGTAGAGGTGTGTGTGTGTGTGTGTGTGATGTTGTTGAGGACGAGTCTGTGTGAGATTTCAGCTGAATGAGGGGAAAATTAGCTTCCAGTGTATTTTATTTTGGTTGTTTTTCAGCTCGAGGTCTGTGACCCGGTGATCCTCCGATAACGCCCGGGAGCTTCCTCTATTTTTCATGATCACGCACTTCTGGAGTTTCCTGCTCTTGCTCGTGTGTGTGTGTGTGTGTGTGTGTGTCTCTGACTGCGTCTCTCATTCCTGTGCAGGAAAACAGAGGCTTAGGATCCAAGATGACCGACTCGAAATATTTCACCACCACCAAGAAAGGTAGGATTTAACCACAAGACTGTTTCTCAGGGTCGCGGGTAATGAGGAAGGAACGTGTGTGTGTGTGTGTGTGTGTGTGTGTGTGTGTGAAAGATGCGTTGTGTTGAGTTACAGGGCGTTAGAGCACACCGTCACGTTTAATTCCCCAGTAGTGTGGAGTGTTAGAGAGTGTTTGTCCTTCACACTGTGAGGAGTTTTACACACACACACACACACTCTTCTCTCTCAGGATGAACAGAACGTTTCTCTCCTCTCTTTATTTCGTGTCAGAGTGACAGGTGTGTGTGTGAGATTATTACTACAGTTACTAAAACTTTGCTGTTTAGGGAGTGTCAGGCCACGCCCACTTCACCCTCTTAACTGGCACCGAGAGACACATAGGCCACGCCTCTCATCTCAGTTACTTGGACTTGAAATAAAGGCCACGCCTCCTTCACTGGGGCTGACAGAATATACAGAGGCCACGCCTCCTTCATGGGGACAGACCGAATATGCGCACAGGCCACGCCTCCTTTACTAGGTCTGTCTGTCCATCACGAGGACGGACAGAATATACACAGAGGCCACGCCTCCTTCACGGGGATGGACAGACAATATACGCACAGGCCACACCTCCTTTACTAGGAATCCCAGTATACACACAGAGGCCACGCCTCCTTCACCTTTAACTGACAGAATATGCAGAGGCCACGCCATTTGACATTAAATTAAAACCCTTTGGTGTAGGAGCTGATTGTGTGTGTGTGTGTGTGTGTGTGTGTGTGTGTGTGTGTGTGTGTGTGTGTGTTTACAGGAGAGATCTTTGAGCTGAAGGCTGAGCTGAACAGCGATAAGAAGGAGAAGAAGAAGGAGGCGGTGAAGAAGGTGATCGCCTCCATGACCGTGGGTAAAGACGTCAGGTGAGTTTACAGACACGCCGTCTGGTCCCCGTCTCCTCTCAGTGAAGCGACTCAGACAGCCGTCTCGTCTCTGTGCAGCGCGCTGTTTCCAGACGTGGTGAACTGCATGCAGACGGACAACCTGGAGCTGAAGAAGCTGGTCTACTTGTACCTGATGAACTACGCCAAGAGCCAGCCTGACATGGCCATCATGGCCGTCAACACCTTCGTCAAGGTCAGGCAGGGACGGACGTCTTTTATATATTTTTATATTCTCTATGTATAGTACATGGTCTCATTTTAACTACAATAAAATATACAGTAGAATTTAATCTTCAGGTTTATTTTTAATCCAAGGAATTGTTGTTCATATAAATTTGTCAGTGAAACTCTGTGCAGTTCCCCCTGCTCTCCACCAGAGGGCAGCTGATCAGCATTGATCTGATCTCTGTGCTTCTCTCTCTCTCTCTCTCTCTCTCTCTCTCTCTCTCTCTGCAGGACTGCGAGGACCCGAACCCTCTGATCCGAGCGCTGGCTGTGCGCACCATGGGCTGCATCCGCGTGGACAAGATCACAGAGTACCTGTGTGAACCCCTGCGCAAGTGTCTGAAGGACGAGGACCCCTACGTGAGGAAGACGGCGGCCGTGTGTGTGGCCAAACTGCACGACATCAACGCCCAGCTGGTGGAGGACCAGGGCTTCCTGGACACGCTCAAGGACCTGATCTCCGACTCCAACCCCATGGTGAGGAACCTCCACCCCTCACGTCTGACTGCGCAGGATTTACACACACACATGACTTAGTGCTGCTCGTGTCTGATCTCTTAAACAGTCTTTATAATTATTGGGTACAAGATCAAAGTATTGGCACCCATTAAAGTAAAATCACCGTGTCAGATGTAACCGTTTCTGTGTTGCGCGCACGAACTTCGAGCGCTAATTAGTCTCAATACAGAACTTGACAGCGAGTATCTAAGACGTGTGTGTTTTAAGACTTCGGAGGTGTTTAAGGAGGTAAAAAGTTGCTGTTTCTTTGTAATCCTACAGGTGGCGCTCTAAACTATCACACACACTGGCAGCCTGTGTAATAGGAGTTAACAATTTGCTAATTTTCATTGTAAATAATATTTACGGCAGATGATGTAGCAGAGAAACGCGCGGCTCAGTAACGGTGTAGCTTTGTGTTTAATTTAATTAGAGGTTTATTGTTAAACGCTGGTATTTGGAGTTAGTTTGTAGTGTTTAAATGAACGCTGTGTTTGGGTTTTAAAGTGAGAGGACGTGTTATAAGGAACGAGCTGCGTTTGATTATGAAGTTGGTGAGTAAAGCTTTAAGTTAACTTTTTTTTTTTTAAGGTTGAAGGTCCTAAAAATGTAGTAAAATCAGGATATTTATAAAGCGGTGATGGTTACAGAATCAGAATCATAAGGTGTGATGTGGTATCGGCGCCCCCTGGTGTTTCCCGTCCTTACTGCGAGTGCGTTAGCGGGTTCCTCCTGTAAAACAATTAGCGATGGAGGAGTTTCATTTATTTCTCTCTCTCTCTCCCTCCCTGTCTCTCTCTCTCTCTCTCTCTCCCTCCCTGTCTCTCTCTCTCTCTCTCTCTCTCTCTCTCTCCCTCACTGTCTCTCTCTCTCTCTCTCTCTCTCTCTCTCTCTCTCCCTCCCTGTCTCTCTCTCTCCCTCCCTGTCTCTCTCTCTCCCCTCTCTCTCTCCCTCCCTGTCTCTCTCTCTCCCTCCTTCTCCCTCTCTCCCCTCTCTCTCTCCCTCCCTGTCTCTCTCTCTCTCTCTCTCCCCCCCTCCCTGTCTCTCTCTCTCCTTCTCTCTCTCTCCCCTCTCTCTCCCTGTGACCTCATATAAGAAAAGCTCCTCCCAGGACTTGTTGCTCAGCCCTCTTGCTCTGGAGGGGCGTGGCTCAGAAGTAGCTCATTTACATGATATCGTGTATTCGAAAGACACATACACACACATACTGTACTGTACACACACACACACACACACACACACACACTCTGGGAGAGCTCTGAGACAGTCCAAGAATTAGACAAATATGGGACCTTTAAGTGAAAACTGGAACCGACTTGTTCCACAGGTCTCCCACAACATTAAACCTAACGATATATAAATATATAATGTAATAAATCAGTTTTATTATTAAATATATAATTTAATAAATAATTTTTACATAAGCGTAATCATTGGCAAATCGTTGTATAATGAGAGGACGAAACCCTTTCAGGACACTCCAGGTTTTAGCAGTAACCGTTACACCGCCACGCCGCTGATTTATTTTATTTATTTTATTTATTTATTTATTTTTGCATGAGCTGTGCTTAACTCTGAATTTCAGGCTTGTTTTTTTCTTTTTTTGACTTTTATTTCCCAGTTTTATTATAAATGCGACCCGTACACTCCTGCTCCTCCTGAACACACTTTCAGAAAGCAAATTTCAGAGCGAGTAATTAGTTATCGACGGCGTAAAATTGAGTGAAATGATTTTATGAGATTCCAGCAACACTCCGGTCGAGGTCATGCAGCTAATCGATAACTGGAGTAGATCCGGAGAGAGAAAGTGTGTGTGTGTGTGTGTCATACACAACTGGACCCAAGTGTCACATGTTCATGCACATAAACATAAAGCAGATATACACTGCGAGAGAACCTACAGTATGTCCTACGTTCCCTAGTTAATTTCTCTGTTAACACTCGTTAACCCTCTGATTCTGTCCGAGACAAATTGTTGTCCAGTTTATTTTATTGGAAGAAGACTTTCAAACACAGTAAAGCTAATTTTTATCACTTTATATGGTTTTCGAGGTCACAATCACACAAATAGAGAGCTGGGGAAGGTTTCCATCATGTGCTGTATAAACCAGGGGACATATGTGGCAACAGATCTGAGGAACGTAGGGCTCTAGGAATGGAGGGCCCGTTCTTATGCTCCCTTAATGTGTCACCTGAATCTGGGGACCCTGGGAACATACAGTACGGATGACCTCGATACGCTCTGTGGCTCGTGTGCAAAGTTTTGCAAGCGTAGTACAGTATGTAATACAACGACTTTAGGATTTATTAAACAACGTGAATGAGTAATGTTTTATTTTTCATTAATATCTCTAAGGTTGTTTATCAGCGTCCAGGCAAAATACAAAAGCAGGTGCTGAATGTTATTTAATGCAGATGAACATTAGTTTTCTTGACGATTCATCCATAATATTTAACGTAACACACGAGAGAGTGTTGAAAAGAAAGAAAAAAAAAGCAAAGACACAAAAGAAAAAAAAAACCTTACAACTGGATTTTGATTGTGCTTAAAGCATAAAGGTCATACAAAAGAAAACAAACAAGACAAAAAAAGATACTTATAATAATAAAGCTTCTTATAAATCTTGGATCCAGACGGATCGTATAATTACGCGGCGGTGATACGAAATTCCTCACATGATGTACGGCAGCCATTAGAGAGAACTCGCATGAATAATGAAAAAGGAAATCTATAGGAAGTGTGTGATGTGGAACTGAATGAGAGGCAGCAGTGCGATTTATTACAACAGACCTCCGAGTTTATATATGCACATATACATTACGTACGGAGCGGATTATACGGGTGACGTGTCGGCGTGTTTATTTAAACTCCTTTGTATTTAAATCAGATAGAAAATTACAATAGAGCGGCACTCAGGCCTCGGGATGCGCCGCACCGTCCCGCCGCGGTGCTTCTCTGTCGCTCCTATTATCTCGTGCATAATCCTCCTCCGTCACCGGTTCTTTAAGTTTCTGTCTGAAAACCTTCAATTTTAAGTTACCTAATTACAAAAATGTGATCCTCAGGACCGCCAGCAATCCAAAACAATGGCAGCTTATTACTAAATCAAGCTAGTTTGGTTAATAATAAACACGTTAGCTACTGTAGCTTCCTGGTTAGCTTTACATTAGATAGATGCTATCAGCTAGCTTAGCAGGAAGCTTAGTAGCGTAGCTCTACTAATGATGAGGATGTCTGTGTTTTAGCTAAGCAGCTAGTTAGTGGTTAGCTACTATGAGGATGAGCTCATTGTGGTTACAAATGTTAAATGTTATAAGCAAAAGATGAATAAGAATTTTTGTTTAAAGTTAGGGGCGGAGTTTTTTAGAGCTTTTGATATAAAATCCTTTGTGTTTATGGTGTTATTAGAAACATTCAAAATTATGATTGTTTTCTGATAAGACTTTTTTTCCCAGTCTGTTTTAAAAATTTTTTAGTTTAAAACATTGATAGTCGTTTTCAGAAAGAAAACCGTCTACCGTTTTTATAAACATTTTTTTATTAAGTTGGTATAACATCATTTTATTCACCAAAGCACATGCAAAAAGAAAAAGAAAGTGCTTATGGTGTTGATTACATTATCGACCCCAATTTACTTGGAAAATATAGATTTTTTTTTTTTAATTTTGTTTAGGATTTCATACACAGGTTTAAAAACAAAGTTTTTGCCATTTCACCTCTACATACCACTTACTGAAGACAAGATTAAAGGCAGAAAGACCCAGAAACAAGCAACAGGTGAAGGCAGCTGCAGTAAAGGCCTGGCAAAGCATCTGGAGGGAGGAAACTCATGTTTTGCTCATGTCAATGGGTCCCGTATTTCAGGCAATCATTGACTGCGAAGGATTTCCATCCAAGTATTAAAGCATGCTTGTAAAATATGTTTTTTTTATGCTTGTAATTATGTTTGTTTGTTCCATTATTCCTGATGACAAAAAATGGTGGTGTGTGTGTGTGTGTGTGTGTGTCTGTCTGTGTGTATGTCAATGGCTGAAATTCTTGAATGGTTAATGCCACACTTTTGTCAAATCTCTTCCACTAAAGCTGAAAGTCTTGACTTCACACATATCTTGAGTGTTTCATTTCAAATTCAGTGTGCTGTTTTAATGAGGAGTCTAAATTCCAAAAGCTTATCTTTGTTCCAAAATGTATGCTAATTATCTACCTATTTAGTTTAAAATGACTTTTTTGTGTGTGTGTTGAGTCACATGTCATTTATGACTGATGTGATTGGCTCATAAAGTCATAAATTGCCCCGCCCACAAGCTCTACCTTGGTGACATAAGAAGTGACTTCATGTTGCTGATTCTCTGTAGTTCTTATCAAACAAGAAATTACTAAAACAAGTATGTGTACTGTATATAAAACCAGGGTAGACTATCGTACCGATGTATTACGACATCCTAGGGAAAGTCCAGCAAAAGTTATGCCGCTACATGCATGGGGGAAAAAAATAGAAAGAACCAAGTCGCCTCAAACCGAGTTACATTTTTCTTCATCACGCCGAGGTCTCGAGGAGGCGAGTCAGGCAGCAGAAGACGGCACTGCGGAACACAATTACAGCCGCCCTGCTCTTGTAAAAGAAAGTGTAAACGGATAGGCGAGTGTACGGCTGCCCTCCACTTACTCCCAAAAGGCTGGAACAAAGTAGAATAGATGTAACATTCCAGCGCTAAAGCGGCTGCTTTTTACTTCGCTCCCCCATTTTCTCTCCTCGCCAAATTGAAAAGTGCGGCCCATTGTGTGCTCGCTCGGAGAAAAGCGTCTCGGCCGTGAAGATTTATAGAGGAACAGAGTGTTCGCTTTCATCTCAATTAAAAGGATTTATGAACACTTTCTTTTAAAACCAGTTTTAATTTGAAGATCTGAAAAAGAAATAAATCTGATGCTCCCGTCTCACTTCACAAAAGAGTGAGCTTTAAACAAACAAACAAACAAACAAACAAACAAGCACACGACCAACACTGGCGCGAGAGAAATCCCAGCATTTCATGTCGCATGAGAGTCTGCGGCAAATTAGCAAATCTCATCTCAACATCTCCGGATAGAGAGTTATTTTTATCCCTTTATTGTTGCTGAGTATTCCAAGTCATTCGTTATCTGTTCGCTTCGTTTGTTGTTTCTGTTCTGAAGCTTCTGATGAACACAGAAACGCATCCTGCCTGTTTTTGGCAGCGACTAAAAAACAAGACTCGTGGATCATTTGCATCACTGAAAGAGAAAAGATCTGTGAGACTGGAAAGCGTCAGCGTTCGCATGTTTCTGTCCTCATTCAACATCAGATGTTATAACGACCAATCAGGATATAGTTAACGCAAACGAATACATGAATAAATAAAGTGTTCACTCTGATAAATCATAGTAAAGTTGTGAACCTTGACAATGTCTTTATTTCCCGCCCATAATTTTGGCGGCGAGACTCTCCTGGGTGGCCACTTTCTCATTTTCATGAACAGTTTAACGTCATATTGAACAAACTATTTCATTAAAATCATAAAAGAATCTGTAATCCATAACGGTATATGTTACATAGTTCACTGTAAATTACCGTCCTCAGTGCCAAAGAGCTATTATGGATAAAATATTTCAGAAAACACTTAAAAGAGAGCACTTCCCCACAGTGTGTTTAAAGCGTTCACTGCAGAGCGGAAGAAGATCACGCGGCGCGGGTCACTTAGCGTACGGACCAAACCATGTGGAGTTACAGGACCGAGTTCTGCTGGTAACTTAAATAACAGAACTTTTGCAGGCATTAATAAACTGATATATTGCAATTATTAATATGAGAAAATCTATTTAAAAAAAAATTTTTTTTGGTATTTAGACTAAACATTAAAAATAGTTGTTTATGCCTGATGTGTTTGTGTATCCGTGACTAATCTTGTCTGATCTCGGCCTTGGGCCTGATTAGTACTGGGATGGGAGGCTGCCTGGGAACGACACTATTATTATTATTATTATTATTATTATTCCCCCAAATTCATAAATACAAATTGTTAAATATAAATGTAAATCAGTAGTAATTAGCTCAAAATCATGAACACACTAGCGAGAAACACAGAGCAACCAGAGCACAAGTTGTTTACAAGAGTTACAGAAATGTACAGCAGAGGCGACGGATAATTTTATTTATGCAAATGAGAAGAAAATTGATTCGGCAGCCACCAGTGGGAGTGAGGACCCGTGTTCCCAGGAAGCTTTGCTTTGCTCCTATTTGACATTTGGTCCCTTTATAGAAGTAGCAGATCCCAGTGGTTAGGATTTATTGCCTTAAATGTACAGTATGATGTCTGGAAGTGAAACAGAAATTACAGTGTAAATGTTGTAACTCACACAGCGTTCACCGCTGAGACGATGTTGTGTCTGAAAGCTCGGTCAAATTACATAAAGTGACGTTGAGATAGCGTTGAGATTGGGTTCTATGTTCCACTTCAATTCCACTTCTTTTTTCTTTTATTACATTTTTCTTTTTATTATTTTCATATTTTTTCTATATTTCTAATTGGTTAAAAAAAATCTCTTATTTTATACTTTCTTATTTCATTTCTTATTCTTATTGAAAACTCTACTTTTCCTTTTTTTAAATGTTTAGGTTATCAGCAGTCATATAAGAATTGCACTTCATATCATACTGTGTACGACTGTGTATGTGACAAATAAAAATAGAAATTGAACCAACGACCCAAACACAACATTGCAAATATAACAAATTTGAGCCTTTTATTTGGAGTGTTTATGCCGATTAACATCGTCTGGCACAGCGACTGAGCACATCCACGGTCCCTTAAGTTTCTAACAAGGTTTAGAATTCCGATCGGAGATCTGGGCGAACACAACACAGCGTGTGTATCTTGTGTCTCATGTCTCTAAGGGTTGTAATGTTACCTCTTTGTTTCATTTTCTGAAATAAATCAGTCAGGTGCACCTTATATCTCAAATTACTCGACTGTAATGTGGTCTTTGTGGCGCTCATTATGTACATACATTTACTATCATCATCATCATCATCATGATGCCCCCTAGAGGTCCAGTGGTGAGGACTAGAATGCAAGATATTAATATTAATAATAAAGTCATTTTTGCTACATCACGTTATAATCATTCATTCACCATTATGTCATCATTATGTAGTCAGCATCATTTCATCAAAGTCAATCGAACTTTTATAAACAACCTAGCACCGTCCCAACATCTGTAATGTTGCCACTTTAACGTCACCACAACGTTTTGACAACCAGACATCCCTGCTGGGTGTGGCTATTGAGCAGTGGAGAATGAACTGAGGTCTGGATGTGGAAGTCCGTCTTACGTCACTCTTTATAATCCCGTAACGATTTTGATATGTGGAAAGAAAAAGTGCAGTTAATGTTAAAGTGGAGAAGGTTTTAGATTTGATTTTTTTTTTCCCCAAGAAATGAGAATGAAAGACAGAACTTCACTCCAACAGTTCACTCCATCCCTCAGAGTCACGAAATTTAAAGAGGAGATTGCGGCCGTCAGATGAGATATTGCGTAGAGCCTCTGCCCAACCGCACCGAGGGTTTATACGGGAGCCCTGTCAGAGTGAACCATGAAGGCGCGTGAGGTGTTCAGTACAAGCTTCATCCATCTCTGTGCAGAAAGAGAGAGAGAGAGAGGGGATTTCTTCTTCTTCCTTCCCTCTGCATGGCTGCCTTTGATGGACAGATGAGTGTTGTCTTCTTCCACTCTGTAGCTTCCACCTTGTCTGTGCATGGCTAAGTGACTCAAACAGAGGGAGCGAGGAAATGAGAGAAAAGTGTGATGGAGAAGAATGGAAAGACAGAGGGAGTTCATAAACCCTGACTGGCTCTGGAAGGGAGGAAATAAAAATATAAAAAGAGACACTTTTACACTATTAGTGTCACAACACTGCGTTCCTCGGTGGTGTCCCAATTTAGTTTTGCTCACTGTCCTGACACACTATTATTAGTGCACGAAATACATAAATAAAACAGGTTCATTTTTATTATTCTCTTTATTCACCCACTCTTATTCGTCTCACCCTGGACGTGTCCCAAACTCCACCCCTATTTAATGTCTATCCTATTGTGTCACTATACGAGCATCGCCACCATCATGAGTCAAAAAAATATGTGTCCTCTCAACTATATAGTCTATATAAATCCCTCATCATCACTCCATTGTGGACACGTCCCAATCCACATCCCCTAATCCCTAAAGATGTACCCTCTCAACCACAAAAGCCACATAAGCCTCATCTGTCCCAAACCGTACACCCTGTTCCATTCCGTGCCCTATATAGGGTATATATGCTGTTACAGCACTTTTATCATCCTCAGTCCACTGTGGACGTGTCCCAAACCACTCACCCTTTTCAATATAGAGAGCACATTGTACACCATAAGAAATGTTCCACGGTCATCAGTCCACTGTGGACATGTCCCAAACCGCTCACCCTATTCACTATATAGGCCACATAAACTTTGTTGTAAATGTCTCCCATCACCAGCCCTCTGTTCCTGATGGTGCACTGAGATTTTTTGACTCACAGTGTATGTAGTGAAGGTTATGACTTTATGCCTCGCCTCATGATCTATCGCTCTGACCTTTAGCGCAAATTCAATCTCACTGACTTATCATTAGCATTAGAGCTACACTCTTTTTTTTTTTAAAGAGTCTGCCATTTTGTTACAGAGAACACCGAATGCACTTATGACCTCCCATAATGCACTGCACCATCTACTGTCCAAATACCCCATGAAGTGAACACGGCTTGTGGTTTAGGACATGACTGCAGTGAAGGGTGTGTGGGTTGGGACATGCTAGTGCTACCCTGACAAAGGTGTGGCCTTTATATGACCTGTATGGTTAATAGGGTGTGCGGCCCACAGTGAGCTCTTTAGTGAACGGAGTGTGTGTGTGTGTGTGTGTGTGTGTGTGTGTGTGTGGTTTTAGACAAAGCCACAGTGATCTATATATGGTGTGGTTTAAAGTGCAGTCGAAGTTAACTAATGGTGTTGCCTGCAGTATGTAGTGGATGGGTTATGTGGACTGGGACATGGTGGAGTGATGATGTTTATGTGTTCGGTATAGTTGGTTGGTTTGTTTTTGATTGTGTTTATGTGGTGTATATGGAAAATAGATATAGATACAGTATAATGTGTGATGTAGAACACACCCACAGTGGACTGCTGCTGATGATGTTTTTTTTTTTTTTGTAGTCTATATAGGGATTAGGGGGTCTGGTATTGGATGGACATGCCCACAGTGGGATGATGATGATGATGATGGTGGTGTTTATTGTATGTAGTGTATGTAGGATATTTAAGGAATAGGTGGGTTGATATAGAACACGCCCACATTGTCCTATACAGATGATATATATATGATGATGATGATGATGATGAAGGTGATGATGATGATGATGATGTAGCCTATAAATAGAATGGGTGTGGTATAGGCCTGATGATGATAATTATGATGATGATGATGATGATGAAGGTGATGATGGTGGTGGTGGTGTTTTTGTGGTCTATATAGGGATTATGGACACAGTCCACAGTGGGATGATGATGATGATGATGATGATGATTTCCTGTAATCATGGTGTGAAATTAGATGCAACATGAAACTATTTTCTTTTCTTTTGTTTCCTCACAGTGTATATGATTATTCTTTACGACTAATATCTACTATTAATTAATTAGATTTCTCTTGTTTCCATTGACTTGATCCATACTTTTATATTGTTTATAAAAATGTATTTAACTTTTTGGACCTTACTAATCATCATGCTTTAAATCACACACACAAAAAAAATGTAAGAATAATAAATAAATAAAAAAAAATCTTAAAGATTAATTAAATGATAATAATAATAATAATAATAATAATAATAATAATAATAATTTATTCACTCCACGCTGGGGACATTTGTTGCTTATTAGCATTCATATGTATTTTCCTGAGCTTGTGTTGTGGGGACAAATTGGACAACGTGGGCTGCATAAATAGACACAGTGACACATTTTATGCAAAAAAAAAAAAAAAACTCCCTCTCTACTGTGTTACTCGTCTCTTCCGGTGACCTGTGGAGTTTTTTTTTGTTTATGTCCAAAATGACACAGAGTCTGTTTCTGAATGCCTAATGTGTTTAGCCATGTGATTTATCCGTCCTGTCCTCCGCCGGAAAATGAAGACTGTCTTTGCTAATGAGGGTCTATTTTGGACCCGTAAACACGAGATTGGATTCAGAGACATGAATT
>JAQMYJ010000014.1:23348666-23361302 GCA_030014305.1 Clarias laeviceps
TAAATCCCACACATAACTGTTCATAACATCACTTTTACTCCACATTTAGATTTCACTGATGGTGCAGATTAAACTTCGGGAGGGGGGGTGGGGGGGGGATCAGCATGGGCACACTGTCCGCTCTGCAGTTACGCAGCTCCATACACACTAAACTGTGATGCACTTGCTGTGTGTGTGTGTGTGTGTGTGTGTGTGCATTGCTTACCCGGGGAAGAGTTGACACCAGGATGGGAAGAAGGTGAATGGGCGGAGTCAGTGTAATGCTCTGGGTGATGTTCTGCTGGGAGACCTCAGGTCCTACCATTCATGTGGTTGTTACTCTGACACGTCCCACCTACCTAAACACTGTTACAGACCGAGTTACACACTGTCCAGGAACGGTTTGAGGAACATGACAAAGAGTTCGAGGTGTTTCAGACTTGACCTTGAGCTGGAGAAACAGGTCTGATCTGTGGAGGCTTTAAAGGATCTGCACACCTTCAGAGCTTTCTTAGAGTCCAGCGTTGGACACGTGGAGCCGGTTTGGAGACACGAGGGTACTCAGTGGTAGGCAGGTGGTTTTAACGTTATCACTGCACAGAGCAGTATTTTGAGTGGGTTTTTTGTGCCAAGAGAAACAAGAAAGAAAGACAAATAGAGAGCTAGTGGAGAAGTGGAAACAGCTTACATGTCTCTGTCGCTGCAGTCAGACAGATCAGAGTGTGATTATTAACAGAAATGGTGCGAGAAGTCAAAAGTCAGAAGAAAATACCGTTATAATACCCTGTATTCTGTATGTAGTGTATTGGAGGCAGTTGCCATGGAGACAGCGCTGCATCCCAGAATCAGCATCAGTAAAGCTGGTTTGTGTACAAATAACAGTAAAATAAAAACTACAACTTAAACCCTTCCCCCACTTCCCTGTCTGTCTCTGTCTCCCTGTCTGTCTCTCTGCATCACTGTCCCTCTCAGTCCTGTTATGTCTCTGTCTCTCTTGCATTCTTCCTCATTGTTCATTCTTCTCTCATTCTTTCCATCTCTCACATTGTTTGTCTCCTCTTCCCTCTCGTTAGCTCTCCTGCAGAATTTAATAATAAAAATTATTTATTACAAATAAAATCAACATAATTTTTCATATATAAGATCCCTTTGTCTGGAACAGACAAATGAACAAACGGAAAAAAAAACATATCAGTATCATTTGGATCCATTTGGAGAGAATCTCTAAAAGCGCAGTTTATTTAACTGCCGTCGCTCAAAGGGGCCCTAAGAGGTTGCCAAGGCAACCACCCTGACAGATGTAATATTATGGGTTATAGAGGAAATAAGTGCAGGGAGGAAACATAAGTGTTTACTGATGAGATGATAAAAGTGACATCATGGTGCGTTTCAGTGGGAATGTGCAGGACAGATGGTGGATATTAGAGGGCACTGGAGCAGGGGGTGGGGCATTAAGGGCTTCTGGCGGCTCGTGGAGGGCATTAATGCACACTTAAAGCACATATGGGTCAGATTGGAGGGGATTAGAGCATGCGCTAAAACACTTGCAGGGTTTAAAGGCTCATGGAGGGAATTTGGTCACTTTAAGGGAATTAGGAAAAATGCAGGGCACTTAAGGATACAGGTAGGGCATTAAATATATCTAAAGGGCATTAAAGGACAATGGGGCATGTGGAGGGCATTAAAGGACACAGTGACATGTTGAGGGTATTAAAGGACACTGGGGCAACGTGGAAGGGCATTAGGACACGGGCATGGTGAGGTTATTAAAGGACACCGGGGCATTTGAAGGACAGAAGAGGACAATTGAATGACACATGTGTGGCCTTAGAGGGCATTAGGGCATGTGCTAAGGCAGTTGAAGTGTTGAAAAGGGCATTAGGGTGGACATTAGTAAGCATTAGGACACACAGGGGGTATGTGGGTCAGTTGGAGGGTAGTTAGTCCCGTGGACATTAGGATATTTGGACACGTGGAGGACATGTGCTGCTTAAACGTTGATTTAACCTCCAAGTGAGTGGAGATGAGTCAGGGCATGTGTGTGTATGTGTGTGTGTGTGTGTCAGGTGTATTTAGCGTCATTGGGCAGTTGGGGCTTAATGACCCCGAATCAGTGAGTTACAGAATGTGATGGATGGAGGAAACAGTCGGAGACAGGCGTCGGGTCTCTGAGACGCACTGCAGTAACGCTTCATTAGTCCTGAGCTCGTGATTAAAGAGCAGAAAAACAGGAGAAGAAGTGGAGGATGAAGTGAAAGACTGGAAAGCAATAAGGAGCAAACCAGCTTCTCCTTCTGTATCGAAACACTGGCTCCATTAATCTCCATTAAGCTCCATTAAGCTCCATTAAGCTCCATCAGGCTCCTCCACGGTCTGGATGAACACATTTTGTTTAGAAATGACCCTGAGGATTCCTCTCATCTCACAACCCCAACCTGAACCTGCTCCAAACCACAGAACTGATCTCAGATCAGTGTGTGTGTGTGCGTGTGTCTGCAGGAACGGTACCGAACCCCTGCAGATCCTCTTAATCGAGTTCTGCTCCGGCTCCTGACGGCACAGATTTAATTAGAGCAGGATTAGGAAATCAGACCTGCAGGTAATCAAGACTTCATTACGAGCCTCTGCTGATCCGAGGTCTGTGATGAGATACAAATTAAAATAGATGGTTTAAGGGTAGAATCAGGAGGAAGTGGCGTCTGAGGATGCGGTTTGCAGTGAAAACATTTATCTCGAAGGTGTTGCTGTTAAATTTGCAGAAAAGGATGACAAAAAGACCAAGACAGGTTCTTAGAAAGAGATGGTTCTTAGAAAGTCCGTCAATCCAATTTCAGAAGAACAACGTCCATAAACGGACAAACGCGCATCAATACAAGTACATTTTACCGAGTCGATACTCGTGATTGCCCTGAAGATGTCGTAAAATTACGTCTTCACCTCTCTGACAGTGACACTGGAGACTCCTTCCACACATCTTACAGAAACACATCAGTCTTTACGGACACCATGCGCGTCTTTAATGTGTGTACAGTAATACACTCCTACTGTCAGAGCTGCTCCTTTAGAGAATTAATCAACACAATACAAGGAAACGTATTTTTCTGTGATAAACCGGAGCGAGAGAAATCTTCAGCACAACTCTGTCTGACTCCCACCTGTTTTATGGCTCTGAGTTCCTCAGCAGCTCTTTGACATGATGTTCATTTTTCTAGCCAAGTGTGTGATTGTGATTGTGATTGTGGTGAAGATCAGATTTATGGATGTGTCACTCTGTAGAGAGATGAATGGAAGGCAGCTGGAGGGAGGAAGTGTATTTATGTTCGTAGTCCAGATCGGAGATATCTGAGTGTTTGGAAAAGATGATGTCATAAAGTACTTGTCTAAAATATTTCCATGGTGGGAGGGGTCAGGAAGAGTTACAGGAAGTAGATTAGATGTTAAAGTTTTATCATGGATTTAGAAATAGAACTAGATTATTTTGTTGTTTGTTTAATTGAGTTTTAAGATTAAGATAAATGAGTCATGACTATTTAATAATGTTTTGTTTTTGAACGAGTCAGTTGAAGCAAATGAATCAGTATCGTTCAGTCGTCCACGCATGGAGTCGTTCTGTTCATCTATTCATTTTGTTTTCGCTGATGTTTTTACACAGTTTAAGCTTTTACATATGAAACCACGAGTGTTTTCTGAAGCCTCTATAAATCTATAAAAAGTCTGATTCTCAGCTGCGTGTAGTGAACAGAGGCGCGAGGTGACCGAGAACATCGTTTCTGATACTTTTACTTTTTGCTTTTACTCCACTCGAACGTACTGCAAGTGTCTGTACTTTTACTTCACTACATGCACTTTTACTTCACTACATACTAGCTACTACACGCACATCAGGACATCGGGCTGCTCATTAGGGGACTTTCTAGACTCCTATTTAAATGAATCTAAACTAATTATTTGACTGGCCTAAAGATTTCATGTTATATTCCTTTTTAAACAACTTTATACAGGTAATCCCCGACTTACAAACATTCGAGTTACGAATTTCTGCAGATACGAATCACGGAAGTAGCTCATGTGTATCATACAAAAAATAAACACTGCAGTGCACCAGATGCCAATATTTACAATTATATACAATATTTTCAGTGTGGTGGTGGATTGGCCCCCTGTCCAGGGTGAACCCGCCTCGTGCCCTAAGCCTCCTGGGATGGGCTCCAGGCCCCCCTGACCCTGAATACAGGATAAAATCGTATATAATCCTAATTTCGGAAAATCCTCAGTTCACAGTCCAATACGGTGGAAAACAGCTGTGAGACACAACGGCGTCCAGGATTCTTTTTTAAAAGCCCACATGATGGCAGTGTGGAGAAAGGAGAGAGATTTAGTGGACTGGTATGTTTTACATTGTATATTCATGTCAAAGGCGTATAAGACTCACTTTGTAAGACTTTTGGTAAGAAATCAGACTTACGAACATTCTACCTAAACATTGGTAACGTATGTGTGTCAACGTTCTTGCTGAAATCTCGCTCAGATTCTGACTGCTTGACTTTCTTTCTGTTTCACTCCTCCTCCAAACACACTGTTTCAGTGTCTGTAGCTTTGTGGAAGTTCATTCTTCGATCCAATTACAACGCAGGAGCTGGAAACATCCGTGTTCAAGCATTTCCCATTTGCTTTCAGGATTTTCACATCTGCATGTCTGCATGAGAACAGAAATAAAACAAAAACTGAACATGTGTTGGATTGAAGAAGGAAACTGTAGATCTCATTTCTCTTACTCATGAGAAGAGAGAGTTTTATTCTTGCTTTGAACACATGACCTCTTCAGCGTGTTCTAAAAAACACGGTTCTGTTTGTGACAGTCTCACACAGCGAGCGGTCCGGTTCTGCCGCCGCAGGATCTCCTGCTTTTACACCAAACACACACACACACACACACACACACACACACACACAGCTAGAGCATCACTGCATGTGTGTGTTTTGTTTTTTTCCTGAGAGAGTGGATCAGATTTTCAGAGAAACTTTACTCTCACACTCTTGCTTTGATGCACTCAGTGCTGCCGTGATCTAAAGAGGAGGAGACGCTCGTTAACCCTTTGGTTCCCTCTTTCATCAGTCCTAATATGACCAGAAACACAACATTGACTCTGCGTCTTATAGGAGCCACACAGATTGTGTGTGTGTGTGTGTGTACATGTGTTCTGCTTCTCCAACAATCGACCTATAAAAAAAGAAACGTTTTTTCAGTCCAGCGTGACCTGATGCGAGACTTTTTGTTGTTAAATAATGACTAAATAATGAATAAATTAAATCCATTATGATTAAACGCTTTTATTTTATAGACATGATGCTGGGAACTTCTATCTGATACATCTATCTAATAGTGCTTTCTTTATAAACTAGTGTTATTTTGGATAATTATTTTCAACTGAAACACTTAAAACCTTTGACACAAAACATGTAATTACGTATTAAATCTAAACTTTTGTTTTAAGTCTAACAAAGACAGTCATTCAGTCTGTCCACACTGTCGCTTTGTCTAATCAGCACGTTTTTTTCAGAACTTCATGCAGGGCGGCAAACTCAAACCTTTTCTCTCTCTCTCTCTCTCTCTCTCTCTATATATATATATATATATATATTATACAGTATATAAAGTATAATAAGAGAACAGTAATGCTGGTGTAGGGAGAGGAGTGTGTGTGGGGGGGTGTATACTTTTGCTCTCGTAGCTCTGCATCTCCTCCCTATATGAAGAGAGATGAGAGACGAGGACAAGTTTCTATTTTTAGCCGTACAGGACCGGTGGTGCATCTAAAGCACCAGGCTGCTGCACCGGCACGTAGTCACACACACACACACACACACACACTGCTGACTGTAAGCACTTTTGTTCTGTCAGTGTCCATGCTGCAGATTTTTTACAGTGTGTGGTTTTCTTCCTCTCGTCACTGAACGTACTGTACTGTGGATTTGATCTCCATCACTGCTAATAATATTAATCATACAGATCCAGAACAGTGTGTATGGAGTGCCAGTGGTTTCTGTCTGTATACACACACATGCACAGTGTAAATAAAGGAGGCGTGGCCTCTCTAGAAGTCAGTCCCAACGTAAATAAAGGAGGCGTGACGCCAGTTAGTGCTGGTATAAATGATGATGCGTGCCTTATTGAAATGTCAGTCCCAGTGAAGGAGGCGTGGCCTTTCTGTGTTAGTGAAAATGAAGGTGTTGTGGCATCTGTGCATCAATATACGTCTCAATAAAGTCATGGTATCTATTAATGCTGGTACATCCAGGCCTGAGAAATGACGCCAACCCGGAAGTGCCAAATCGAGCAGTTCCTCGAATGACCACTAGGGGCTCCAGAAGTGAGTTAATCCCCATAGAGCCTCATGTTAAAATGTCCAGCTGTACATCATGTTTACACCTGGGTTCAGTTTTGGTCTCCATAGCTAGATTTCCTGTTCATGTCAAGTATATATTAAGCCATAAAATGATGCATAATGAGGGGCGTGGCTGATTTGCTTCATTTCCAACTGCTTGCTCTCGGCTATGCATCACTTTACTGTAGCTAACCAGCTAACTGGAATCGGTCAAGTTTAACTAACCGTAAGAAATGTAGGAGTTACAGAGGTACGGATGAGGAAGTTCAATCAAACGCATTGTCATCTAAATGAACCGTACCTACTTTAGCTTTGTAGCTAACTTTAAGCTAAGCCCGCTCGCTTGTGGTAACTGAGTAAAGTAGGCGCGTTCTAGGAAACTGCTCTTTAGGAAACCTGTGGGTGGCGCCACTGAGGGTTTGTCCAGTTCTTATACAGTCTTTGGTTGATCGTAGTGGAAGTGAAGGAGGTTTGGATTCTGAAAATAAAGTGTTTTTATGATGTCAGCGATAATAATGAAGAGCTGAAAAACACTCGACATGTTGTGTGGTTATTAAATTTACTTAATCATGCAATAACGCAAATACGCAAATAGACTGCTAATGGAAGCGGATCGAGCATTCGGGGAGGACTGTATTTGTGAGTGTGTGTGTGTGTGTGTGTGTGTGTAATATAAAGCAGAGCAATAAAGAGAAACATCAATCACACGTTCAGCCACTTTGTCCAATCAGTAGAGAGAAAATGTCCAATTCATTAATATTCATCATTCCCGCTCTCTGTCTCTCATGATTGCGTTCATCATCACTGCACCGTGTGTGTATGTGTGTGTGTGTGAACTGTTACTTATACATGATGAAAGCGATTGTTTCCCGCTTGACGTCAGCGTGTGATTTTGTTTTCTGACGCACTCCAGTCCGATCGTGTCCTCTGGCCGGATTCGCCTCATGATGGACGGATTTCATTTTGACCCTTTACAAGGAGACGAGATGATGATGTCATCCCGAGCCTGTGGCCGCTGCTGTTGACGCATGTGGGCGTGGCCTATCCTGCTTTAATCTGTCAGAGTTACTGTATAATATATTAAAAGTTTCTCTAATTCTCCAGGTATCATTTATCTGTTAAATTTATGATTAAAATTTATGTTGTTTCCTGAGTGAGTGAAAAATCCACTCACAAGTCTAACTGTTCCGTCAACTAGAACACATTATTAAATACAGCTCTAGTCCGTCTCCAAGGGTTTTCGGACAGCAGGAGTAAAAAATTGTTATGGGATTTTATATTGTACCTGTAAAGGTTCACCATACAGAGGAGCTTCTGCAGCAGGTTCTCTCTCTCTCTCTCTCTCTCTCTCTCTCCTTCTAGCTGATAGAATAAATTATCTTTACGGCCACTGCGCTCGTCACACACTCTCACTCTCGCACATAAAAAAAAAATGATAATATGATTCCCCTGATGAAGGAGAAAACGAGGGAGAGAAAGACGAGGTGAGCGGGTCGGCTCCATGAACTCCTCCTCCTCCTCCTCCTCTTCGTCCCCTTCCTGCATAGTAATGTGTAATTACGACAGCCGTAACACTCCTGTTCTCTTCTGTCATTATTTCTACTTTCAGTTCTTTCGGAGTGTCACAGCGTTTGATTTGCACCAGTGCCAGGAATGAGCTCGACTACGAACTAGATCTGGTCGAATTCCTGAATCTGATGAAGCCGATGCAGCGATCGACATCACGGAACTGGAATTAGAGTGAAAGAATCCCACAGACTATAAAAAATATAAAAAGAGGGTGTTTTATCAGGCAGAAAGATTGTACTATTGGGAGAACGTCCAACACGTCCATGTAGCACAAACCTGAGAAAATAAACAAGTCAGGAATGAAAAAACAAAGTTGTTATGTCTAGCAAAGGCTTCACCAAGTATTAATAGCAGTGGGGTGCCAATAATTTTGACAACGTTGTTTTGAACAAAGGACATACACGACAGCACTGTATGAGACTTTCATTCGGTCGAAAACTGCACATATTCGAAGTTAAACGTCTCTTTAAATACACAGAATGATTCCAGAAGCTAATATAAAGCTTCTGACTGGTTAATTATCTTAATTAGGAGTTGATGGAGCACCTGGTGCCATGAGGACGTGCAGAAATGATGGAAGTGGCTGGATCTGGATGGCAAACCAAAAGAAAAACAATTATGGACCGTGCACAGGTCCGGTCCCTCCTTAAGACCGATTTCCAAACAGCCGAGGGTGCTATGAACATCTGTACGAACATCTGCATCGTTTAGAGTCACAGAATAACTCTGAGGAATCAACAGAACCTGGTACATAATGTTCAAGAGCAGGAAAATCCAGCTAAATAATGTGAGAAACATCTGAACTGTTTAACTGCAAATGAGATTTTGGCGATTAGCTGCAGACGGCCGCGTTTAAGAACCTCGTGTCTCATGTACTGATGCATATGATCAGGTTTGTATGGCGCAGGGTTGCACAGCATATTTTACAGAAGGTGTGTGTGTGTGTGTGTGTGTGTGTGTGTGTGTGTGTGTGTGTTAGGAGTGGCTGGACGAGCGCTGCAGAGGAGTGCGTAATGCCAGTGCCTACATCCTGGTCTACGACATCTGCTGCGTCGAGAGCTTCGAATATGTCAAGATGATCCGCCAGCAGATTGTAGATAACAGGTGAAGGGTTCTGTACACACACACACACACACACACACACACACACTTTTATAATGATGTCAGAAATGGATGGACATGGATAGAAGAGCAATGTGAGAGTAAACATCAGACAACCTGAGCTTTGATATTAAGAGAGAAGGCAGGAGCAGATCGGATTAGATTAGATTAAATTGGATTGGACTCCATCGGATCTGAGTAGAGTGAACTAGATTGGTTTAGATTGGATTAGATTAGATCGGATTATACCAGTGTAGATCAGATTGGATTGGATTAGTTCAGATTGGATTGGATTGGATTAGACCACATCAGACAGATTTTTTTCTAAATGGATTTGACTGGATTAGATTAAATTGAATTGGATTGGATCAGATTAGATCAGAATAGATTAGATTAGATTGGATTCCATATTAAACGTTTCTTAAGAGAATAAGCATCACGGCCTGAGAACTGCATCACTGCTACAGCTTTGGGGATTTGTCTCAGTTTATAAAACACACTGCTGTCAGTCTAACTGAAACACACACACACACACACACACACACACGAGTGCATGTTCAGTCTTATTTCTCATTTCTCGCTTAATTTTTTTCATTGTTACTTCTCTCTCTCTCTCTTCTCTCTTCTGGCTGCTGCCTTTTTTCTTTTCTGTTTCTAGCCTTTTTTTCTCTTATTTATTTATACATATTTATTGTTTATTTGTCCCACTCTCTTTAATCCATTTAATCATATTTTGTCTTGTTTCCCTTCTTACTTTTCCTTTTTTTCTTTCTGTTTAAGCCTATTTATTTATTTGTTTAACAATTCCTGTTTATCTTTTTCATTTTCTCTTTCTGTCTTTTCATTAATTATTATTGCCTTTCATTCTTTTTCAAGTTTTTTTTTTTCTTTTATAGATGAGATTTTCCTCCTCTTTAATCTTTCTTTCTCGTTTCTTTTTTTAATCTTTACTTTTCTCCTTTAATCACATTTAACCTTTTCTTCATTTTCCTTCATTTCTTTTTCATTCTCCTGCATGCTCTTCTCATTTCTTTTCTGATTTCTTCTTGTTTCTTTCCTGTTTGTCTTATGTTTTTGAGATGTGTATAATATCCTCTCTCTCTCTCTCTCTCTCTCTCTCTCTCTCTCTCAGGGAGGGCAGTAACAGCAGCAGCAGTAGTGATGTTCCCATCCTGGTGGTCGGCAGTAAGAGGGATCTGCAGAGGCATCGCTTCGCTCAGCGCCGCTCCATCTCCGTGCTGGTGAAGAAAACCTGGAAGTGCGGCTACGTGGAGTGTTCGGCTAAGTTCAACTGGCACGTTCTCCTGCTCTTTAAAGAGCTGCTGGGCATCGCGGTGACCCGGGGACTCCGCCACAACCACACCTCCATCCGCCTGCAGGGGGCGCTGCACAGGAACCGGTGCTGTGTCATGTGACCTCTCGCCCCAGATCATGTGATCTGGAATTTCCACTATAAGGAAAGGTTTCAATTTATTCATGCTAACCTTAACGTAGCCTGACCGCCTTCTACACCTTCAGGAAGAACGGAAAACAAAAAGAGAGAGAGAGAGAGGGAGAGGGAGAGGGAACGCCACAGGAAGGGAGGAGGTTTGTCCTCACCTGCTCCTCTATCACAGAGATCTTAATTTACTGCTCTCTCTCTCTCTCTCTCACACACACACACACACACACACACACACACACAGATATCTGCATGGCCATCTTTGGTGGTATCTTTCTACTGATTCTTCCTCGATCAACATCACTCTGATGTCATTCATGCAAAATGGCTGCCGAAATCGAATGTAGCATCGCGCTAGCTAGCTGTCTTTCTCTGCTAAATATTCAGATTGTGTCATTTTACACCTTTAAAATAATTTAAGTAGAAAAATGTATTGCTGGAAAAATTTGTTACAACTCCCCTTCTAAAAATGAATACATGAACCTGAACATTAGCAAAATTAGTTAGCTAACTGCTAGGAAACTAGCTCGTGTTTATCACTACTGAATTTTAGACCTTACAAATCTAGCCGGTTCTCTTCTGACTTCGACGTCCTTGTACTCGTCTAATTATCTGCAGATCGAATGTGATAATATATCGATGATAATTCTATTTTTAAAAATAAACAGATATTTGTAACAAAAAAAAATCGAGTAATCCACATATTAACGTGATTCAATGTGATCTGAGCTTAGCCCCGCCCCCAAATCTATTTTATATAATACAACTAAGAAATTCTGTACAATTGTACGAATTTAAATGTTAATGAAGTTAGACATTAAACATGGACGGTCTAAAATTGTAAGCGACATTGTGAATTCACATTTGTAGCCCCGCCCCCAAATAGACTTTATGTACAAATACTGAGAAAAAATAAATACGGGGAAAAATGTTAAAAAAGATTTTCATGTTAAAAAAAAATTTTTTTTTCTACTAATCTGCATGTGATTGGCTCAAAGCTGTATTAGTGATGTCACAATCTTAACCTCAGCCCCGCCTCAAAAAAGCCTTGATTAGCCATTAAATGCTGAAAAAATGTAATTTAGCAAAAAACTGAAAAAGAAATTTAACCCGAACACCTGAATCTGAATGTGTGGAATAATTAAATTTTTTAAATATTATGTTTATTGGCGGTTTTAGGATTTCCATGGCTGGCTTTGTTTTAGCTTTAATCCGAAGCAATACAGAGAAACGCCACCGTCTCTTCTAACAGATAGCTAGCATAGCATTCGTATCCTAGCACACTTAAGAGATCCACAAAACTACTTTTTATATAAATATGGATTGTGATTTTCACAAACCTGCACACACTTTCTGTTTATGTCTGTGATAAAGAGTTCACAGAAACATTAACACACGCCGCATGCAGCAGCGATAAAACGTCTTCCCTCAGAGTGTTAATGAGATCCAGTCGTGTGTAGCTCAACTCCTGAGGAACAACGCTGATTAATGAGATCTCAGTCTCACACACACACACACACACACACACACACACACACGGGGCATAAGCCAAGGAAATCTCATGGTGTTTGCTCAGAAGTGACGCTTCTCTTACTCTTTTATAAACGACGTTCGATCTGAAGTGGATTTCCAGCCTCCACCTGGCAGGATCAGGAGATCTGCATCCGCGTTTTTCACCGTTTTCTGAATAATTATGACTTCTAGAATCTTCCGAGGTCTCAGGATGAGGTTCAGGAAGCACTGACGAGTGAAATGTTGCTGTTCTTTTAGTGCATGTAAAAAAAGAAAAATAAGAAGCCTTAACTGTCAGAGGTTGGGGTGTTTCACTGACTGAAACCTGAACATGGTGTGTGTGTGTGAGGGGTGTGTGTGTGTGTAAGGCAAGTCAGTGCTGAGTATCGTTAGAGATGCTAACATCAGGAGCACTGAACACTACACACTGAACACTACACACTGAACACTACACACTGAACACTACACACTGAGCACTACACATTGCACACTGAACATTATATACTGAGCACTAAACACTGAGCACTACAATCTACACACTGAGCACTACACACTACACACTGAGCACTACACACTACACACTGAGCACTACACACTACACACTGAGCACTACACATAGAACACTATACACTGAACACTACACACTGA
>JAQMYJ010000014.1:23375150-23386637 GCA_030014305.1 Clarias laeviceps
CATACACCAGGCCTGACAGATACACATGCCACGCCTCCTTTACCTCACACACCAGGACTAATAAATACACAGGCCACGCCTCCTTAACTCATACACCAGGCCTGACAGATACACAGACCACGCCTCCTTTACCTCACACACCAGGACTGACAGATACACAGGCCACACCTACTTCACCTCTTACACCGGGACTGACAGTTACACAGGCCACGCCTCCTGATGCACAGGCCTCGCCTCCTTCACCTTATGATCTAGGTACAGTTTGTCTGTAAGTCCCTTGGCTGGCCTGTAGGTGTCACCCTATTCCAGTCCACACTGAGCTGCGTTGCTCTGTGCTATAAGGGGGTTCTGTTCGGATTAATGAGTGGGAGGTGCTTCCTTTTTATTAACGGGTGACAAAACTATTGGAGCACTGGGGATAAGCTGATTCTAGTTCCAACCTGATGATGCTTCATTTATGCCCCACCCCTTTTTAACAGCGGCACTGCTCATCATTAACATACCAGAAACACACAAAACTGCTGTCCATGGTGCTGAATCTCTCTGTATATATGTGTGTGTGTGTGTGTGTGTGTGTGTGTGTAGTGGGAGGGATTGGTTATTGATGTCTGACATCTATCCTCTCATCTCTCTCTTTTGCGCTCTGTCTCATCAAAAAGCGAGGTGGAGGCGTGTTCTCTCTCTCTCTCTCTCTCTCTCTCTCTCTCTCTCTGTCCTTCATCTGTCTCCACCATTATCTTTTTGCTGTCCATAATCTCTCTCCCCCATCTTGGTCTTTTTCTCTTGCTCTCTTTCCATCTCTCACCCCCCCTCCCCCCTCTCTCTCACTTTTGTACTCTGTCTCATTAAACAGTGATGTAGAGGCATGTCCCTCTCTCTCTCTCTCTCTCTCTCTCTTTCTCACTCTCACTCTCTCTCTCTCCATCTGCCACTGTCTTTCCATCTTTTTATGACCTGAAACTGGACTAAGAGAAGACAGTAGTTCCTGCATCCATGTAAGTAACCTCACTACTTTAGACAAGCTTTTCTTGTATGTGTGTGTGTGCGTGTGTGAATGTGTGTGTGTGTGTGTGTGTGTGTGAGAGAGAGAAAAATATTTGTACTTGAGTTTTGTTTCTTGTAGTTGTATAGTGTATGAGTGGTATGGCTTGGTGTCCTGTGCGAGTGTGTGTGTGTGTGTGTGTGTGTGTGTGTGTGGTCAGGATTCCTCTCACACTCTTACTGAAAGCTTGTTCACTTGATCGTGGTTATTGATGAGGAGCTGGAGATCTGGAGTGTTTTATTACTCTCTCATTTCCCTGTTTGATTTACTGCATCCATTTTCCTTCAAGTGTGTGTGTATATGTGTGTGTATATGTGTGTGTATATGTGTGTGTATATGTGTGTGTATATGTGTGTGTGTGTGTGTGTGTGTGTCTGAGCTATTGTATGTGCCCATGAGAGGATATATGTATATGTGTGTGATTTTTAGAATTGTCTATTCGAGTGTATTTTACTTGTGTGTGTGTGTGTGTGTTTCATGCTGTGTCACAATGACGTGGATTATTACTGCCTGACAGATGGAGCTCATCTCTCTCTCTCACGCACACACACACACACACACACACACACACACACACACACACACACACCGAAATAGAAGACATCCCTTGAACTTTTCACCTTGTGTTTGTTGGTTTTCATGTAAGGAGTGATACACACTGACATCACACTGACCACAACTGACTTCCCATCACACACACACACAAGGCTGCATTTTGGAGATCAGTAATTAGATTAGTCTTGGGGGCGATTCTGAGTCAACTGTCATCTGTGATGAATTTTCTATATGCCCACACACACACACACACACACACACAGATGCATACACATGAAATGAAATAACACATTAACTATATAAATGGTTTCTGCGGGTAAGATTGGTAAGATGATGGACTTGCGAACAGGTCCGGCTATCGTTGAATGACAGATTACTTCACCTTCTCCAAGGATGCAGCAGACGAGGTTGCCAAATTGAGAGAAGCCCAAGAAAACCAGAGATGACACGTCAGGAGCTTAAGCAAGTGTCACAAAGATCACCGGTTCTATGACCACCACTTCAGCAACATCTGCATCACTAATCCTACCACAGCTGGCCTCCAAACTTTTTACCCTCCCTGAGAAGTACACCAGGAGAGCAAGCATAGTGAAGATTAGTAGATGAAGGATTAGTCCAAGTATTGAAGAAACAGATACGTCTTGAGTCGTCGTTTAAAGATTCGTACATCTAGAGGAAGTCCGTTCCACCACCTAGGTGCCAGAACAGAAAAGAGTCTGGATCAATGTCTTCCTCGATCTCTGAGAGATGGTGGAACGAGGCAAGCAGTGCTGGAAGATCGAAGGGAACATGGTGCGGTGCGTGATTAGAGCAAAGAGGTAAGTGGGTGCTGGGCCATTTTTGGCTTTGTAGGCGAGCATCAGGGTTTTGAATTTGATGCGGGCAGCTACAGGAAGCCAGTGCAGGGAGCAGAGAAGTGGGGTTGTGTGGGAGATCTTGGGAATGTTAAAAAAACAAGACGTGCTGCTGCATTGTGGATCAGCTGCAGAGGATGAATGGTGGACAGAGAGCAGACCTGCCGGGAGTGAGTTGCAGTAGTCCAGTTTTGAAATAACAATGGACTGAATAAACACCTGAGTAGACTGTGAAGAAAGAAATGGACGGATTCTTCTGATGTTGTAAAGAAGAAATTGACAAGAGCGAGTAAGGTTAGCAATGTGTGGGAAAAATGACAGATGATTGTCCACAGTTAACCCAAGATTGCAGACTGTGGCTGAAGGAGTGATCTGATTGATGTCCAGGGATATCACAAGGTCTTGACCTGGGGATGAACAGCAGTTTGGTTTTACTCAGATTGATCTTAAGCTGATGAGCTGCCATCCAGGATGAGATGTCGGACAGACATGCTGAGATCCGGGTTGAAACCTGAGTGTCAGTAGGAAGAAAGGAGAGAATGAGTTGTGTGTCATCTGCATAACAATGATTTGAAGATCCATGCGATGATATGACCTTACCAAGAGACTGGGTATAGAGGGAGAACGGAAGAGGACCAAGTACTGAGCCCTGTGGGACACCAGTAGAAAGACTGCGTGGGGCAGATGTGGATCCCCTCCATGTCCCCTCATATGACCCATCTTCTAGGTAAGAAGCAAACCATTGGCACGCTGTTCCACAGATTCCAAGGCTTGTAAGAAAAGATAATAGACCTGTGTCAAATGCAGCTGACAGGTCCAGGAGAATGAGGACAGATGATAGTTTGGGTGATCTAGCAGCATGGAACTTCTCAGTGACTGACAGAAGGGCAGTCTCTGTGGAATGTGCCACTTTGAATTCAGATTGGTTGGGATCGTTAAGGTTGGAAGGAGGTCGGCGGTTTGAGCCCCAGCTCCACCAGGTTGCTACTGTTGGACACTTGAACCCTTAACCCTGTCTGCTCTAGGGCTGACCCTGCGCTCTGACCCCAGCCTCCTAACAGAAAAAAAGTTGGGATATGTGAAGAATAAAGAATTTCTCCTATGCAGTAATGTATATGTGAAAAATGAGGCCTGAACTTAACTGATCAGAAGAACAGGAACAGGAATGCCAGCACAGAAGGTGAGAACATTGCTGCCTTATTAAAAATCTCTACCAGAGTACATCTCTTTCATCCACACGTTTAGCAAAGAGAATTAAACATTTCCACCTGAACCGCATTGCTCCCAAAGCCCTCGACAAGCCCTCATACATGAACATCCTAATCATTCGAAATTTGGTGTTTGTGGACCTGTGCTATCCCAGAAGGTTGTTGAGATCTTTACCTGATGGCTTTTTCAGGGACAGGGGCAGCTCATTGGTTAAGGTGTTCAAACGCTCAAATTAGTAATGAGATAAATGTAAGTTGCTCTGGATAAAGGGGGTCTGCAGCAGAGTGTTGGCATGACATGGGGAATCAAGAGTTGCTGGCAGTCAAATTGGCATCATAAAAACTGCCAATTGTATATCAAGAGAATGAATTACTCTCAAGCTCGGGGCCGTGTTTTTTACCCCGTTTTAATGTTAATGTTATTGGCCAGGTTCAAGGAATGGCAATGTATGCTTACCCAATTTTACCCCACTGAAACCAAGAAATCCAGCGAGGAACATGTCAAAATGTTAATTGGAATTGAACTTGTGACTGCAGTCGCTCAATAGTTCAGGACAGGAATTTCCTACAGTCTACCTGAGCCTCCAATAACGAACTAGACCATAATAACTTAAAGACATCAACTGTTATATTTAATTTAATTGAACTTGCAAACATGCCCACATCCAGAGCTTCTTAGCAGGATCCCAAAGAAACATTATTTGTACCACCTCATCTCAGATATGGATTAACCACTTGAGCAGACACATCTTCAGCCACAGGTCATCATACCACATAGGACTCTTATCCACTACTTCAGACTGAATATTGATGATGAGATATGTGCAAAGACATTAATAGTTTCATAACATCTTTCTCCCTGTGCATCCAAGAAAAGGTACCCTGGAATGCTCTTGCCTCTCCATACATTTCCATAGACCTAGATGATGGTAGATGGTGCTATGCGACACTGACTCCACAGTCTCACCAATGGTGAAGATAGACAGAGGGATTCAGAAAGATAGCCCACGTTCATCAGTTCTTTTTACAGAGTTTTTCTTACCAGTTTGGGGATATTCATGACAGAGCGCCCTGATATCTCATCCCACACAACCTTCCCCACTGAGGTGTAACCTCCAGGAATGCTGACGCTCCTAGGTTGTGTTAGGTAGCTGGCATAGAAGTGCTGGGATAGGGGTAAGTTCCACCTTTTCACGTCTCAAGCCAGTGAAACCAGGTATTCCTTGGTAGAAACACCATCCAAAAACCTTTAAAGTGCTTTACTGTAACATCGTCAACCTAAGTTTCACAAGGTTGAGGCGCCCGGAGGTTGGTGCTCTTTCAGGAACACTCCGAACTTTTTAGAAGTTCTGGAAGTGTTTTTGAGTAAAAGTGAAGGAGAAAGAAAGATGAATTTTGCCTGCGAGTGTATGACTGACTCATTGTGTGTGTGTGTGTGTGTGTGAGCGCCCATGCATTGACAGGCAGCAGTAATTGCGAGGAAGTTGCTCTGTGTGATGTGCTGTGACTGACTGTGATTGCAGGAACTCGGCGTCAGTGCGTCCCAGACAGGAAATAGACTTTGATTTTAGCTTTTTGATCCAACTGCTGTGATGCATTGCGATATTTGTGGCAGAGAATATTATCATGAGCAGGGACGTACCTAATGACTTTTACAACAAGAACTTATCTTTTATTGTACTTGTGTTTAGATGTAGTAATTTTAGTATTAATAATAACATGATTAGACGAATAATTTGAAAATGATGATGATGATGATGAAGGTAATAAGGAAACTGTGATCCTAATGATGAGTAATTACTTAATCAGTTATGTTAAGTTGTTTTTTCCACGTTGCCAAATGTTGTGTGAGCGCTCCAAATTAAGAGTCTTGATAGTTTCTGGGTGTCTGGACTATCACATATTGTTACAATTTACCTGTAGAGTATTTACAGCATCTTACAAGTTGCTATGAGTTGTCAAGGTTTTTGGTGTAGCTCATGACTTTATGAAAGACAACCCATTTTCATGTCACCTCTCTCAGCACGGCTAGCAAAAAAATAACCAGCCTATAGTAGAACCTCAACTCATTTCGTCTCTCCTAATTAAGTGCATTACTGTTGAAATGTAGCCACACAGATTAGTTAGCTAGTTCTGTTGGAAATCATCGCTTCATCTGGTACAATCAGTTTATAAACATGATTGTGAGAGTGCATGTGATGTTCACAGTAATTCTTGACTAATCGTGAACTTTAATCAGGATGGTTTGAAATTAAGTAATTAGTAACTAGTAAAAGAGTGCAGTAACAAAAGATCACTAAAGTAGAGACAGAAAGGCTGCAGTAACAAGAGATTGATCGAAGTAACGAGAGATCGACTAAGGAAACGAGATCAGTGATGGTAACAAGAGATCGCTGCAGTAACGAGAGATCAGCTAATGGAACAAGATCGCTACAGTAACAAGAGATCTGCTACATTATAGAGAGATGAGCAACAGTAACGAGAGATCAGTGACAGTAATGAGAGGTCAGTGACAGTAACGAGAGGTCAGTGACAGTAACGAGAGGTCAGTGACAGTAACGAGAGGTCAGTGACAGTAACGAGAGGTCAGTGACAGTAACGAGAGATCAGTGACAGTAATGAGAGATTGCTACAATAACGTGACATTGGCTGTAATAACGAGAGATCAGCTACCATAACAAGGGATCGCTGACAGTAACGAGTGTAAGATTGATACAGAGATCAGTTAAATAAAAAATACAAAAAATATTTATACTCTCTCTCTCACTCACACACATTGAGCATGTGGCCTGACTTGTGTTTTCTCAGATGCAGTGTTTATCTGTGACATGTCTGTGGCTACACGTGTGGCTTTCTCTCTCTCTCTCTCTCTCTCTCTCTCTCTCTCTTGCACTCACACACATGTATACACCTTCTGTCTAATATGGTAATTACAACAACAAGATGTTTAATTCTTTCTTTATTTTAATTTTGAACTCTGTTTTCTATGTGCGTGTCCAAGCCACAGCCGATGTTTGATGATGTTCGCAAGAACTGTTTTCTGAAACGCTTATTATCGTCTTCT
This sequence comes from Clarias laeviceps, assembly GCA_030014305.1. Lineage (NCBI taxonomy): Eukaryota > Metazoa > Chordata > Actinopteri > Siluriformes > Clariidae > Clarias > Clarias laeviceps. Next base: position 23,381,874 of record JAQMYJ010000014.1, read on the forward strand.
GATTTAGACTCAATTTTCTGACACTAATATTAATAACCTATTAACTAAATTTAAAGAAAGCGGGAAGTGGTGGCTCAGTGTGTCGAGCACACTCCGCTGTTGTGCACTTGAGCAAGGCCCTTAACCCTGTCTGCTTCCAAGGGCGCCGTAAAAATGGCTGACCCTGCGCTCTGACCCCAGCCTACAAAGCTGGGAATAAAGAATAAAGAATTTCACTGTGCAATAAAGTATATGATCGCTAGTTCGATTCCTGGATGCTGCTGCTAGAGAGGCTTAGAGAGAGCTGATTGGCCAAGCTCTCTCAGCGGGGTGGGGTGGGAGGCACTGAGCGCTGGACGTCTGTGAGCTTACGCAAGTGGTGGGGGGTCCGAGTGTGTCACACCACCGCCATACCCCCCTGAACCCCCGACAACCCCCCCCCCACCACCCCCCATGCGGTATGTGACAAGGTTTGGAGGAAACGTGATAGTCTTCGGCACTCCCGGACTAGTGATGATGGCCATGATGTGGGAGCCCCTTAGTGATGGGTGGGACACAAATCAATTAGGGGGTAAAAAGAAAATGTGGTGAGATGAAAACGGATCTGGGTACAGGAGCTGGGTGCACATAGTTCTGGGTTGTTTGGACTGTAAACAGCGACATCCTCTGGATTTAAACTTCCCTCAAGAAGGAAGGATGGAACTTGATATAGATGCACTGCTCACATTTGAGTGACACACACACACACAAACACAACCTTGAGTCTCAGTAGATATTTAAGCTCTTATTTAAAATAAAAAAAGTGTTACTTTGTAGGGACATCCGGTCCTTATAAAGAGACAAACCCAGGACCTGAATTTGCCCTGTCATATGGGGACCTACAAAGAAAGTGTGTGTGTGTGTGTGTGTGTGTGAGTGAGTGCACCACTGACCTTGGTGCAGCGGTAATAACTTTAGCACTGGAGTCAGAACCGGTTTCACTGCTGTTTAACTTCCCCCTCTTATGCCCCGCCCACAGACATACAGATATTAGCAAACACAAATCCTGTACTGAAATTTCTCAACAGTTTACATAAAGGCATGAAGTAAAGCTTGGTGGTGTTATGTGAACCATTACATAAAAGTCCACAGGAAACCCATTGAGACCAACGTATTGTTGATGGTGGGTCAAAAATTATCCGCACTCCGGCCTTATTAAAACTTCTGTTGGTCGCTCTGTCTTAACTGCGCTGTCTCCACAGTCACTGCTGTGCAGGTGTGAACGTGTTGAATCAGTTCTTTTGTAACTGCGGTGCGAGCAACAATGGACGCCCCACTTTGCTCAATAATGGAGCAGCTTGCAGCATATTTTTTAAAACTTACTTATTTATTTTCTTGTGGTCTGATGCTGTACCTGGTGCCGAAGAGCGTAAACAGATGTGTTTGGATATTTGCAAAGAAAATATTTGCGATGAGTCGGAGAGTAAACGGCAGAGTATGGAACGGAAACATCCTCAATCACCGAAGTTCAAAAGTCTACCACACTTACAGTTTTCTGGGGGGCCAGAAGTATTGGAACATTGTCAGGAAAAAGGTGCAGAAATCAACAGTGCTCGTTACAGTGAGACGCTTATCGAAGACTAAACTTTAGATTAAACACACAGGACCGCTATCCGAGGGCGTCGTGATCTCACGTGAAGATGCACACCCGCACAATTCTGCTTCACACTGTCGATGCTCTGATGTGAAATGGGTTAAGGCACTGATTTGCTGATCGGAAGGTCTCCGGTTCGAGCCCCAGCTCCACCAGGTTGCCATTTTTCTGCCCTTGAGCAAGTCCCTAAACTCTCTCTGCTGCAGGGGGTGCTGTATCATGGCTGACCCTGCGCTCTGACCTCAGGATATCCGAAGAAAGAACTTCACTGTGCAGTAACGTATATGTGACAAATAAAGACTTCACTTAAAGCGTCCTCCCTATAGTCCTGATCTCACTCCATCAGACTTTCACTTGTTCGGTCCCCTGAAAGCAGAACTACGAGGACGAATATTCACTTCTGATGAAGAACTGAAAACAGCGGCGCATTCGTGGCTCACAGCTCAAACTAAAACATTTTTAATGAGGGAACACGAAAGCTTGTTATGTGTATTGAAAAACAAGGAGATTACGCCGAAAAATGATGCGTTTGTCTGTAATTAATGTAAATTCTACAACCAGGGTGCTGTAGACTCACCTTGATCTGTGTGTGTATATATAGAGAGAGAGAAAGAAGTGGAATGTAAGTAGAAGAGGCAGCAGTGTCAACCTTCAGTGCACACACACACACACACACACTGCGGCAGTGCAGTATCGACAGACTGCGAGCACAGTAAAGATGATGAGGTGTGTGTGTGTGTGTGTGTGTATAGAAAAGCTGGGAAGCCGTCTCTCTCTCTCTCTTTATTTCTAATCTTTCTCTTTATCAGTATTCTTATGTACAACTAGTGAGGGTGTGTGTTCATCCCTGCAGTGTGTGTGTGTGTGTGTGTGTGTGTGTGTGTGTGTGTGTGTGTGTGGGGGGCTTCTGAATAAGGAGAATAACCGGAGAATCACTGGTGCTCTCACACCCCCCCCTTCTCCCTCGCGTACTTCCTGTACTGTGTGTGTGTGTGTGTGTGTATGTGTGGTGAGTGGTGAGGCAAGGAAGAGGACGAGGACGTGTGATGAAGAGCAGAGCATGCTGGGAACCGGGCACGGTGCGCACCGCATGCGGCTCGGGCTGCCTGCGTCGCCTCGGCAACACACAGCCCACGCCCCACGGCGGACGGGGACGGGGGGACGGCGCTTCTTCTGCGTCCTCACACACGCCTACTCCGGTCCGCTCGTCCTCCTTCTGCCGCTTCCTCAATTTCGCCTGCCTCCGAGGTAGACCGCGTTTAGCCCCCTCTCTCTCTCTCTCTCTCTCTCCCTCTCTCTCGTTTTATTTTAAGCGTTTGATTGACAGATAAAATGTCTTAAGGGGCGGGATCTTTTGTATTCTGGTATCTTTCTTCACGCTAGTAGTTGTGTGTGTGTGTGTGTGTGTGTTGTGTTTTAACTCTGAAACACTTCATTTCAGAAGTAACACTTTGCTCTCAGTTCTGGGGCAGGACAGCGCCGTCTGCTCCTCAGGGTCCTAAAGCCCTACATGTGCCTTTATTTTTAACGTTCGTAGCTCAAAGCGTCTCGAGAGCCGTGATTTTGATTTCGGATTTGTCGAATCGAAATGCTGAGATACTTCTCAGACTTCTCTGAGAAACCTTCTTCTTCTGAATTGAAAAAAAATAAATAAAAGTTTGCGTCAGCGTTGTCGACGGAGAGCCGCAGGGTCACTGGAAGACGTCGGATTCGATAAAATGATGTCATTGATTCGGGCACAAAGACCAGATTCTTCATTAGTCCTGGACTAAAAACATCTGTGGAAAAAGTCACATGACCACATGAACTTTGCCCTCTTCCACATGAGTAAACTCCGCCCATTTATTTCTGTGTGTGAAGATGACCCTGATGACCCATGCTTACTGACGTCACTAACGAGCTGCTCCTGTAGAACCAGACACACCCCCTATGGGCGGAGCTTAAACATTCTAGACCACGCTTAATTGAATGATGGACAATCATTATTAAAATCTTTCCTGGAAGTGATAAAGCACACTTATTCTTTATTGTTTTTCAGCTGTACCACAGCGGTTGGATCCTTGGAGCGATTTAGCGTTAGACAGACGAATGATATCATGACACTTAATTTAATCTCTTTATTACGTGCAGTCTGGCGGATGGATGTGCCCGGGCAGCAGCGCGCGGCCGTTAGAGGAAGGGTAAATATAGCATGTGATCGATACTCTGCGTTAGCTGGAAGGGCTACGTGTTTCACACGACTGTTGTATCGACTGGAGGCGGCGTTTAAAAGCTCACAGACGCCTCAATACTTCAGAGTGAAGTCCAGGAGTCAGTGCTTAAGGCTAAGTGCTTCTCAGCGCTGTAGCGGACACGCTAGCGTTAAGCGTCGGATTAAACGACACTTCGGGAATATCGGTATGTAGGACGAGAACGCAAGAATCACAGACGTTATCATTTATTACAGGAAGTGTGTGATGTGTGGACGGCGCCTTGTGTCTGTGTGTGTGTGTGTGTGTGTGTGTGTGTGTGTCCTCCTCACTTCTGCTGTTTGTCTATCTGTCTTTAACTTTGTCGGTCTGTCTGTATTTATATATCTGTTTATTTATTTAGCTAGCTATCTGTCTGTCTGTCTTTATTTATATATCTTTTTAATTATTATTCCATTTATGTATCTATACAATTATTATTAGCTATTAGCTGTCTGTCTGTCTGTGTCTTTATCTGTCTGTCTCTATTTATATATCTATTTGATTGCCTGTCTATCTATATGTCTGTTTGTCTGTCTGTCTATTTGTCTCTATCTGTTTGTCTGACTGTCTCTCTCTCTCTCTCTCGGCCCGAGTGTGGTTAAGTCCATCTCTGCTGTCTCACTGTTTGATGTAAACACTAGTACGTCACACTGGGGTTGATTTTTTTTTCAGGCCGATATTAAATATATAAATATACAAAGTTGATCGTTAATTATTAACTAAATATTGTTTATTAATTAACTAATAATTAAAACAATGTCCCTTTAAAGTGAAAATGTTCGCGTTGTGTTTCCTGAGAGCCGTGTCTGATCTGGAGCAGTGAGAGTGTTGAGGATAAAAGTCTGAAAGAGTGTGTGTGTGTGTGTGTGTCTGTGTGTCTGTGTGTCTGTGTGTGTGTGTGTGTGTTTGTGTGTGTGTGTG
>JAQMYJ010000014.1:23388188-23398383 GCA_030014305.1 Clarias laeviceps
CACACAAGTGAGGTTACACTCTGAAAGTAGAGCTCACACACACACACACACACACACACACACACACACACACACACGCTACTTCTGGAGTTAACTCTTAGACACAAAGCAAGTCAGAGTTTAGAGTGTATCTATAAAAAGTAAACATCTTTTTTTTCATCAGTTTTCATTCTGTGTGTGTGTGTGTGTGTGTGTGTGTGTGTGTGTGTGTGCGGATTGTTAATGAAAGGCAGGAAATTAGACGCTTTTGGGTGATTAACCCAAGTGACCTTTTGTGATGGAACATGATCAGTGTGTAATGTGTTTTAATAGCAAATCTCTCTCTCTCTCACACACACACACACAAATACACACACACACACACACACACCATTGTCCTCCCACTCCCAGAAGAAAAAATAAGTGTGTGTGTATGTGTGTGTGTGTGTGTGTGTAAGGTTGTAGTGAAGGACACACAGCTGTACGACAAGCAAAATATGTCTGAGGGACAAAAAAATGAAGATACTTCAAAGACATTATATTAATATTGTAAATGTAAAATGAAGCGGTAAGTTTTCACACAGTGCAGTTACACAGTAGTGTTGGATTAAAAACAAATTTAAATTTTATTTGTCACAATAAAGTCAGAGTATTTTTTAAAATGATTATTAATATATATATATTTTTTTTTAAAATACATTTTATTCATGTAATTATATTTCAAATGAACATATTTAATAATAAATAATAATAATTATTTAATAATAAATATTTACAGTCATACAGTACACAGTATGATATGAAGTCAAATGATTAAACAACTCCTGATAGAGTTTTCAATAAGAATATAAAGTATGAAATAAAAGATTTTTTTCATAAATTCGAAATATAAAAAAGATGGAAAAGAACTTTAGCTGTATATAGATAAATAATAAAATAAATAAATAAATAAATAAATAAAAATAGGAATATAAAAAATATATGAAAATATAATAAAGTAAATATTATATAATATATATAATATATAATATAGTAACGTTAACATAAGATGTCATAAATAATACTAATATTCATATTTATTATTAATGCATGTTTATAATAAATTATTTTTTATATTTTATTTAAAAATAAAAGTTTTATTTAAAAAAAGATTAAAATTATTCTTATTTATTTTACTTTTGTTAATTATTGTGTTATTAATATTGATCTATTTTTTCTATTATTTATTATTTAATTATTTATATAGTAAAACATAATAATTGAATTCCCTAATAATAATACAAATAATACATAATACAAATTGTAAAACCTAATCTGTATTATTTTGTGATTAATTCTGCCTTCAGTCAGATTGTAATTATTAGAATAAATGATGTGATGAATTTTGTCATATAACAGACATTTAATTAAATTAAACAAATTAAAAAAAAATCTTTACAAACTGATCAAAAGCACCTGAAATGATATTAACATTTTTTCACTAGATAATTCAAAATGAGAAATAATGGCGAAAAAAAAAAATTTTTATGTTTATTAGCTAAAAATGCATTGTTCCTCAGAACATAAAAAGAAAATCAGCATTCTTGCCTTGCTGGAAGTTTGTGAGTAATATTACAGAGGGCGCGCGGAGCTCAGGCGTCGGTGTCGTCCTCAGTGCTCACTGCGCCTCCGGGCCCGGTTCTGCAGGTTCTTTTACAGCTCGTCACTCACATCCAGTCAGTACTCACACTGTCTGTATCCTACAGAAACAGAACCCCGAGCTCAGAGAGAGAGAGAGACGCGTTAGACTCACACTGTACAGGAGTGTTTATTACTGAAGGACACGCGGTTCTCTCTGGAGTCTCCCACAACCGCATCCACAATGCGGACAGAAAGGAAAGGAAAAGAAAATGGAGAAAGAAAAGGAGACCTGGATGGGCAGTTGAGCTGAGTTTGAGTTAATTAGTTTTATTATTATTTTTCATTTTATTAAATTTTTTTTGAAATATTCTGAGAATCTTAAATGATGAGTATCACTGATCTGGATGTGGGGCGAGTCCTGACACCTACGGCTGCTCTGTGCGGGAAAGGCGAATGTAAAAAAAAGAGCAAGAAACGAAATGTAAAAAAACAAGTAAAAAACTAAATGAGGAAAAGACAAAACAAAAAAGCAAAAGTATAAAACAAAAACAAAAAGGTAAAAAACTAAATGTAAAAAAAATTAGTTAAAACAAAATGTAAAAATTTAACTAGTAAAAAAACATGAAAACAAAAAAGTTAAAACAAAATGTAGAAATATAACTAGTAAAAAATAAAAACAAAACGAGTAAAAAGCAAAATGTAACAATAAAAAATTTAAAAAGATAAACAATATGTAAAACACAAAATGAGTAAAAAACATTGAAAAATAAAATGTGTAAAAAGTTAAACGTACAAACAAAACAAAATGTACAAACAAAAGTAAAGAAAACAAAATGTACAAACAAAACAAGTAAAAAACAAAAATGGAAAAAAAATAAATGACTAAAAACAAAACATCGAAACAAAAGTAAAAACAAAATGTAAATTACAAAACCATGACTAGTAGAAACAAAATGTGAGGAAAAAATAGTAAATGCAGGAGGATAAAACAAAGAATAAGTAAAAAAAAAAAAGTGAAAAGAAAAAAAACCAAACAGCCAAAAACATAATGAGTGAAAACTGAGCAGTGAAAAACTGAAAGATAAAAAATAATTGTAAAAAAACTGAGTGTAGTTTCGAGCTGCAGCGGCCCTGAGGTCACCTCAGACAGGTGTGTGTGTGTGTGTGTGTGTGTGTGTGTTACGAGGACGCGTGTATTATACACTTCCCTTTAGTGTGTGAGACGGTCACATCTGCCTGAGAGAGCTGTGAGTGTGTGAGTGTGTGTGTGTGACTCACACACGCGTGCGGGCGGCCGTTATCTAGGAGGGGACGGATGAGTCATAAAGCCGTCGTTCCTGCAGAGAGACATCGTCTCCCTCTCGCTACTCGGTGCCGCTATAAATATCAGCTGCTGCTGCTGGTGGGCGCCGTCGCTGTCGCCGTTATCATCATCATCATCATCACCGTGAGTGTGTTTCAGCTCATTCATTGCACTGTGTGTGTGTGTGTGTGTGTGTGTGTGTGTGTGTGTGTGATGAAGTGGTCTCTCTTACACTCCTCCGGTTCATCTTATCTCGCCGTTTTGGGGAAAATTGAGGCTTTATGTGCAGCACGATGTCTCTCTTTCTCTCTCTCTCTCACACACACACACACCCACACACACACACACACACACACATTCCCCCTTGTTTAAAGTTGTGTCCTATTCTATGTGTGTAGTTTGCGTTTTAGCTGTTGTGTGTTAGATTTGTCTTGACTTTGACCTAGTTAAGTAGATATGTGAAGAACTCTGTGTGTGTGTGTGTGTGTGTGTGTGTGTGTGTGTGAGTGACAGGCTGCCCTTGAGATGTGCTGTGTATACTGATGTTCCTGCTGTTGTTCTCACATGCACTCATTTATCCTCTCTTTTAGTGTGTGTGTGTGTGTGTGTGTGTGTGTGTGTGTGTGTGTGTGCGCATCATTCTGGAAAAGTTTCTTTTTTTTTCTATTTTTTCGTACCTATCAGGTTTACACTCAGCCACGCCCACAAACCTCCATAAATGGTAAAATAGTAAAAAAATATAGTTGACTAAAGGATGAAGAGGTGCACGAGAAGAGAGAGAGAGAAACCAGGAGGGAGAGAGAGACCGAGGAAATAGACAGTAAGACAGAGAGACAGCAGGATAGAGAGAGAGAGACAGGAGGATGGAGATAGACAGGAAAAGAGACTATAGGGAGACAGAGACAGGTGGAGTAAAAGACATGAAGAGAGAGAGAGAGAGAGAGAGACAAGAGAATGGAGAAAGACAAAAGGTTAAAGAGATAGTATGAGAGACAAAGACTGTAGGTGAAAGACTGAGGGTAGGAGAGAGAGAGAGAGAGAGACAGGAGGAAAGAAAGACCGGGAAGAGTGAGTGAGTTGGACAGAGAGAGAGAGAGAGAAAGGATAGGAGAGACACAGAAGGAGAAGGTGTGGATGGTGGAACCAGAGACAAGAGGAAGACAGTAGGACAAAAAGTGGCAGGTGTAAACCGACAGAAGAAAAGAAAAGAGGGGCCTTCAGAACCCAGGGAGCGTCCCAGTCAGAACCCAGAGATGTCTGTCAGAACCCAGGGTGTGTGTTTCTCAGAACCCGGGCAGGTCACATGACCAGCAGGAACCCGGACAGAGTATCTGTCAGAACCCAGCGAGCGTCTGTCACTCACTTTTATCTGTCTGTCTTACTTTCTGTTTGACTTTGCAGCCCTGTGTGTGTGTGTGTGTGTGTGTGTGTGTTGAAACACACTTGGCCAAGATTAAGGGTCACGTCTGACTCTTTCCCCACTTTTCCTCCACTGTGTCGTCTCTCACTGTGTCAGAGTTCGTGTGTGTGTGTGGAATCATCACCACACACACACACACACACACACACACACAGTTGACTCTGAGTCAGGAGGAAGTTAATGTGGTGTTGAGGATGCTGACTGATACTCTTTCTTTCTGCTGAGGAGAAACAAACCCACAGATCAATCTCTGACCCCGCGGTTGCCAGATCCTCACCGAACCATCCAGAAGGTGTTCTCTCGGGGTTGCCACGTCCTCTCCCTGTTCTACTGCGGAAATACTACTGTACACCATGTCACCAAATAATGTTTATCCATAGATGGATCAGAGAGGTGGGCGTGGCCTTATTCTGCACACGCACTCATCACACCTGCGCCAGGTGATCATTACGCAGGTCACAAAATTATTATTTTAAACTGATATTTGTTTAATATTTAAAAAATAAACTTTTACATAATATCTAAATATATATTTTTTAAACTAATTGAAAAAAAACTGTAAGGAAGAAAAAAAGTTCAAAGAAATAATTCATCATGGTTTTTGTAATCTGTGTTGCAGATTTTAAATTTGTAAAATTATGTGTATATGGAAAATTTTTATTGTGTAAACTGTGACAAGTTAGTTTGTATTTAATACTAACGAAAATATAAAAAATGTCATGATGTAATTCAACTTAAAACATCCCTTTAATTTTTATTATAAATTATTTAATGATAATAATAATTAGAAATTTCAATAAAAAACAAATTTTTTATTTCTATTTTCTTTTTTTCATTAATTTAATCTTTTTATTTACTTACTTGTTTGTTAAGATCACCTGTGTAGATTTTACTTTAGATGCAGGTAAACTTTATTATTATCTTTATTATTATTATTATTATTATTATTATTATAGTATAACAGTATTTTAAGTGTTAAATTAAGGATATTTTACTTTCCTTTTTTTATTATGTACTATTGTTCTATGAATTTTATTCTGGAATCTTTAATCAATTATAGATATATTTTTTTAAGAATTGTTTATTATTATTATTATTATTATTATAAATTATGAATTTTATTTATGAGCTGTATTGCAGACTCCGTAAACATGCAGCAGAAGAAAGCAGAACATTGATTTAAAAATGTACAGTAAGGAATTTAATATTAATTTTAAATCATCGCCCTGGGAAAAGGATGTTTTATTTAAAAAAAAAAAAAAAAAAACTACCCTAAGAATCGTCTGGACTCGCGGGTAACAGCTGAGTCCACTTTTAGTAAGAGCCGAGTCAAAAACCCATTATTTTGAAGATAATATTTTAAGGAGCAGAAATCAGTGGTGTTGTGATCGACTCGAGGACGTGTGAAGTCCCGAGTGTGAGATGTTCAGGTAAAAATATTATATACTGTACACAGATACAGAAACACATGTAAGTTGAGAAGTTTTTGAGATTATATTCAAGAAATTCAAGTCTGCTGTACACGTCCACATGACGTTAACCCACGGAGGCCCGAGGTGAAGGAGTCCGGAGATCAGACTGAGTCCGGAAGTTGATGGAGGACAGTGAAGGTCAGACGTGTGTGAGGTTTGAGGAGAAGGTCACGGACTCACTGCTGCTCCAGTCAGGATGAAGGTTTCTCAACAATTCCCCGAAGGACACTTTCACATCGTCTGCCTCTTGTCCTCCATTCTAAGGGTTGCCAAATCTCAGCTGTAAAGTGTGTGTGTGTGTGTGTGTGTGTGTGTGTAAAGTGTGTGTAAAGTGTGTGTGTGAGAGAGAGAGAGATAAAGAGCAAGTGTATAATCATAGGTTATGTTTCTTGTAGAAGGTTTTATTTTGTGTTTCTTATGTTTCTGAGCACATTAATCACACAGTCGCTCAGCAGGTGTGTGTGTGTGTGTGTGTGTGTGTTGGGGTTTGAATCTGCATTAGTGTTTGTTGGTGTTTGTTAGTGTTGGATTATTGCTGTTGGTGTTTGTTAGTGTACTTGAGTAATTCTGCTCTTTGTTAATGTGAGGTATTTTTACATCCCTTTAGTTTAGGTGTTTGGTGGAGTTTGGTAGCATCTGTGGGTGTTTGGTGGTATTTGGGTGTTTGGTGGTATTTGGTGGTGTCTGTAGGTGTGTGGCCGTATCCGCTAGTGTAGGTGTTTGGTGGTGTTTGGTGGTACACAGTATGTTCCTGTTTGGTGATGTCCGTAGGTGTTTGATGGTGTCTGTAGGTGTTGGTTTTTATTCTTTGTTAGTTTGTTGCACTGTATGTGATTTCGGTATTTATTTGCATTGGTTAGTGTTTGCAGGTGTTTTGTTTGTATGTTGTTTTCTGGTGTTTAGCCGCATCTTTAGGACTTTTGTAGCGTATATGGAGCATGATGATGATGATGATGATGATGATGATGATGAGGATGTTCGGTGTTTTGATCTTTAAGTCTTTCTCCTGGTGTTTTTTTGACATATTGATCTGAGCGACAGCGTCGGCCTGCAGCGTCTCTATAAATAAACCGGCATCAGTTTTAGCCGGACAGACATTAGATCTCAGTGTGGTTTATTCTGATTCGGAAACCGTGTGTGTGTGTGTGTGTGTGTGTGTGTGAGAGAGAGAGAGAGATTTAATTAGTTTATTAGAAGATTAGAAGCATGTGTGTGTGTGTGTGTGTGTGTGTGTGGGAGAGTGTGTGAGTGTAAGATATTAGTTCTGATTCTCTGCTGTGTGTCTCAGATAAATGGGCTTATTGGTCTTTGAGTTGTGTGTGTGTGTGTGTGTGTGTGTGTGTGTGTGTCACTGTCTGTCTGTAACGGGATCTGATTAGCGAGAGTTCCGCGTCTCCGCTCGTTAGCGCACACTGAGGTCGTGAGGTCACCGAGACGACAGAGACAAGCGGAGGAACACTCGGTTCTCTCACAACTCACTTTAACACACTTTAGTTCTGGACTTGTCATCCTTAAAAAGCTTCTTTTATTCGTCATGTTGTGTGTGTGTGTGTGTGTGTGTGTGTGTGTGTGTGTGTGTGACCTTGTCAGATAAAAGGCAAATTTGAGAAAGTATTAATAGGTTTTTTTCTGCTTTCGAAGACGTCCGTGATGGAGAACATGCACTGGTTCTAGCTGGAGTAGATGTAACGTGTCAACTGGCCGTACTGGTGCTGGAGTTAAATGGTTTGGGTTTTATAGCTAATCGGTCTGATTTTCTGGTCTAGATGGTCAGGCTGGTCCTTTCTGATCAGGGAAGTTCTTGCTGGTTCTTGCTGTTTAAGATGATCCTAACTGGTCAGGGTGGTTCTTGAAGTTCAGGGTGGTTCTTGTTTTTAAGGGTGGATATAACCAGTAAGAGTGGTTCTTGCTGGTCAAGGTGGTAATTGCTGATTAAGATGTTCCTTGCTGATCAGGGTGATTCTTGCTGGTTAGCATGGTCCTCCCTGTGTGGTTCTTACTGTGTGGTTCTTACTGTGTGGTTCTTCTTCTTCTTAGTGTGATTCTTGCTGGTCTGGGTGGTTGTAGTGAGTTGAGTAAATTAGCTGGACAGCCTGGTTCTAGCTTTTCATGGTGGTTTTAACTGGCTGTACAGGTTATATAGCTAGAGCAGCTAGCTAAATTATGTGGACACACACACACACACACACACACACACACACACACACACAGTGCCATTGTGCTAAAGTACCTGAATGTCCCCTTAATCATGAATAATGAATTAGAGTCTGAAATCTCCAGGCTCAGGGAGTCAGAGTGAGATTTCCTCCATCCAGACCCTGGCTGTGTGTAAATCTCCTAAATATAAAAGTGTGTGTGTGTGTGTGTGTGTGTGTTCTGCAGATGACTCCGGGGAAGAGGAGCCGACGTCACGCTCGGACCGGAGCGAACTGCAGGGGGCGCTGAAGACCTTGGCGAGTAAGTTGGACGATCTGTGCACGTGTAACGACCTGATAGCGAAGCACGGCGCGGCGCTACAGCGTTCTCTCAGCGAGCTCGAGGCTCTGCGCGTCCCCGTCGAGGGCAGCGAGAAGATCAAGGCGGTGAACGAGAGAGCCACTCTGTTCCGCATCACCTCCAATGCTATGATCAACGTGAGTGTGCTGCGCCGTTACCATGGAAACGAAAGCGCATCAAAGTGTGTGTGTGTGTGTGTGTTCATCCCCTCTAACGTGATGTGAAATGGTTTCATGTCTCAGTGATAAAAACACAAAAGGTTCGCTGTTTTACACCTGAAACGTTAACACCTCTGTCCACTAGAGGGCAGACCAGAGCTGAAAACGTCTCAGGATAAAATAAAGTAAAATAAAATTTAAATGTTTAAAGCGTCTCAAACGTCCAGTTCACCCAGCACTATTAAGGAACATCATCTACGTCATGTTTTTAAAATGAAAGTATTTTTATATTTTTATTGTACTGCCTGTTTGCACTCAGTAATAATCGCTGGTGCTTCTTTCCAGGCTTTATTTCTCTTCCTAATGTCTCATTCTGAGCTCGAATGAGATGAAAAAAGGTAGATGTTCGTCTTCCAATAAAAAAACTAGAAATTGATTGCAGGTAGGTAGTTAAATAAAAAACAACAACGTTGCACCACTTTATTGGATTTGTCACTTTACTGATCAGACGTCTGATTGACGTCTGAAACGCCGGCCTGCCAGGAACTCCTTTGATGGAAATGTCTTGGGGCGAGGTGAGGACTGTACGGGGTGTGTGGCGAGAACTCCATGCTGAGTTCCTGTAATGTGCGAGTGGAGTTGGAGAATGAGTGTGTGTAGAGTTCACACACACAGATGCGTCTGTTGCTTATCAATATTATACAGTAAACTGGTGACAGGATCATGGACTTGTTTATGCCAACAGAGTACGACTCGCCAAAAAGGTCGACGCTGGTTATGATAGAGACACCAGAACCCCCAGGGCACCAGAGAGCAGAGCCCGAGGTCATGACCCGGCCTCCAGACGCCCCAGAGTTATTTATTCTTATTTTATCTGTTTGAGTTTTGCTTCTTCCTTTCATACTGTTCAGTTTCATCCTTTATCTCGCTTTTTATTTCTCTTGTAAAACACGTCTGCTTCAACTGGTTACTTTAACAGCTCAAAGAAAAAAAATACATAATCCTTAAAATTATATAATAATAATAAGTAAAATAATCCTGATTAAAGTCATCCTTGTCAGATTCACTCAAGTCAAGTCAGATTTATTTATAAAGCATTTATAAAACATTTAACACAAGACAGCTGACTAAAGTTCTGTACATTCATAAACAGACTATAACAACAGACAATAATAAGAAAATAAACTGAAATAAAATCCAGTTCCAAATAAAACAATAAACAACAATAAAATGTCCAGCCTCGTTGTATAAAGTAAGCAAATAAAACATTGAACAATAAGTAAATAATAAATAAAAATAAACTCAGTAATTATCATTAAAATGGCGAAAATGAATATGTTACAATTATTATTACATTATTACATTATCATTATTATTATTATTATTATTATTATAACATTATTATTATTATTATTATAACATTATTATTGGTTACAGTTAATTATTACAATACAAATCTGTAAAAGTGAAACTCAGAACTCGTCTGTTGTCTCTCAGCCTGACTGTGACCTCAGGAACTAAACGTCTGATATTAAACTCGTCCTGAAGTGACGAGACGAGATGCTGATTAATGACTGGTCAGGTGGTCTCACACACACACACACACACACACACACACACACACACACTTTCAGACGTTCAGTAATTTCCCCTATATTTTGTCACAAGTCAAGTGTGAGTGTGTGTGAGTGTGTGTGAGTGTGTGTGAGTGTGTGAGAGTGTGTGAGAGTGTGTGAGAGTGTGTGAG
>JAQMYJ010000014.1:23398449-23416380 GCA_030014305.1 Clarias laeviceps
CACACACACACACACACACACACACACACACACACACACACACACTTATATATAGCTCTGTACATCAGCTCAGGTCATACACGCAGAGGTCCGGGTGAGTGTGTGTGTCACATTTGTTTCTGTCTCGCTCTGTGCATGTGATCTTCTGTACACTGTGTATATATGTGTGTGTGTGTGTGTGTGTGTGTGTGTGTGTGTGTGTAGAGTTTAGATTTGTGTTATTGTATGAGTTTGTCTAATGAAGGAGTTTACACACGCTACAGGATTAACGGTCAGAGTGCTGGTAAGGGTCATGTGACCATGAAGTCGAGACAGGAAGTGATGTGACTGTGACTTTATTCAGGAGTCCGCAGGCGTGATTCAGTTTATCAGTTACAAGAAGAAATAAAGGACAGAAAGATTATGTAAAGGAGAAAAACTCATATTTATGTGCAAAAAGAAAAGAGGAAAAAAAGTTGAAAAAAGTAGAAATTGATAGATAGTGAGGAAGGATTGAAAGAAAGAATGAAAGGAAGAAATTCGAAAAGAAATAACCAAGGGAAAAGGAAGGATCAGTGAGAAATAGAAATGAAATTATAGTAAAGAATGAAACAAGGAAAAAAAGAAAGAAAAACTGAAAAAGGATGAGAAAACTGAAGGAAGATATTAAAAAGAAAGTCTAAGAAAAAAAGTTGAGCAAAAGAGAGAAAAGAAAGAAAAAAAGAAAGAAAGAGCAAGAAAGAATTTTTATTTTAAGTAAACAAGAAAAAGAGAAGAGAAAAGGAAATTAGAAAGAGAGAAAAAGAAACAGTTAAGGCATTAAGAAGAAAGTAAAAAGAGAATGTACGAAAAAAGAAAGAAATGTATGTTTCTCTGTAAACTCTAGTAACCTCTGCTGTAGTCTGGCTCTGTGTGTGTGTGTGTGTGTGTGTGTGTGTGTGTGTGTGTGTGTGAATGACTCACCGCAGCATTTAGTTATCTTTAAATCCTCAGCAGTTCAGAGATGGTGTTTTTGTCAGAGACACAGAGACATCAACGCTCTCTGGACCTTCATCACTTCAGACTCATAAACCTGTCATAAAGGTGTCATAAAGCATCAGACACAGTCACAGGGTCATAACGTGTTGTAAAGCAGTGTAAAGACTTGTAAAGGATCGTAAAATGCCTAAATGTGTCATAATGTGTCATAAACTGTCAAAGGGTGACAAAATAGGTTTTTAGGGGAAAAAAAAGGTTTTAGGCTTTAAAGTGTTGTAAAAGTCCAAAAGCTTCATAAAGTGTCTTAATGACTTACAGTCTTATGATGTTGTAGATTGTCAGAGAACAGTTATGAAGCTCTGTAAAGTGTCATAAAATATAAAAAAAATATATCCTTGATTACTGAGAAGTGTTATAATGTGTCATAGTGTTATAAAGTGTGAAAAACTCAAAAATATCATCATTATAGCGCATAAAGCATTGAAAATGTCATAAAGTGTTCAAAAGTGTCAATGTTGTTAAATGAGTGTCAAAGGGTCATAAAAATAAATGTCAGAACAGTGTTACATGTCATAAGTTGTCATAAAGTATAATAGTGTTGTAGAGTGTCATAGCCGTCATGAAATGTCCACGTCATCGTGTCGTAATGCAAGTGCCAGAAACTGTCAGTGTCGTCAAACGTCATAAACTGTCAAAGTCTAATAAAAAGTGTAAAGTGTTGTAAAGTGTCAAAGCGGCATTAAGTGTTAAAAGTGTCAGAAAACGTCTCAAATAAGTCTCATAAAGTGTCATGAGTGGTTGTAGAGTGTCAGTCTGGGTTGTTGTAAAGCATTGAGGGCAAGAAAGTGTCAGTGTCATAAAAACTGTCGAAGGATCAGTAGAAATTGTCGGAAAAGTGTCATAAAGCTTCAAAGTGTCGTGGAGCGTCACAAACTGGCAAACGTGTCGCTTTAAAGTGACGTGAAAGTGTTGTAAAGTTATAGTTATGGTGAGTGTCGTAAAGTGATGTAGAGTGTTATAGAATGACGTAGTGTCATAAGGTGATGTGAAATGTCTAAAAGTGTCCTAGAGCACCACAAAGTGTCGTAAAAAATGTGATTTAGACCATTGTAAAGTGACGTAATGTGTGCTGGAGTGTATTACAGTGTAATGAAGTGAAGTAAAGTGTCATAGAGTGTCTTAAAGTAATGTAAAGTATCGTAAACTGCTGGTTTTGTGGTGTCATATAGTCTTATAGAATGTCATAAAGTGTCGCAAACTGGTGTAAAGTGTTGTAAAGTGATATATAGTGTTGTAAGGTGATTCCAAATGTCGTAATGTGATGTAGACTGTTGCAAAATGTGATAGAGTGATTTTCTGGTCTTGTAGAGTGTCCTATAGTATAGTGTCTTAAAGTGTCCTAGAGTGTCGTAAAGTGTCCTGTAGTGTCTTACAGTTCCGTAAAGCGATGTAGAGTGTTGTAGAGTTACGTATTTTTGTAAAGTGATGCAAAGTGTTATAGAGTGTCTTTAGGTGTCGCAAAGTGATGTAGTGTCATAGACTGTCCCACAGTGTCCTGCAGTGTCTTAAAGTGTCTTGAAGTGATGTAGTAGAGTGCCGTAAAGTGTTGTTGAGTGCCGTAAAGTGTTGTTGAGTGCCGTAAAGTGTTGTTGAGTGCCGTAAAGTGTTGTTGAGTGCCGTAAAGTGTCGTTGAGTGTCGTAAAGTGTCGTAAAGTGTCGTAAAGTGTCGTAGAGTGTCGTTGAGTGTCGTTGAGTGTCGTTGAGTGTCGTTGAGTGTCCCACAGTGTCCCACAGTGTCCTGCAATGTCATGCAAGTGTTGCCTTCTTCCAAGGTGATTGGCGGTTCTCATAAAGGGGCGGGGCTTGTGACCTGACACACAGCAGTGATTGGGTGAGCGTTCTGCTGAGAGTTTTCTATCAGTACCTCAAAGCCCTGATATGTGTTTTCCTCTGTGGGACTCGACCAGGGTGTGGAAGGTTCTGGATTTGGATTAAAGTTGAGTTTTGTCCTGACGTGTGTGTGTGTGTGTGTGTGTGTGTGTGTGTGTGTGTGTTTCTCCTGGCGTCAGGCATGCCGTGACTTCCTGGAGTTGGCTGAGAGCCACAGCCGCAGATGGCAGCGAGTCCTTCAGCATGAGCGAGAGCAGCGCACTCACCTGGAGGAGACGATAGAACAACTGGCCAAGCAGCACAACAGCCTGGAGAGAGCCTGGAGGGAGGCGCCGACACACACCACCAACACACCTGACACGACCTCCACACACACCGGTCAGCACCAAACACTCCGCCTTTAACACACACACACAGTTTATTACCTCACAGTGTTACAGGGTGGCTCAAGGGGGCAAATACTTATGCAATGCATGGTGCTTATTTAGCATGTAATGTTTTAGGAACTAAGAGTACTGAATAGTGATGTGTGTGTGTGTGTGTGTGTGTGTGTGTGTGTGTGCTGTAGGAGTGAGTGAGAGGTCCCACAAAGAGGAAGCGAGTGATGAAGATGAGGATACGGAATATTTCGACGCCATGGAGGATTCGCCTGCTTTCATCACAGTGCCGGCTACAGACGTCTCCCAGCACAGGTCACAGTCTCTACAGCTCTTAACTGTCGTTCTGCACAATGTATTGGCACCCTCTGCCCCACTGGGTGTCTGATGCTACACTGTAGTCTGTCAATCGTTCCTGTGTCAATAATGAAATAGGTAGCTTTAATAGGCAGGTTAATGTAATTTAACGTGTGTGTGTGTGTGTGTGGTAGACGTTCTCAGAGTAATCTAAGTGGTGCCAGCGGTGGGCAACCCAGTGACTGGAACCTGGAGCAACATGTGAGTGTTTATAAGGAACAAACACCATTACTGAACCTGATGTGTGTGAAGTTCATGAGAAGGTTTGCGACAGAATTACTGTAACGTAAAACAGCACTGAATGTTCACCCTGTCTGTGTCCTTCTGTCTCCCTGTCTTTGTCTCTCAGTCGTCTCCCAGCTGCAATGATTTATCAGGGAGGGAGGTGCAGAGACGCAGGAGGAGGCGGAGCCGAATCCCAGACAAGCCCAACTATTCGCTTAACCTGTGGAGCATCATGAAGAACTGCATCGGAAAAGAGCTCTCCAAGATTCCCATGCCTGTGAGCCTCCACACCACCTCCACACCACCTCCATCCTGCATCTATACTGCCTCTATACTGCCTCCATACATGTCTCCACACACGCCTCCAATACTGCCTCCATACTGCCTCCATACAGCCTCCACACATGCTTTCTTGCTACCTCCATACTGCCTCAATGCTGCCTCGATACTGCCTCCACCTATGCTTCCATACTAACACCATGCTGCCTCTACACTAACTCCCACTGCCTCTATACCACCTCCATTCTGCCTCTCTACTGCCTTCATACTACCTCAATACAATCTCCGCATCCATGCCACCTCCAGACTGCCTCTATACTGCCTCCAACCTACCAGCAAACTGCCTCTATACTGCCTCCACGCATGCCTTCATACTATCTCCATACAATCTACACTCATGCTTCCGTACTACCTCTACAGTGACCCCCACTGCCTCCATCCTGCCTCCACCACGATGCTGTCTCTACACATGCCTCCATAAAACCTCCATACTGGCTCTACACTGACCTCCACTGCCTCCATTCTGCCTCAACACTTGCCTTCATACAGCCTCCACACTTGCCTTCATACTGCTTCCATCCTGCCTCCACCGTGCCACCGCAGTTCCTTTACACTGACTCCATACTGCCTCTACATTTCCTCCATTTACCATTTCTATTGCCCCACTCAGCTGCAGTATTCTGCTTCCTCTCTTCTACCATACTACCCCAGCCTGCCTCAACACCATCCCCCACATCCCCGACGTGAAACCGCCTCCGTACTGCTACAATACTCCTATACTTCCGTACTATATCCCCACACGAGACATCGTCCCTAACAGACGCGTCCTTCCTCCACCTTCTTCCTTTGTCCCAGGTGAACTTTAACGAGCCCCTGTCCATGCTGCAGCGACTGACGGAGGATCTGGAGTACAGCGAGTTGTTGGATAAAGCGGCTCGCTGCGAGAGTTCTCTCGAGCAGATGTGTTTGGTGGCTGCCTTCTCCGTCTCGTCGTACTCCACCACTGTCCATCGCACGGCGAAACCCTTCAACCCGCTTCTGGGTGAAACGTACGAGCTCGACCGGCTGGACGACCACGGTTACCGCTCCCTCTGCGAACAGGTTACCCTCCTCACACACAAACTCTGTCTTGAGTAGAAAGTGAACAGGAGACTGACCAACACTGCCCTCTAGTGGTGAAACTACAGGCCGTCTCATAGTTCCCTGTCCGTTTCTCTCAGGTCAGTCATCATCCTCCAGCTGCGGCGCATCACGTCATTTCACAGCGAGGTTGGACCCTGTGGCAGGAAATCACCATTGCTAGCAAATTCCGTGGCAAATATCTGTCCATCATGCCCCTGGGTGAGAGACTCCACCCACTTTAGCAAACACAGCTTGACTCACTTAATAATTAGCGTAGCTTAATTTAAGCTAAATTGTTATGCTAACAAAAGTTGTAGCTTTAAAACCTTATTTTCCGACGTATAGTTTTTATCACGCCACACCAGCATCAGACTCAGATAGGGGGTGTGGCCTAAAGGCGGGCTTCTAGGTTAGAGGTTTCTCAGAATTTTTGTTGTTGTTGCTCCTGTGCTATTCTAAACAAGCCATACTACAGGTTCCTAAACCCATCTTGGTTCTTTAGGTGCCATCCATCTGCAGTTCCACGCGAGCGGGAACCACTACGTGTGGCGTAAGGTCACCTCCACCGTGCACAACATTATCGTGGGCAAACTGTGGATTGACCAGGTCTGTGCTCTCGCTGCTCCACCCAAACACAACACCACATCCAATCAGATTTACAGCCTGAAGATCTCCTGCACCAGAATGCACCTTAATATTTGCCCTTTGACCTCCATCTTGTTCTCAGTCGGGCGATATCGACGTTGTGAACCACAGAACCAAAGAGACGTGTCAGCTTAAGTTTTCTCCATACAGCTACTTTTCGAGGGAAGTTCCACGCAAGGTGGGTGTCCAGTTCTACACTCTCCGTAAAACACCAGCAACAGCTTTCTTTACAAAATAATAGTATCTTTTAATAAACATTAACATTCTCCATAAAGGACCAAGATCAGTTTTCAAAAAACACCAACCTTTTCGTATAAGCACAGACAACTTTTTATTAATAACTCTATTCAAAACCATTCAAACACCAGCAACAATTAGCAAACACCAACATTCTCTAACAGAAACATTATCTAATAAACAACCAAAATGTTCCATTTAACACCAACATTCTATATCAAACAACAGCACTATCTCTAACACAGCGAGCAACCAACACAATTTGAAATAAACACCAGCATTCTTCAATGACAAATCGGCATTATTATCCAACAAACTCTGATATTCTTCATCAAACACCAGACTGATCCAGTAAACACCAATATTTATTAAGAAAAAACAGAATTGTCCAGTAAACACCATTATTTTTCATCAAAATCAAGAATTATCCAGTAAACACCAAGATTCATCAAACACCACAATCGTCTAGAGAAAACACATATTTTCCACCAGACACCAGAATGATCTAATAAACACCAATGTTCTTCATCAAACACCAGGCTGATCCAGTAGACAGCAATATTTTTCATCAAACACCAGAATTTTTCAGTAAATACCAATATTCCCATCAATCCCCAGCACTTTCTAGTGAACACCACCAAATTCTTTACTAACCACCAGCACATCAGCGGTTTCCAATAAACACCAACATTCCTGAACAAACACCATGTTTTCCCAGCAATTTCAAACCCAATTGAACTCCATCAAAGGACAAAAACCTCCAAACACCAACACCATCGTTCAGCAAAAAAACACCATCACATATTCTTTATCTCTTCTCAAACACATTCATATCTTCCAATAAACACCAAGAGAACCATGTTAACGTGGGGAGAACATCAGAGTGTGTTTCTGGCTGTGCTATGCTAATGTGTGTGTGTGTGTGTGTGTGTAGGTGACGGGCGTGGTGTCAGACAGTGACGGACAGGCGCACTACATCCTCTCAGGAACGTGGGATGACCGAATGGAGAGCGCGAAGATCGTACAGAGCAGCCGAGGCGGCAGCAATGTAGAGGGCAAGCAGAAGACCGTGTACCAAACACTCACACCTCGACTACTGTGGAAGAAATACCCACTCCCGTATGTGTACACACACACACACACACACACACACAATGAACACTTTTACGTTCTACATTCTCCATCTAGGATCAAGAACATTTCTCAATCGACACCATTATTCTTCACCAAACATCACACATCCACATTCTCCAACATCATCCAAACACAAAAACTCTCCAAACATGTTGATGTTTTCCCATAAATACAAACATTTTTCAGATTTTTCCTATTCATTTTTTAAAGTAAGACTAAGTAAGTAAGCAATTATTTTATTTAAAAAAAAAAATCATTATTTTGTATCACAGATCAGGAGCATTTTCGAATAAACAACAACAATCAAGACAACTATCCTCCACCAAACACCAACATTATTATCAAAACCCCAACATTTTCCATCAAATCTCAACTACCACATTGGTAATAAACACCAACAGCCCCCCTTAAACACCAGGATCATCCATGACCACAAATATTATCCATCAACACACAACAGTCTGCACCAAACACCATCATCACACATCTAACGTTCCCCAAACCACAACATTTACTCACCACCAACACACACTTATGTTTTCCAAAGAAAAACACACCAGACAACACCAACACTGCCCATCAAACAACCAACATTCTCTAACACTAACATTTCTCCAGCAAGAAGGTTCTCCAAAACAAACATACCTCATTGTTTTGTTTGTTTTTCAGCAGCATTCTCCAATAAAAAAACATCATACTTTTAACACACAATATTCTCCATCAAGCACCAGCATTCTTCTGTAAACCACTACATGTTTCAAGAATGATCAGCCACCACAATAAACACCAACATTCTCTAGTAGTTAACTAATGTTCTCCATGAAACACCAGGACCATCCAATAAACACCAATGTCCTAAATCAAGCACCATCACTGTCCGTCAGATACTATCATCAACACCTCCACATTCTCCAATGTTCCCCAAACACGCATTCTTTACTAATCACCAACACACCCCAACGTTCCATTAAAAACCAAACACTGTCCATCAAGCAATGACATTCCTCAACACCGATCTTCTCCAACACCGATCTTCTCCAACACCGATCTTCTCCAACACCGATCTTCTCCAACATCGATCTTCTCCAACACATTCTTCTACATAGGACTATAGTAACACCAGATCTAAAAAAATAACACATAATAACAATAAGACACAATAACAATAACAAACAAACACAGTGTTTGTATGTAAATTATTATACACTTTCCCTTAGTGTGTGTGTGTGTGTGTGTGTGTGTGTGTGTGTGTGTGTACTCTGTACTCTGTACTCTGTCTATCTAAACACATCTATAATTATTTACCCCCTGTGTGTTCTGTTAGAGAGAATGCAGAGAACATGTATTTCTTCTCGTCGCTGGCTCTCACCCTGAACGAGGAGGAGGACGGCGTGTGTGTGACGGACAGCCGTCTGCGTCCAGACCAGCGTCTGATGGAGGAGGGACGATGGGACGAAGCCAACACGGAGAAACAACGACTTGAGGAAAAGCAGAGGGCTGTGAGGAGGAGGAGAGAAGCCGAGGCGTCTGACGCCATTGACCAAGGTGGGACTCGGACTCGGGACACACACACACACACACACACACACACACACACACAAGGTGCTGCTCCAGAGTGTCTGTCATACTTGTTCATCAGAAATTCTCCAGCACTTCAGGTCCAAGTGTCAGGACAAAGAACATGAGGGTCTTCATGATGAGTGTCCTTTCACATTCTGTAAGGAGTTTATAAATGTTCTGCTGTGGATCAGACATGAAGTGCAGTGCTTAGCAGCTGGAGAACTGTTCCAGTTAAGGTTCTAGATTTCTTGTGTTTGATGTTTGTTGAAGTTTTCTCACACGGTTCTCTTAAGTGTAACCTGCTAGAACCTCAAACTCCAAAAAAACAACAAAATATAAAAAATGCATGCATCTGTTACTCAACACACATCAGCAACACACAACTTCTGGAACCCAAAACAGATCACATGCGTGAGGCAAATATTTAGAACCATGCACTTGCCAGGAACCCAAAAAAGCAAGTATTAAGACACATCTAGAACCCAACACACGTCAGAACCCAACACTGGACACTTAGAACCTGACACATCAATATCCCAACACACATCTAGAACCAAATACGTCAGAACGCAAAACACATCAGCACCCAACACACGTTAGGACCACAGTGCATGTCAGAACCCAGCATGCATCAGAACCTACCACATATATGGAATCCAATACATGTCAAAAACCCAATACTCATCAGAACCTAACACACATCCCAGCACCCATCTAGAACCCAACACGTCAGAACCCCAATACATCTAGAACCCAGCACACATCTAAACCCTAAAAACACATCAAAAACATAACACACATCTAGAACCCAACACACCTAAGAACCCAATAACTGCCACACTGAAATCTAACCCTTTGTCAGAATGACACACATCCAGAACAAACATTTATCTAGAACACTGTTGAAGATATCTGTATAACGCACATCTAGAACTTGATGCATGAAGAAACCACTAACGTCTAGAACAGCACATTTATATAGGACACACACACACACACACACACACACACACACAACCTGACACAGTTCTGGAAACTAACAAATGTGTCCAGTGCACTATTTCCTGTTCATTCTGAACCCATGGACTACACAAAACACACACTTGGAACCTAACAAATATTACCAAAACCGTGCCCACCTCCAGAACCCCACATGTTTATCTAGAACTTACTACACACACATAATGACATAAACATGCAGAACAACACTAGAACACTGCGTGGTAGCTGTAAAGCACGAACATCTATGATCTAGAACATCAAGAAACAAGACCATGATACATGTGTGATACAAAGTGTCCTTCTGGATTTAAGGTTCTAGATGTGTGTGCAATATGCATACCATGGACTGTGTTCTAGATCAATGTGTCGTTCTCCACTCTAGGTCCTAGATGTATATGTAATATGCATACCATAAAGTCTTATTTTTGTGATAAAAGAACCATTCATGGTAGCCATACTATATAAACACCTAGAACCTAGAATCCAGAACGACACATTGATCTAGAACACTGTACACATAAACCACACAAAACTTACACACAAGAACCCATCACAAAGTCCAGTTCTAGAACCCGACATATTTGTCCAACATGACCCGCATCTAGAAGTCAACACCTTTTCCTAGAACACAAATTACACATCTAGAACCGAGCACCTCAGTGGCTGAGGTTTTGTCTGGAGTCGAGGTAACTGAGGTTGGATCCGCCCGGTGCTGAAGGCTCCTCTTAACCTGATCTAGAGAAGGAGTCTAGAACATTCTGGATATCGTTCTCACCGCTTTCCAGGTTCTAGAGTGACTGAAATGATAGAACGTGTAATACTGTGTGTTCTTGTTGTTGTTGTGAGAACTTGGTTCTGTGGTGATGTTATTATGATTATGATGTGTCTCTCTTTTCTCCTCCCGGTGATCAGAGTGTGAGCTTGACTCGGGTGAGTTCTAGTACCTGGATTCGTCCATGTACGGCTGCTTCACACCTGTGTGTGTGTGTGTGTGTGTGTGTGTGTGTGTGTGTGTGTGAGCATGCGAGTGTGACGTGTCCACGGTTATTTGCAGATCCAGCAGTGATCTGTAATGGAGATCTCACCATGTGCTCGCAGTCCACTAATTATGGTTCTCCTACTGTGTGTGTGTGTGTGTGTGTGTGTGTGAGCACTATTGGTTGTATGCATGGCCCAGGAAGTTCTAACCCCAACACAGCCCTCCTGCTGATTAATCAGATGAGGAACATTTAGAACTCAGCACACAAACAATTACAATTCAGCATGATCGTATGGAACCCGACACAGAACCGTCACACAAACATGACGAGGAACTAGAACCCAAGACATCAACATCAGCATTTTATCCCATACTGTATCTAGAACCTAAAATGTTTTATATCCCTTAGTGTACATCCATAGGTTTTACAACATAACCACAGTGCAGACATTTGGAACCCATGACATCATCTGGAACCAACACATGTCCAACACAGAACCCAACAATCATCAGCTGCAAACCCGCACATGTTAGAACCAATGCCATCTGGAGTTATGCACGCTACAAAAACAACTCACCACATCTACAGTAGAACCTAAAACACTTCTTTCACATCACAGAACCCTGCAGTGCTAGAATATTCAGTTTTGTTAAAAGATCACCAGAAGAAAAATGTTCAGAAAGAAAACATTTAAAAAGAAAAAATATTAATTTATTTCAATTATCTAGAACCCAGTAACCTCAGCACTGTAACACACTGTGGCCAAAACCTGACACACACCTCCAGAACCCAAAACACATCATTAACATGTAGCGTAATAAATATGGATGACATATTTCTAGAACCCAGTATAGCAGCCATACTGTACATGTCTACAGGTAGAACCTGAAATGCATCATTTACAAACCACACACACACACACAATAATAACCAACAGTGAAGATCAGCAGAAAGGTTCATCAAGAACAGAAAAATGCCAGAACCCAACAAATCTAGAACTTATATTGAACTTATTTTTACACTCAGTTTCAGTGCCACAGTTCTAGAGCCAACACTCTTTTATCTAGAAAAGTTCAAACCACCATCACAACTCGCAAATCTAGAACCTGACATACACTATGAACACATGGAAACGTTCTGGAACCAGCATGTTTAATTCAGTATGACCTCGCAAATTTAGAACCCAACACACATTACAAAAATATTGGAACGTTCTAGAACTATCTCATAAATAATAATAAAAAAAACCCACAATTTACACCTCAATCACACCTCGCAAATCTAGAACCTGACATGCATTATGAACACATTGCATAGTTCTAGATCTAGAATGGTTAATCAAGAACATATTTTGCAACTGGCAAAATCTAGAACTCGCAAGTTTTATTCAGTATGACAACTTGCAAAAATCCAGAACCCGACACACATTACAAACACATCGGGTAGTTCTAGAACCAGCACTTCTATGTAGAACACACTTCACACCAACATCGCAACACACAAGATCTAGAACCTGGATCACATGACAACACAGTGCACACATCTAGAACCCTCACATTTATCAAAGTTCACACCAGAATCACAACACAAACACTTAGAACCTGAGAAACATAAATGAGAGTTTCACAGAGTACACGTCTCCGCCCTAAAACCCAGCAGCAGATATACAGAACCCAACACACAACACATCTAGAACCAAGACATGGCAGAAGTCAGCAGAGGTTGGTTTTGTAATGTACACAGTGGAACCACACACACACACACACACACACACACACACACACACACACAAACACACAGATAGTTATGAAAATGCCACATGCTTTGGATGGTTAATGATTCCAGCCTCTAAAGGGGTTCTAAGGGGAACCGTATTGAACAGGTGTCTCTCAGGTGTAAGGTTCTACACAGAGCTGCTGCTGAGTGTAAAAACATGGAGTTTATATTATTCTGTCAGATACAAGTTAAAATATACCTGGGGTCTTTAGAGAACCCACACTGGGCTTGTCACTTACTTTTATTCTTTTTCTCTTTTTTCCTTCTTTCCATTGTTTTGTATCGTTCACCATTTAAACCTCTTGTTTCTCTCTTTCTTCAATTTTTTCAGTTTTATCTGTAGATTCAGCTGCTCCATCTAGATTTACTGCTTTTCTACTTTATTTTTCTGGCTTACTTTCTTCTTTAATTTAGTGTTTTTTTTTCTTTCTTTCTTTCTTTCTCTTAACAACCCTTAACAAAACTATTTTTATTTTTCCTTTTTTTCATCATCTTTTTTCCTTGTGTTTTATTTCTCATTCTATTTCTTTTTTTGTATTATTTTTCTGATTTCTTTCTGTTTATCTTGTTTCAAATGACTGTTTTTTTTTTTTTTTACTTTTTTCTTTTTGTTTAGACTCTCAGTCATTTGTCTTTATTTCTTTTTCTATAAATGTTCTCCTCATGAAGCCACAGTTTTGTTTTTTAATCCACTCTAGATCTCTAGTTCTTTAACTTCTAGCCTCGACAGTCTGATTAAAATCTGACGTGCAGATAAACATGCGATTTAAACGACTCCTAAACGAAGCAGTGCGGAGGCCTGAGGGTTCTGCATGAGGGGTGAAACTGGAGAACCCTTTAGGGTGCTAGATCCAACCTTATAACTGTGGAGATGTCTTGATGTGAGGTTTGTAGATAAGAATAAATCAGTTGTTTGACATGTGTGTGTGTGTGTGTGTTTGTGTGGCAGGTCGGGAGTACGAGGGCTATAAGCCTCTCTGGTTCCACCAGAGAACCGACCCAGTGAGCGGAGAGACCAGCTTCGTGTATAAAGGTGGTTACTGGGAGGCCAAAGACAGACAGGACTGGAACATGTGTCCGGACATTTTCTGATCGGTGACCGGAGCGAGGACAGGACGTCCCCCCACAGACTCACAGACGATCCGGGACACAGAACCCTGTCTCACCAAGAGAACCGAGACGATCTCACGGGCTCGCCATACAGAGAGAGAGAGAGAGAGAGACATGTGGGACGTCTGATTTCTCTCCAGTATTCGCCTAAAAGCTGTGTGTGTGTGTGTGTGTGTGTGTGTGTGCGTGTGTTTAAAGGAGAAGAAGGGGATTTGGACATGAACTTTGACCCCTTTATTCTTCCAAACCAAATCAGGTGCTCTTTCTTCAAAAAAAAAAAAAAAAAAAACAAGAACAAGAAAAACGCGCCCTTCCGAGTGCACTCCTCTCGCTCCCTATCTTGCTGCCTCACGAGGATGTAATGACACACCACCACCACACCTCGCTGTCCTCAACACCGCAGGAGGGGGACACCTCGATTAGACTCGTACAGGCTCGCGCACACCCCGCCCTCAATATTTACATATCATTATATCGCAATTTGCATAGCCCAAAGGACAAAGGGGGCGGAGTTTCATGTCACCGATGAGGTGCACTTTACTCGTCATAGGCTCCACCCACTCTGATTAAGATTAAAGCAGGTATATCAGGCGTGTCAGAATCCTCGACAAGGACTAAACATTTATAAGGAGAAAATATATAAACCTTCCTGGAGTGCAGAGAGCCGTGTGACTCTGTGACTCGCGGCTCGGTGACTCGCGGCTCGGTGACTCACTCCGGGATTCGGATTAAATTCATATTCATCAACTAATAGTTATTAAAGGGATAAAGGAATAGTTTGGGGAAGATTAATAATATAAAGTATTTATGCTTTTCGAGCTTCATTGCTGCTTTGTGCTTTGACCCACGATGTCCGCCGTCTTCCGTAGCGCTACAGTGTTTGGATCGTGTGTACAGAGGACAGGAAGCGTCCGAAATCAGGAGATCGCTGAAGATTGAACGTCAGTTAAAAGGTAAAGATCGGGTGCAGCTCGGCTTCTTCTGGTCCGGTTACTGGGTTTGACTTTACATCAGTATCTGGTAAAGTATCTGATACAAACAGGAAGTCCATACTGTACATATTGATACGAGAGACGTGGAGACGCCGCTGTTTATTGAATAGAAATTCCAATTCTACAAACCATTTAATGAAAATTTAATAGTTATAAACTTTATAGCTGAGGTTATTACTCATACTCATTAAAGTTAACATTAAAGATGGGTTTTTTTTTTCCACACGACACATAACGAGTTATAACCGTTGCTATAAGGTGTAATGTGTCCCAGGTGTAACGCGTAAAAAAAACTTTAAAATACATGTTTTCATAAATGTTCTGCACAGCGCTTTAGTGACGAAACCACAACGACAAAAGAATCAAGAAACCTCGACACGTGTTATAATGAAACTCTTGACGAAATAAAATGTTTGTAGTTGCCTTATTCAGTTAAAAGTAACTGAGCTAATCTTTTTATTTGCTCTGTAAATTTTACGTTACAATGTAAAGATTCGTAAAATAGCTGTTTTTAAATTGTAAACTTAAAATGTAGCGTCTGTTTATGTTGAAATAAGGTCAGAATAGCGCTCGTTATTAGCTGCAGTAGTCAGTAATAAAGTTATTCAAATAAAACATTTGTCACTAAAATGTTTTGACAGATCAGCTAAACACAAAAAGAATAAAAGAAAATTGTGCAGCTGTCCGTTATTTTTCTCCAAACTGTTCCTTTAAATAGCAGATGATCAGCAAGACGTTTCTCTTTTTTTTAAATAATAGTCTCAAGGAAAATCTTTTTAGCTTTAGTAACTGCTAATAAAATAGCCATATCGTCCCTTAGGAGATATTTCACAGAACGTGTGCTTTCAGTGTTTAAGAAAAAAAAAGAAATACTTAATTAAAGCACACGTTAATTAGCATAACACCCGCTCCGCTTGAAGACCCGCGGAAATACGCAAAAGAGAAACAGCGTTGTTGTCGACGGTGTAGCTCGACCTCCTGACCGTCTCGCCGTTGTCAGACTGAATCTCTGTTGTCTTAAAAAATCTCACAGTTTCCGAGACGGATACGATCCGAGACCTCGTCACGTGGGTTCTTTAAAGTTTTCTTAACACTGTTCGGAACGTAGTATTTAGAGCACAGGTACTGTACGCTGTTTACCTGACCAGACTCTGGTGTGTTTATTGTTTTTTTTTTTTATAACAGAGAATAATAAAGATTAATGATAACCTGAATAATAAAAAGAACAATAAAATGTTACAATAATGTGATTACAATTAATATAAAGAAGTGAGTAATAAAATAAATCTAACAGAAGTATTTACTGTAAATGTGTCTTATAATCAGAGATGTTCTAGCTACTGTAGGCTCAAAGTTTTAATTTTGGACAAGGTTCTGTGGTTTGATTTGAATTTTAATATTTTGTATTAAAGGGATTTGCTCACACGATTGGCGCTGATTTGTGTCATTTTTGTTGTGTTACGTTCTGTTTCAAGTCCTTAGAACATTATTCTAGTTTTATTTAATATATTATTTATTATGAAATTTTTAAACAGGGTGACTGTGAGGTAACAATTTTTTTCCAGCACGTTTTTATTTCCTACTGCTCTGACATCCAGCTTTATAACTTAAACAATGCTAGTTTAAATGTTAGCTACTGAACCCAATCATGTCCACCTGCTTACAAACGTAAATTTACTTTAAATCTGAAATGGAAAAGTTTTCATTTTCTTCAGTTAATGTTTATTTCTGTTTTTAACCCCCGGTGTCTTTGGAATGTACAGTATCTCTGCCTTTACCACTTTACACCGTAGTTGATGACATCAGAGTGTTTGTGTTATTTCTCGAAGCTGCTCTTCAGTCCAAAAAATGTTCCCGATGAAGATTAATCACTTGTTTACTCGGATGTTTCACAAGTTAAAATCAGCAGCAGCTTCGTGAACACAGATGAATCATTTTAACTCAGAGCATTTTATGTAATATACAGTTCTTCGAATAAAGTTTTTTTAATTAGTTAAAGCAAATAGTTAATTATTGAAACTCTCATTCACGTTGCTAGAAGTCCAGTGTGAAGTTTCCACAGTCGATGATGATTTGAGGAGCCGTGTCGTCTTCTGGTGTTAGTCCACTGTGTTTATCAGATCCAGAATCAACACCTGCAGCCACCAGGAAATTGTAGGATGCTTCATAATGACCAGCTTTATAGAGATGTGATTTCCAGCAGGACGTAGCACCTGCCCGCAGCACCAAATCTACCACTAACTGGTTTAATGTCTATAATATTAGTGTGCTTGACTCCCAGACAACTCGCCTGATCTGAACCCTGTAGAGAATCTCTGGGCTTTTGTCAGGAGGAAGATGAGACTCACCCAACACCACAACACAGACGAGCTGAAGGCTGATATCAAAGCAACCTGGTCTTCAATAACACCTCGGCAGCGTCTCAACTTCTGTTGTAAATCCTATTTAGACTGACACTGTCAGAAATTTAAAGCTCGTATCTCAGCTCCTGACTGTGATATTCAGACCAAACTTGCGCTGCTCCGTACGGTTTGATCTCAGGAACCAACAGTAAGAATATGCAGGAGATCAGAGAACGTCAACATTTTCACCCCAAAATACTGTAAGGGGTTAAACCTTTGTGTTTTTCAGGTGAAAAATGTGACTTTCTCAGATTTTCCCCAACTTGGCCCTGTGTGATAGTGGGGTCGCGACATACACAGGAGTGCATTTGTTTTTGTCCCATCACACTCCAAAGCTGAGATCTGAGGCTCTGATTCCAACAAATTCCATGTAACTCCATTACAGGATTGAGAAACTCACTGAGGGACGTGAACACTAAAGCTAGTTCATAACGCCGTACACTACCTCATTTATTATCAGTATAGAGGATTATCTGTGATTATAGAGAGTGTGTGATTATAGAAGATGTTCAGTTGTATGGTGTGATTATAGCATGTGTGTGTGACTATAAGGAGTCTGTGACTATTCTGAGTATGATAAAAAAAAATTTAAGTAATATTTGTGATTATAACGAGTGTGTGATTATAGAGTGTGATTTTTGCTAGTGTGTGATTACAGTATGTGTGTGATTTTCCTGGTTATTATACTGTGTATGACTGTGTGTGTGACAATTATAATTTTTTTTATGGTAGTGAGTGTATGATGGTAGTAATTGTGTGATTATAGTGAGTGTGTGATTATAACGAATGTGTGAGTTTGTGATTATTCAATTCAATTCAATTTTTATTTGTATAGCGCTTTTAACAATTGTCATTGTCGCAAAGCAGCTTTACACAATCAAAAGAA
>JAQMYJ010000014.1:23443608-23454980 GCA_030014305.1 Clarias laeviceps
GAGGAACAGCGTCTACATTACTGATGTCACGTGTGAGGAACAGCGTCTACATTACTGATGTCACGTGTGAGGAACAGCGTCTACGTTCCTGGTTCTCTGTGTAAAGATCAGCACCTGCGCTCCACCTACACTGTGGAAAAAAATCCTGAAAGTGAAAATCTTAACAGGTTTTAAATGTTCTATCTCTATCTCATCTTTCTCACCTGGATAACTAACTATTTAACCAGCGTCAGATCATTGGTCTAACTAGCTCTCTACAGGGACTCACCATGAGAAAAAGGGGGGATGGTCATCCACAGGCCACACCCCTTTGAGGATGTTGAGCGTCCTCTCCTGATTGGACGGTGTTAGCACGGGCTCCTGACCGGGACATAAATCCATAATGGCAACAAACAAAGAAGCAGAGATGTGTGCACTCTAGGAGCTCTACACTCAAATAAACAATACATAAAAAATACTAAAATTCCTCAGCAGTTTGAAAACAACCGCAGATTTTAATACACGTCTAGTCATTTTACAAGCTCATTCTTTTTAATCTCTCACAATTTCTTTCCAACATTAAAAAAAAAAAATGAAATCTTTTTACAAGCTTAAATATTTGTTGTTATTATCACTTTACAAATTCAAACTTTATTAACAACCGCAAAATATTTTACAAGATCAAACTCCTTTATTGTAATATGATCACAGTCTCAAACCTGTTCACAAGGTCAAAACGTTTCGGTAAAAAAAAAAGAGAGAGGAAGGAAAAAAAAACTAAAAACGGTTAGCGCTTGAATTCTTCCACATTCAGTAAAAGTGTTTTCAGTATTGCAGGGTGGAAGGTGTGAAAGGAGTCTCGTGTCTTTATGAAGCTTTATGAGCTTGCCTTATGTTAAGGCGAAATAGAGTGCAGATGAACGACGGGGGAAATGTTTTGCCCCACAGATCAGCACTTTGAGGCAGTAAAGGAGTGTTTAGTGTTCATACCGTATGACTTTATTACATACTGTAACTATCACTGTAAAAACCGACCTTTCAGCCGGCGCTGTTCACTAAAACACTGCTGTGTGAGTTTCCTTTCCTTCCTATCTCTACACGTGAGATTATAATCATGGCTTGTCCGTGACCGAGCCGTGTGACACGTCCACCCTGTCACACTTATTGCAGTGTGAAAACACAAATAGAACGCTTGGAGCAAGTCATGACGGAGTGGACGTGTACAACAGGACATATAATAAGGCAGATCAAAATAAATACGTTTATTTCACATGATTTTGAGTTCACAATAAATAAAAGAGAACATCGACCTCCCTGTGTGAAGACGTCTGGAGCATGATTATGGGGTGTGGACATGCTGGTGATGAGTTTACTTTAACTAGAACATTTAGGACTTTAAGACTGATGCGGTGGATGATGAAATAAAACATTGCTGCTCGTACCATAAATGTAGTTGATCGGATAAAACACGTCAGCTTCGTAGAAAGCTTCGCATTAAAGCTAGGAGGTTAAAATACAGAAGGTTTCTGACTTACAGCGAGTTACGTCATGATACAGTAAACTCACCGTATGTCGAAAAAATACAGTATATAAATATGTGAAAATGCTTTTAATACTGTACACGAGGGATTCACCGATACTGATACTAGTACTAGGTATCAGTTCGGTACTTGTGAATCTCCTCATACTTATAAAAACTGTTTAAAGCGACGGGCCGTTTCAGGACTAGATGCGTCACCCCAACGTCCTTCACCAGTTAAATGCGCGCTGCACAGATGAGGAGTTTACTCCACAAGGTGCTCTCCAAACTTAAAATGCAATTTCTGTGTTCACGCACTAGCAAAGAAAATCAGGTGCGTTTGATGATGTGGTTCAAACGTCGGATGTTCTGTAATGTTCTGTTCACGCTGTAACCCGGGACAGCGCCAGGTTCTGGTATCGGTACTCTGTGTTGGCAAGTACACAAATAGAAGTGACTTAGATTAGCGCAAAATCACTTGACACAAGCTAAATTTATAATAAAACATCCAACAAACTGACAACACTGTCGCCACCTATCATCATGACTGAGTATTGCAAATCTATATTGAAAAGAAAAATTCCAATAAATTGTACAGTTAATACTCAAAGTGAATCATTTTTACACCAGCGTCAAATTGAATCAACTGTAGTCCATGTAAGCCTCTGATTTAGCATGGGATTGCATAGCCAAGTCACAGTGCTGCAGAGCAAAAATAAAGTGAAAAAAAAAAAGGGAATAATATTAATGGCTGCATTGATCACCGCCAAAAAGACTATTTTAAAAAGTTGGTTTGAAGCACAAACTCACCTGTCGTCTGTCTGGCTTTCCTATTTTTTAAATATTTTAATCTTTGAACGTGAAAGCAACACCTCGAACAATTAACGCTTGAACTGCTGCTATATTTTCTTCTAAAAGAAAGGACAAAGTGATTAGTTCTATTTTATTTCAGTTGAAGCCATGTGTGCAAACACTAAGTGGCTATGATAATTATTTTGTTTTATACTGTATGAACGTATTTATCCTGTGATTCGCTTATTATTATTCATTTTTGTTTGTCTTTATAATTGAATGTTCAATAAAAAGCTATTAGCAAGAAAAAAAAAAAACATGTTTCAGCTGATCAACTACATTCAGGATCAATAGAGATCAATACACATGAATGAATGAGAAGTGCATGGGACAAACATACGCACCTTTTAACCATCATCTAAACCAATGCATAAAATCTCTAACGCCTCAGCTTCAAATACAATCATAACCCGATGTAAGCGACATTTTGGCTGATGGGTGTTTTAGACTCGTTTGTGTTACAGCATTATTTCTCTTCCTCTTCACATTTAAAAGGACGGAGGTGTAAAAACAAATCTCTGCAGTTTTTCACATATGTGGGTTCAGCTGGTGGTGATAATGAAGCTGTTATTACAGTGACAGACAGAATGTGTGTGTGTGTGTGTGTGTTTACACATTTATTAACATATGTGAGAGTTGTAGTGTTAGTGTGTGTTTGGACGTGTGTCTCAGCCTTGGACTCCAGGTATCGACTCTCTGGTGTGAATTAAGTTACAGTTCAAAGTCCTTCGTATGTAGCGCTAAGATGATGATGTAGCGTTACCCTGCGTTCATGCTAACTCACACTGGTACTGTATTTTAGGTTGTAGTTAAATGCTGACTGTAGCTGAGCTAATTAACGTGGACCTGATCTTATAGACACACACACACACACACACACACACACTCCACTTCATACACATGGCTCTTTCCTATCGTACATTCCTGAACCTTTCTCTAGAGCGAGAGTAGAACTGTCCTCAGCTGTCCTCAGCTGTCCTCAGCTGTCCTGCAGTCTTGATGGTTCTTTCTCACTCGAGTGATGTGGCTTAAATTACCTGCGAATCGGCTTCACATTACCTAAGACATGGAACTTAGAACTACGACACGCGGTATCAGTCAAAAGTTTGGACACGCCTTCTAATTCAATATTCTTTTGGCTGAATAT
Organism: Clarias laeviceps; assembly: GCA_030014305.1. Lineage (NCBI taxonomy): Eukaryota > Metazoa > Chordata > Actinopteri > Siluriformes > Clariidae > Clarias > Clarias laeviceps. Next base: position 23,447,106 of record JAQMYJ010000014.1, read on the forward strand.
TGGAATTTAGTATCTGTTCGTGAAGAACAATAATTTCTACAATCCAAAATTAAATGACGTATGAGATGCTATGAATAGTCTTTTGTTGGTCAGTGACTACATTTCAAATTTTTGCGTATGATCCAAAGTTATTTTTGATGAACTTTAAATTCCTGATAAAGGCCAGAGGGATGTGTCAGCGCACCTTCAGCTACAGCTACACCACGTAGCACTTTTTGTGGGTGTGGCCTATCATCTTTTGGCTACTGATATGAAATGGCAGTATATATATACATCATACAGTAATGTCAGTATGATTTTTTTTTTGTTTGTTTATTGAGTGCAGAATGCAGTTAAATGTGACCTTTGTGCCAATTTATTTCAGCTACAGTATATTAACACCGTGCTTTCAACAAAGGTGTAACGAACAGAGGTTTCTAAGGATCTGAGCCTATATAAGGATAAGAACTGATATAAGGAACCCACTAGAACCAATCATATGGATTTGTTGCTTTCCAACATCATGGCTAATGTTTATAACTATGACTGTCTGTGTGAATTAAAACATCGCTTGTCAGCTAAATCGCGGCTGCTTTGTCAGACACTAGTGTGAACGCAGGGTTACACTGTGTGTAGACCAGTTTGGGCTAGTGATGGCGTTCCTTTGTTGTGTGTGTGTGTGTGTATATGATAGCTGGTTAGCAGGTGTGTTACCCAGCTGGAGTGTGTGTTAGCTGGTGTCCATGTTGAACTGCGAGGTGACCTGACCCCTCACTGATCACCTGATGAGGTCATGAAACAAGATTGGAGGGCAGAAGTCGAGGTGTTGAGAACAGAACTCGTCCCGTTTAAACACTGTGTGTAGACGTCTGGAACAGTAGGTACGCAGTCTGTGCTGACTGTGCAGGCGAAGGGCGTTTCTTCACCGCTTCCTCTTCAACAGTTCCTACAGTAAGAATGATTGTTTTTTTACATCTTTACCGTCTCAGCGTAACGGCCTGCTGATAAAAAAAAAGGCGTCTCAGCCTTTGAGGGGTTCGGGCTGAGCACACACACACACACACACACACACACACCCCGCCGTGACCAGTCAGTCTGTCATTGAGACAGAGAGGAGGCAGTGTATCCCGCAGCTCCCTCAGTGTCTGGGGTGTTTAATCCAGTTCCGAATCATCCACTTCTGCCCTGAGCAGCGCTGCATGACCAACCGCAGCCCAAAACTCGCCTCCTTAGACATCTCCACTTCCAGACAGCGGCCACTGTCTCTGTTTATGATCGGACCGTTCTAAAAAATTGAGGAATATAAACAGTTTTAAAATAATTATCTCACTTTTCTTTTTTTTTTCATCTATTAGTCAGCTTTCTATGTCTGTCTGTCTTTGTGTCTGAATGCAAACCGGCCTTTCTGCATGTGTCTAAGTCTGTCTGGAACTTGGTCTGTCTGGAACTTGGTCTGTCTGCCTCCATCTCTGTCTTTCTGTGCTTATAAGTGTCTGCATCACAGTCTGCATCTTTGTCGGCCTGTCTATCTGCATTTCTACATCTCTGTCTGTCAGTCAGTCTGTCTGCATTTCTACATCTCTTTCTGTCTGTCTGCATTTCTACATCTCTGTCTGTTGGCCTGTCTGTCTGCATTTCTACATCTCTGTCTGTCAGTCTGTCTGTCTGCATTTCTACATTTCTGTCTGTCAGTCTGTCTGTCTGCATTTCTACATCTCTTTCTGTCTGTCTGCATTTCTACATCTCTGTCTGTTGGCCTGTCTGTCTGCATTTCTACATCTCTGTCTGTCAGTCTGTCTGCATTTCTACATTTCTGTCTGTCAGTCTGTCTGTCTGCATTTCTACATTTCTTTCTGTCTGTCTGCATTTCTACATCTCTGTCTGTCAGTCTGTCTGTCTGCATTTCTACATCTCTTTCTGTCTGTCTGCATTTCTACATCTCTGTCTGTTAGTCTGTCTGTTTGCATTTCTACATCTCTGTCTGTATTTCTGCATCTCTGTCTGTCTGCATTTCTGTCAGTCTGTCTGGATAACAATCATCAGCTGTTCTGGATATTCAACTCTAATGTATAATTTTTGTTCCTCATTATTAAATCTTCTAAACGCTGAGTAAATATAATTTAACATGTGCGGTAAAATATAAAACAAGCCCCCAACAACCCTTCAGACCCGCCTGTGCAGAACAGTCAGTTGTCGGGTTACAGAGTAAATAATTCACTGTACCTGTGTGAAATCCCAAAGTCTCTGTGAGGATCGTGACACTGTGTCACATTTCTTTAGGCTCGGCGTTCGACCCCGCCCATCGTCGATCAGGCATTTGGTGTCTGGTAGGAACGTGGTGGAGCCCAGGGGTCCTAACTGCAGCAGGCCCTCTGTAGAGTAGCGGGCTAACTGAAAGAGGAAATAAGAGAAAAAGCAATTTCTATAAACTCCCTGCTGTTCAGAAAATGTAACCAAAGCAGCATGATTTGATCCGAGGCGATTTCTATTACAAACAACTGAATAAGAACAGAATATCGTTCCACTGAGAAGCTCGTGAAACCCCGGCGCTCTGAGCTCTTCGGATTCATTACTGAATTGAATAAACTTTTATTTGTCCCTGAGGAGGCAATTAGTGGCTGCACATATTGATTCTCATCATCAGAGCAGCAGAAGAGACACAACGTTCATCACAGTAACAACCGTTTAGTGGACGCTCTCATCCTGAGAAGTACTAAAAGAGTCTGAAAAGTTCTAGAAAGCAAAGCATCAGGATACCACTTTCTGTAGAATTATCTGGCCAATCAGGTCAGAGGTCAGAGGTCAGGGACAACGGAAATCAGTCAACATCCATGAACGCGCATTTCTAAAATAAACGAGCGTTCTAAAATAAACGCACCATGTTGTAATTTGTAATTGTTTTCATGGTGACAGGAACATGTTACACACACACACAGACACACACACACTACCCCAACCTCTATTTACCCCTCTACCCCTCAAGTCTCAAGTTTTCTCAGTTGCCCAAAGAATCTACAGCCTGAAAACTATCTGCATATTAAAACTCCCCACATGACGCCGCGTGTCACTGACAGTCCTGATGTGTCTCCAGAGAAGAGGAGAAGTTTCATGAACCTCTTAAGCTTCATACATATAGTGGAACAGGCTGAGTAAAATAAGTGATTTGGTACCAGTCGTATTTAAACAGTGGTAGAGGTGAGAGTGGGGCAGGTGGGATTCATTTGTTTTAAACTCTCTAGTTAAGTCTCACTGAAGAATCTCGTCACGTCTTCTTTCCTTATACTGATTTTGTCTGTCACCTGTTTTGACTTATTATGTTTATGGATTACGTGTTAATGTTGTCTCTAGACTTTGGATAATAATTAAGAAATAAACAACATGCTGATTATTAATTGAACCACCTGCTATGCAGATGTATGGCTGCTGGGGAAGACTCTTTCTTTTTTTTTTTTTTTTGCCAGGCGTAATTAATTAGCTTGAATGTAAAACATACAATCATTCAGGAGAATCAGTAATTAATAAAAGCAAAATATAAACAAGTACAAAACAAAAACTGTCCCTTTAATGGTTGTATAACATGGACACGAGTGAAGATGAAGACGCTAGCTAGACTTAAATAACGTCTTTACAAGATCATAGCTTAAATATTAGCGTTACTCTATAAGCCCTTTTAAACAGTGTGGAAAGAAAATGTTTTACTAGAGACACTGTAAGGGGAAACTGTCATATTTTTGAGGACAATCTTGCTCGTTACCTCTTCTTAGCCAAATCACCCGGGACTTAATCTGCCTGCTTTTTAAGGATTTTTTAATTTTTAGGATTAATAAAATACTTTATCCATCCATCTATCTATCTTAAGTTCTTTAAAGTATTTTTGTGTAGGAATAAATGAGAATAGTGCACTTTTCATGTCCTTTAACACGTTATGTGCTCTCATATTCATAATATACATGACTTTGGTTTTGAATAAAAGCTGTTTAAAAGAAATTAGCATGACAGCAGGGGATTTTTTTTTCATCCTGAACTCCTCACAATACTGCGCTGTTCTACAGAAACATGTGAACCCAGACAAAGCTGCAGAAACCGCTCTAATTTCCTCCTCTATTCTCTTTCTGTCTTATTGTTCCAGGCTTTCTCACTTTTCTCTCACATGTTTCCACGTCTAATATCAGTGAGTCCATTACTGTAAAGCCGGCGTGCTGTGCTCAATAATTCAGCTGAAAGACAATATTGCACTTCAGACGCTGGGATCAGGTGGCATTCTGTGGGAAACGTAGCTCATCCTTTTGTGTGCTGTAGAGAAAGAAACAATCACTCAGAGCAAATTGACATAAACGCTGAAACAAAAAGCAGCTTTGGGGAGATGATTAGCGCGAAATCCATCTGCAGGTACGTGTGGCGGTTAAAGAGGAACACTGATGGGTCGCACAATCGCTGCGCTTTAGTGATGAGATGTCATTATAACAATGAGACAGGATCAGGTGTGTGAACGCTACGGAGGGGATGAGGCTAACGGCTAATGGTTTATCATGACCTCCACGTAATCCCTGATTATTACACACACACTTACCGAACCGCCACTAATCCGACACACAATATCGATTTAAAATGATCTCACTACTGATAACAAACATCAATGATATAAAACATACAGGGAGGAAAATCAATTCAGTTACATGTCGTGATTCATTTTGATTTGATTCAATCTATCGCCTCACTGACTCATTGATTACTAACTGTATTAACAATTAAAATAATTAACATCGCTAATTAGAAACAAGGACCCCAGGGGCGAGCCGATATGATATTATCATGATACCTCGGTGCCGATTCGATCTGTATAACTGTTTTATGAATATCATTATTTTTAGCGATGGGAATCAGCAGTCACCTCCCGATACAATATTATCACGAACATCAGTGCCGATTCAATTAAAACTGCGATTCTATAAGTATTGTGTATAAGTATTTTATAAATATCCAGATTCAAAATGACATTTTTAGACATTTTTATTACAATTTGAAACCTTTTAAAGGTTTAATGAGTAATAAAATGTAGTCTGTTCCTTATAACATTAGTTTTCTCACTTAAAAACCGAGCGCAGTGTTTAAACACTACAAACTTTAAATAGAAGAGTTAAACATTTTGAGACTGGTGTAAGTGTGTGAAATGACTGGGTTTGATACTAATCAAGTCTTTTTGGAGAAAAAGAAAGATTAGAAACTTTAACACACGTGAGATGAAGATGAATGTAAATAATAAAGGTAAAAAAATGATAATTTTGAAGTCAGTATAACTTCAAAATTATTGGCGACATGTGAACCACCGCACAAAAGAATCGCGATTCATAACTGAATAGATTTTTTCTCCTCGTCTCTTTTACTAATTATATTTGTTTAAGGCGGTAACATGGTATATTTCCTCTATAATCCTACAGGTGGCGCACTCTAATCTATTCACACATAGGCAGGCAGCACAGCGTCCTGTGTGGTGAAAGCGAATTGTTCGCTATGTTTGTTTAGAATTGTACTGAACTGAAAAGAAATAGAATTGGGACATTTATAAAATTGTAACAGATTTGCAATATGAATCGAATCAGTAACGAGGTATCGTGATAACATCGTATCGACTCGCCGCTGGACACTTCAGAACTGGTTGCGTGACACGGTGCAGTTCAAACTGAGCTTCAGTCATACATTTGATTAGCAATGTGAGCTAACTTGTACTAGCTACACACACTCACCCGAACCGATAAAAATCTCTCCTTTTCCTTATAAACGTTCTGTCTTGCTATCATTACATACATTCAATAAGAGATAGTAAGACGGGATCTAATGTAACCATGCTTAAAAGGAAATGGGAACGAGCTTAAGGTGTGAGGGAGGAAAAAACGACGCCCCACAAGTGCCACAGGAACTTACCAACACAATTCACGTTGTTTTTAACTTCATTTCTTTTGTTTATATGTTCTGTTTACGCGGCACAGAGGAACAGAGGAGGTTAATGCAATCTGCATACGTTATGCTTCTCCTGTTATTTATTTAGCTTTTGCCTTTCGTTTCTAACCCGACTGTATGGAGAGAGAGAGAGAGAGAGGGAGAGAGAGAGAGAGTTGGGGAAATGAAATGATGCTGTATCGTGTAACGCAGGTCATTATTGTAATGTAATGTGCTGATACACTTTAGCTGGAGTATTTCCCTCAGGGCAGGATTACACACTTCCATTACTGAGAGAGAGACAGAGAGAGAGAGAGAGAGAGAGAGAGAGAGATAAAGGTCACCGCAAAAGAGAGAGAGAGAGAGAGAGACAGAAAAAAATGGTAATAAGAAAAAGAAGCAATGAAAGGAGAGGAGGATAAAGACAGATCATGAGGGAGAAATGGACTGACAGGTGGAGAGAGAGAGAAAGAGAGAGAGAGAGAGACAAAACAAAACAGAGAGACAGAGGGAGAGATGAACTGAGAGACTGAGGCAGAATAAGGGAAAGAGCTAGCGAGAGAGAGAGAGAGATGTTACTATTTACTGTTGATGTTATTATATTATTATTCTTATTATTATTGTTATTATCATCATTATTATTATTATAATTATTATTCAACTTGCTTTAAGAGAGAGAAAGAGACAGAGAGAATAAATGAAAGACAGAAAAACAGACAGACAGAGATAGATGGAAAGAGAGAAAGAAAGGGACAGAGACATATTGCATATAAGCAGACAGAGACAGACAGGATAAAAAACAGAGAAAAAAGCAAGACAGACAGAACGAGACACAGGATAACAGAGAAGCGCATAGTGAAATGGAACGATGGCTACAGAGATGTGTGTGTGCGTGTGTGTGCGTGTGTGTGTGTGTGTGCGTGTGTGTGTGTGTGTTCAGTGAGCCGTGTCTTTAACGAAGCAGCAGCAGTGTAACAGTAAAGAGGAAATCGATGGTGCGAGGGCGACTCCAGTTCATGTGCAGTGGAGTGATAAACACACTGAGTAAAGCTGACCTCCGATACACACACACACACACACACTAGCGCTCTGGATCAGGAAACACCGCACTACACCTAAGTCTCTGTTACATGTGTGTGTGTGTGTGTGTGTGTGTGTGTGGATACATCAGCGCGTACGATCCTCTGTCCTGAAGATGTGGAAAGTCACGGCTTCATCACTGACACTCGAGACTCCTTCCATACATCTTACACAGATACATAAACACATGGACGTCTCCGTGACTGAGCCGTTACTATAGAAACCATAACCTGGGACTCTTACCTGAGACGACATGCCGTGACAGGGGTAAAGTATCGCCCTGTTATCGTCCTCTGAGCCTTGATCCAGGCAATAACCACTGGCTTTACTGTTCCTCACCTGCACACACACACACACACACATCACAGATTGAAGCTCTCGCTGATCAAAGGGCCACTTATACACAACATCAGTCACTCATTCATTTAGTTAAAGTCATATTTTTGTTTAGATTTTTATTATTTTTCTTCACTCACATACAGTGCTGTGAAAAAGTATTTGTCCCTTTTTGATTTTTTTGCATATTTGTCACACTTAAGTGATTGAGATCATCAAACTAATTTTAATATTACACATTAAAATTACAGATAACCAGAGTAAATAGAAAATGCAGTTTTTAAATTTTTTTTTTTTATTAAGGGAACAAAAGCTGTTCAAACCTGTAAAAAGTAATTGCCCCTTTGCTAAATCATGAATAAACTGTGATTTTTGAAAATCGTGTTAAAGTTCACACGCCACACCCAGCCTGATCACTGCCAGACCTGCTGAGTCAAGAAATCACTTAAATAGAATTTGTTTGATAAAGTAAAAAAAAGCTAGTCCAAGTCCACTGCTGAATAACTAAAAAAAAAATTTATATATATCTATATATATATATAT
>JAQMYJ010000014.1:23497604-23517386 GCA_030014305.1 Clarias laeviceps
ATGCCATTACTGTGAAAATAGAAATAGCGCCAGAAGAGCTAGAGTCGGTTAGAATCCGTGCTGTGTACCATCTGCTGTGTGTGTGTGTGTGGCACTTGTGCATCATACTCTGCCAGCAGAATGTGTGTGTGTGTGTGTGTGTGTGTGTGTGTGAGAGAGAGAGAGACAGATATATACAGTATGTATATATAGTGGAGGTGGCTGACAGTGAAAAAGCTGTGAGTGAAAAATAGCACTAAGAAGCAAAAGAACACACACACTCAGCTCTCAGAGAGTCGATGGAGTGTGTGTGTGTGTGTGTGTGTGTGTGTGTGTGTGTGTGTGTGTTTGTGTGTGTGTGTGTGTCTGTGTGTGAGTGCAGACATCATCAGCACTGCCAAATGCAGAAAAAGATCAGATCCAGTAAGATCTGCAGGAATGTGGCGCACACTCACAAACACACACACACACACTCACAAACACACACACACTCACTCACAAACACACACACACACACTCACAAACACACACAAACACACACACAAACGCACACAGCTAAGATAAAGACGGGATAGTGAAGGATAAATGACAATATGGAGCAGTGGTGGTGGGCGTGGACATGTCATGTGACTTTGTCTAAAATGAGGAATACAAGACGCACCAGGGGACTGTGAGAGACATGAGACACTACAGGAGGGTGAAGACAAGGTCATCATGTGGACGCTAGAGCAAACGAAATATCACTCATCTCTATCTGGGAATGCGCAGGAAGACCAGTGTGACAAAAAAGAAGAAGAAGAATGAAGAAGAAGAAGAATGACATTTATATATATATAGGATGGTGGGATAAAGCTTGACCTCTGACCCTGGAGACTGCCTATACAGAGGTTTAATAAACACTCTGTTATTTCAAGGAGACATCACTTCTGTTATTTTTATTAATCTGTTTATTATCAATTACTATAGAAACAGTAATGTATCAGAGTGAGTGCATTAATATAAACTGTCAGAGCTGCTGGTAGAGAGAATTAATCAACACTCCCTGACCAACCAGGTATATACAGGGGGAGTGAAAATGAACTAGGCAATGTTTAACGTCTATAGAACTTGTATCGCAGGAGTCATGATAGAAACAGTCTCCAAATAGATGATAGTAAATAGGATTTCATATTTCGACAGTACAGGCATCGGCCATGAGAGCCAGTACGTGCAACGTACACAAAGATGGCCGAGCGCTTGACTGTTCAGGAACGATCGAAGATCTCAGCACACTATGAAGTACAGTGAGAGGGAGGACACTCTGCAGCACTACGTAGACAATAATAAATCTGATGACCTCAGGCTCGATGAACGATGCAAGATGAAATGTCCAGTGCCGAGGGTTTGCTTTCATTCTTCAGTGTAATAAAGTAGATGTAATACATTTGTATTATAAATATGGACTTTATTACAAATTTTTAATACCTAGCAGCTGAGACGGCAGAACAGACATGGCCGTATCCGCATACAAACATGGCGGAAACAAACCACAACTTGCATCTGTCACGTTCCAAGTCACCCGAGTTCTAAACACACTTGCACACAAGTACCCAGGCGCTTAAATAGAACTCAGCTATAGAGAGACTTTGCAAAGTTACGTAAAGCTTTCGTTACCAAGCCGTGTTTGTTTGTGTTAGCTTTACGGTGTATGACTTTGATCCGTTGTTTTGGTTTCCGGTTTTCTGATAGCCCTTGTGTAACGATCGACCCTTGCCTGTTTCTTTCACTACTCCTACAATTTACCCATATTTGCTTTTGTTGTTCGTTCAATAAATCCCATCATTCTAAACGTTTAAGCCCGTCATGGCTGCGTAGGCCACATGGCATTATAATGAACTGTGACTCATTAGAGAATAATTAATTTGAAGTCAAGAAGGAATTAGTGTGCTTGACTGGAGCTTTATTGGGGGATGAGTGAGTGTTAGATAAGGGCACTTGTGTCTCTGCACTACCCGAAACACTCACATGTCAGGATTTATAACTGCTCATAAATATTAACGCCGCTTTAAGGTCATTATGGGAGTTTCAGAACAGGAGTGAAGAAGCACATGCTATCCAGATCACATTTTAATAAATTATTAAAGAGCTTTAAGATTATTTTCAAAGCCGTTCTGGGGTTTATAAATGTTATAATCATTAATAAATATTATAATCATTATGAAGGAGAACAGAACAGAAGTACATTTGACAGACTCCCTTATTCAGAGCGACTAACATTTTTAAATCTCATTAAACATCTGAGCAGCTGAAGGTTAAGGGCCTTGCTTAAGGGCCCAACAGTGACATCTTGCTGGAGCTAGGGTTTGAGCCTGTGACCTTCTGATTAGTACTTCATTAGTAGTTGTTTTATGTTAATCGTCTATTTTTATAACATTCCTGCAAAGCATCCTGCTTTCTGATTGGCTAAGAGGTGGCGTGGATCTCAGCAGCACCGACGCTTTGGCTTCAGAGCACAGAGATGGGGTTATAACACGTCTTTAAACATGACTAATTCAGCTTTTGTTTATCGTCTGTGTGTGTGTGTGTGTGTGTGTGTGTGTGTGTGTGTTAGAGAGTGAAAGATGTGACACTTGTGAAATGATTTAGAATAAAAAGGTGATATCTCGGGTAGCATATGTTTGTGCGCAGAGGCGTAAACAATCGTGTGTTTATTTGGGAGACAAGCAGTGCATTTTTCTGCCAGGAAATATATCACACACACACACACACACACACACAGTTCTGATTTCCTTTGGGGATAAACAGTGATTATAATCTGTAGTCTTTTGTTTGTTTATTCAGACTCTGTCTGTCTGTCTGAGCAGTATCACACTCGACGTCATGATGTTGTACTGAATATCAGTGCGGCTGTGATTCGGTCGTAGGCATGAGGGCGCAACCTGAGGATATCAGTCTGAGTAGTGCCTTTGATCAGGGGTTAGAGAGGGATTTGGGATTCAGCCTTGTGTTAGACACTAGTTAGCTTTGTCGCAGGCGTTAGCCATGAACAGAACGTGATCACTTAGAAGTGATTAGTGCAGAGACGGCGTTGTTTAAGACGCCATAACGTTATCAGATGTGTGTTGTTACTGAAAGTGCTTCTGTGACTGGGTGTGAATGTGGGTTTAGTCAGACAGCTGCTCTCTCCTCAGTACTGCGGACCGTACAGACACACACTGAGACACACAGTTATTGTCATTAACCACTGGACAACACCTGGGACACGCCCACTCATAGTATGTGTGTGTGTGTGTGTGTGTGTGTGTCCATGTGTGTGTGTTTAAGCATGAAATGTTTCTGCTCTTGCTTTAACCTCCCCAGTGCCTCAGTGGTTTATTACTTGTCCTGTGTAAACTTGTAAGAGGAGATGAGCTCTGTGCTGATTATTATTACAACTCAAACACCGCACATCTATGTCTACAACAAACACTCACACCTCGCTGTTCCTCTTACAGGTAAACAGGACATTAAACACCCACATTAACGGCTTCTGCAGTAAGACTGGCCGCTACTACTGAACTTTTCTGTGATTGATGATATCATGTGTCACAACACACTGCCAGGCCAAAATAAAAGTCACCATTTCAGAAAAGTCAAATTATTGGTCTGCATTAAGCAAAGAAAACAAGTAAGGAGATTTGAAATTACTGGAACATTCATACAAATCATAAACAGAGATCACTTTAAACATCTGGTGAAGTTGCATGGTTTAAAAAAAATATGATAAAACCAACGATAAAAAAACAGAGCTGTGTTTACTAGTGAAAGTAAGAGAATTTCCATACATACACACACACAAACAGACACACAGACACACACACACACAGTGTGATGAGAACTCACAGGATTGGGGCTAAACAGCTGTGTGTCCATAAGAAAACCGTGAGACTCGTTAGAAAAAAGGGTTCAGTTTGCTATTGGAGCAGTGTATTTTGATTTGTTATTCATTTATTTTTTATCATGTTGCAATATTAAATGTGAAATAATGTTCGAAATTTTTTTTTAGAAATTAAAAATTACCTTTGTGCACTTTAATTAAAAATGTTCACAAAACCATTTTAAAGTAAAATATTTGTAATTCTAAGGATTTAAAGATAAAATATATATATATATATATATATTTTTTTTTTTGCAAATTCTTTTTATCTTTTTTCCTGATTTTCTCCCTAATTTAATCGTGTCCAATTCCTCCCCGTCACTAGGGGGCTCCCACATCCCACTACTACCACTCAGTCAGGAGGGCCAAAGACTATCACGTGGTTCGAAAGAAACAGCTGACTGCACCTTTTTGAACTGCTCACTCACACACCATTAGGTGCAGAGTCACACACTCGGAGGACAACGCTATCCGCTCCTTCCACTTGCGGGAGCTCACAGACGCCCCTGATTGGCTGTAGAGTCGTGATTAATGTGGGAGCACTAAGTACCTCTCATCCCTCCCCTCTGAGAGAGCTCAGCCAATCAGCTCTCTCTAGAGGTTGCGGGAGGTTACAGCATCAGCCTGGAATCGAACCAGTGATCACCGGATGATAAGGCGAGAACTTTACCACTGCGCCACTTGGAGGCCCTTCTTTTGCAAATTCTAAGTGAACTGCTAGTATCTTACGATCCGCAACGCCTACTTCAATCAAAGGATGCTTGTCAGTACCAGGTATTATGAAACTATATCGGGGGTGGAGTTTTTTTCTTAAAAAGCCCCAAAGTTATGGAATAGTCTTCCAATTAATGTTCGGGACTCAGACAGTCTCAGTGTTTAAGTCTAAGCTAAAAATTTATTTATTTAGCCAAGCATTTTTGGAAATAGATTTGCCTTAGGTAAAGGAGCAGATCTGGCGGACTCATGGACGTAGAGTATCATGGTGAATGTTTAGATGCTGTCTTCCCCACTCTCATTGATCACTCAGGTTTGTTGACGGTGGAGTGACTTATTGCTTTACATCCTGTCTCTCCCTGCCTCGCTCTCTGTCGAGCTACACATGGTACTCTTGAGCTGTCAGTGATCCAGACCCCCTCTGCCCTCTGGACCTGTCTGGACCTGTGAGGAATTGTGAATGCAGTCACTCGATAGTTCAGGACTGGAGTTTCCTACAGTCTACATGAGCCTCCACTAACAAACTGGACTCCATATTAACTTAAACACCGCTCCTGTTATACTGAACTTTCAGCCTCCTAACACACAGTATGAGTTCAGATCAATCCCTGCTATCCATTATCACCCAGATGAGGATGGGTTCCCTGTTCTGGTTCCTCTCAAGGTTTCTTCCTATTTCCATCTCAGGGAGTTTTTCCCTCAGCACCGTCACCCTCGGCTTGTTCATCAGGGACGGTCTGATCATTCTGATTCATACACATTCACATGTCATACAAACTTCCATAATTTTCTTTTGATTCTGTAAAGCTGCTTTGCAACAATGATAACTGTTAAAAGTGCTATACAAATGAAATTGAATTGAATTGAATTTGGAAACTTACAGATGAAAAAAAAAAAATTTATCACAAAAGTAAAAACAGTCTCGAGGGGAAAAATCTTGACATTTAGAAAATTTTAATTTACAGGTATTTCAATGAGCATGTTTTATGTTTATGGATTTTTTTTTTTAATATAAAAAGAATTCTTTTTTTTTTGCCTTTTTAATATTACATTGATAAAAAAAATTTCCAAAATCATTTTGCCATTTCAAAAGTGTATTAAGTACGGCATTTACCATTTTGTATTTTTATTACAGCAGTATCAGTGTCTCTGTGTCAGTGCGCTAATGGGACATTTACCAGCTGGACAACGCCAATTGTGTGTGGTACATTTAACTCTGACTCACAAACACACACTCACACACACACACACACACACACACACAGATATACACACACACACACACACACACACACACAGATATACATACACACACACACACACACACACACAAACACTCACACACGCATGGACCATGGAGTGTCAGGATGTTGTCTGGTTTGTTCACAGAACAAAGAGGTATATAAGTCCTAAGCCGACGCACTGAGTAAACACAACCTAAATAAATATCACGTACATCTGCCACTACATCAAAGAATATGAACCATTCACATGGTCTATACACATCTAGGGAAATAAAGAGAGGGATGTTTTTTTATTTATATATATATATATATATATAGACATCTGGTGAACCGTAGGAAGTGCTGCCATGAAGACCTTATAGAGAGGGGGAAGCATGTGGAAGTTAATGAAAATATCAGAAAACACTAACAGCATGTGTGTGAGTGTGTGTGTGTGTGTGTGTGTGTGTGTTCCAACCGAGGCAATGTGGAGGAGGAGAAACTCAGAACAACGCTGCAGTTTTAATGGCACACTGAAGTAAAGATAGATTTTTAAAAAAGAACGCTCACTTTTTAGGCCTGTAGTCGGGAATGTTCCTGTCGAGGGAAATGCGCTCGCTGAGCTGTGCGTTGTAGCCGTACTCTTCGTATTTGCCCCCGCCTTCAGGACTTTCACCCCCCAGTGTGGCTGCAGCTCCTCCCTGACCGAGACCTCCAGGACCCTCCAGCAGCCCCATCGCCTTCGACACTCCTACATCCAGAAAACACACACACACACAGATATCACTCTCAATGTCGTTCTTCACTCTCCCTCAGACCACAGTGTTGCTGACTTCTGATTGGTCAGAAGATGTTGATTATCTTTCTATAACAGCAGCTCTGACAAAACGCAAAGCTGTAATTTAAAACTTTTCCAACATATTTTTATTAGCTGATTTACCTCAAGAGAGAAAACAGGAACTTACTCGCTTCACCAACATTCCACAGCATTACATGTTACTGTAAAGGGGTGTTTCATTTCAAGTGATAATTGTAATCGGTGCAGTCATGTAGGAGGAATAACTTCAGCTGGAACTAGTGACTGATTGTAAATCTCATTCTGACAAATCTTACTGTGATATTGATTCTTACTGATTCTTGATGATTCTGATTACGGTCTCTTAATCCTGACCTCCATAATTTAGAATTTTGTGAAGATTCTAGTTCACATTGATTTTAATTTAAGTTGTGGTGATTCTTATTGTGATGAGTCAGCGTTTTATAAAGATTCTTACTCTTATTATTGTGATTCCAATTCTTATTCTGGTTAGATTCTAGTTCTTATTGCAAGGATTTTGATTTGGGTTCTGGTGATTCCTATTGCAATGATTCAGATTTTTGTGATGATTTTGATTCTGGTTCTGATTCAGAGGCAGTGGATGATTCTGATTTGTGCTCTGGTGATTCTTACTGTAATGATTCTTATTCTTATTGTGATGAGTCCAATTAAGATTGTGATGATTTTGATTCCGGTTCTAATTAAGATTGTAATGATTACAAGTTTATTTTGATAATTCATATTTTTGTGATGATTTTGATTCCGGTTCTAATTAAGATTGTAATGATTACAAGTTTATTTTGATAATTAAGATTTTTGTGAGGATTGTGATTCTTATTGTGATGATTCTAATTCAGAATGTGATCAAAGCGATTGTTCCAATTCTTATTATAACAATTCTCATCGCTGCTTATGACACAATCAGATGTTGGTAAAGGTGTGCCAGGCTGAATGAACGCAGTTCCGCAGTGCTGAGGTGTCAGAGAGCAGCACAGTGCGTTAGTCCCCGCTCTAACACACCTGCTAATTAACTGATGCACTGAGTCATACGTCTGTGAGCAGGAAATATCACCATACTGTGCTTTAGAGCAGGAACCTCAGTACTTCTGCAGTATTCACTTACAGAGGAACTGAGGAACAGTGGAGCAGAGGAACAGCAGAAGATTCCACTTGGCGTGATGGCTATGTTTATATCTGCGTGATGAACACAGCGTGATTTCTGCACTATGACGAGCCCTAGAGCTCCAATCTCTCTCTTACCGCTGCAGCATTTCTGTCTTTCCTGCAATTAGGATTTGATTAAAGGAAAATGAGTTTCAGCCACCAGGCAGGACAGCTTCACACAAACGTGAGCGTTTCACCGGCATCGGCTTAAATTATGACTCAGATCTTTGCATATGAAAGAATATAATAATAAAAAATTAAATAATTAATAAAGAATGAAGAAAATGGAAATGAAGAAGAAAGAATAAACACGAAAAATTAACACTGTTTAAATTAGATTCTGTTATTATTCCAGTTTTTTATTTATTCATCCTTCTATTACACTGCAGTTTTATTTGCGTGTAAATATGTTTTTGTTTTTTTTGTTTTCCTTCATCTAATTTCACAGCTGGATAAAATCTTTTTTAATCCAGGATATGGGGTTGAGATGAGCCGAGTCATTACGGATTCTCTTTCGTTCTGACATTTAAATCATAACGTGTTGTTCTCATACAGACATATTAAAGATGGAGGATAAAAATGTTATCGCTCGCTGTGCCAAATAACATAACGGCGATGAAGAGAATCGTCTCAGACCTGTCACTTCTCTGATTTAAAAGTCTTCCGTGCTTTTGCACATCATCACTCTGCCTCACTCACACACTCAGGAGGAGGACTGGAGCTGCTTCAGAGTTTATGTAAGAATTCAGCCTAATGATTTCCCTTATACATACTCACTGTATACAGGATATATTATCCATGTGACAGAACTTCCTTCACCTTACAGAAAACCTTCACCTAGTCATGATGATCTGTAACAGAAAATGGCTTAATGTATTTTTTTTCCAAACAATTGTTACAATAAAATATTGAGTGATGAGGCAGCATAATTAAAACCATGACGGTTTTGATTCTGTCGATTCCAGATCTGACAAATTTCACGCATCTCATTACGATTTTGAAGATTCTAATTCACATTCTCATTCTGAAAATTTTGGTGATTCTGATGTGGATTGTGTAAGAACTTGACTATAGAGAGCACCACAGATACACAGACAAATGACAAGACTTTCATAAAAAAAAAAATAGAATGCTTCTTTAATGAATTAAATAAATTAGAAAGAGACGAGAAAGAATTAACATGAAAAAAGTGTAGGATGTGGGTCAGGAGCGGCGTCCAGTTGGCGTGACGGCACGAGGCCGGTGAGCTGTGGCAGCGGCGGGCTGAAGCTGTGTGCACTAAAACAGAGGCAGCAATCGCAGGTTCGCCAACCACAGAAAAACGGAAATTTGAGCGCAAAGAAGCCAACATGGCTGTTGCAGTCCAGCAGACCGGAACCGGAGGTGTAGAAATTTTAACGGCAGCTGAATCTCGAGAGCTGGCCGTAACTTGAGCAAAAGTGCGGAGGCAGCGATCACAGTTCAACTGACTCTCAGCAAAACTTCAGTGGTGAAAAACACACTGGCATTCATGGCACACCATAAACCATCTTTACCCCTGAACTGGTGCTCTCACCTCCTCTTATCTGGGAGCTGAGAAGCTAAGGCCTTAAGTAAGGATGTATCCAGTGGCCCCGCCCCCTCGCATTCCTGTCGGTAAGGTGGCCACAGTGCTGAATGAGCTCATTTGTTCCAGTTTATCCTCATAAGCGAGGAGAGAAAAATTACGGTGTGCACCAATCACAGGAGAAACCATGATAACAATTCAGATTTTACTGAAAATTGATTCTTATTATGATGAGTTTTTATTCGGAGTCTGACGATCCTGATTCAGCTACTGACTAGTCTATCTAATTCAGACTGTGATTATTTGGATTCTAATTTGGAGTCAGATTCAGATTTTAATGATTCTGACTTGGCCTGTAATGCTCCTGCTTAAGATTCTGACAGTTCTGAAGATTAGATGATTCTTTTTGTAAGCATTTTAAATCAGATTGTGACAAGGCCTATTCTGATTATTCTTTTTATGACGATTCTGAATCTTATTGTTACAATTCTGATAATTTCTTCTCCATTTTGAAGCCATTTCTTTATTTTTTTGTTTTGACTTTTGCTTGTTACTCAGATGCTGGTTGACCTTTAACTGGTTGTGTGTGTGTGTGTGTGTGTGTGTTATAACCCTCACACTGTAAAGCTCGAATGTCTCTTATGCAAAATCTGTCTCTATCTGTACTGCTGTGAAATGTACAGAGACAGCCCGAGGCCACGGGACACAACATCAGTGTGAAGCAGTGAAGACTTGGAGACTGCAGCAGGGATTAAGAAATCCCAGCAGATTGAAAGGGGCTGAAAGGTGAGTGGTGCATTGCGAAAGAACACAGATGTCTGGCTGAGTCCACAGACACACAGATGCAAACCTGCAACCTACAGGTCCTGTCACTCGGCCCACGCTGGATAGATTTCAGTTTCAGGCATGTTTCTCTAACAGATAAAAAACATTCTCATCTCATCACAACTATCTGAAACTTTATATTACCTTAACACAGCTGCAGTGTTTGTGGATTGTCTGTACCATCAGTGTGTAACTTCACCGTAAGTCCATTCACTACATTATGCACAGATCCTCAACATTGAATTCAATAAGAAACAGATAAAAGGTATTACGTGTTGTCTTTTTTTTTTTTTTTTATCAAATACCCAGTGATGTGCTGTTAGATGGAAAACAGCATCTCTACTTCATTTCACCGACCCATCACTGACCCTCTCTCTCTCTCGCGAACACACACACACACACACACACACACACACACATGCACAAATGAATTAGTTCTCATATAAACTGCACAAAAGCTGTTAGAACAGCAGAGCTGAGAGACACCATCGCTTTCCTTTTCTTTTACACCTATTCAGTTCGAGCGTGTCAGAAATGATAACCGCTTAAGTCAGGCTGATTATGCCTGTATGCCGATGCGTACAGTTGTGGGCTCAGCGGAACCGAATGACCCGCACGCCTCTGAATTGTGCTGACTCGCACGCTTTTTGCCGTCCAGAGGAAAATGAGTTTGTTTTAGCGTTGACTAATAAACTTACTGCAAGAGAAATCCTCCTCAATACCCCAGAGACTCACAGTCATTGGTTATGAAGCTCAAAGCTGCTGATTCATCTCTTTGTTTGCTTGTGTGTGTGTGTGTACAGTAAGTGTTCCTCTGCTTTTATATGAGAAAAGGAGAGAAACAGCAGAACACCTTTAACACAGCAAGGGTTAAACAACTCAATTTATTTCTATTATTAATTCAGTGGTTAATATAAATATAATATATATAATATAAATAATATAATATGAGAGAAAGGGGGTGAGCAAGAGAAAGGAGAGATAAAGAGGTGGGGAAGGATGGAGGAGTGAAAGACAAGGGTAGAGTGATGGGGAGTAGTGAGAGAGCGTAGGACAAAAAGGAGAGAGAGAGAAAAAAATAGCACAAAGAAAGAGCCAGAGAGCCAGAGGAAGAGAGATGGAGAATGAGAGAAACAGAAGAACTGAGAGACAGTAGGATGGAGAGGGAGAAAGAAAGGAGGAGAGAGGGTGATGGGGGAAAAATAGAAACATTAGAACTGAGAGAGTGACAGAGTGAGAGAAAGGCAGGTGGACAGGGAGAGCTGAGGAGAGAGAAACAGAGATAGTAGAACAGAGGAGATGAGATTTTGAGATAGAGGGAGAGAGAGAGATAGATAAAGAAACAGTGTGAAAGAAACAAAAGGAGAGTCAGGGAGATGGAAAGCAACGAGAGAGAGAGAGAAAGAGAGTGAGCGAGAGAGAGAGAGAGAGAGAGAGAGAGAAACAGTAGGATGGAGAGAGGGAGACTGGGAGAGAGGGAGACAGTAAAACAAACAAAAACAAAAAAAACGAATGCAGGGTGAGTGATTTTACACTAATCGTATTTTTGTTACAAAAAGTTCCCCATGTAAACGTTCCTACACAACATTTAAGAATAATCCTGTGTGATAGTGCAGGTCTCATCTGATTATAAACCATGTTAAAATACTGCAAAATTATAACTTCAGTATAAAATAAAAATATCTTCATTACAGTGACATTTATATTATAATTCTTATTATAAGCTTACTAGCAATAAATCTGTTTAGTTATAAAACGATGTAGGAGGGACGAGGAACACCAGCTATTTAAACAGGACGCACTGAGAAAAGGCGTGTTAGGTGTACTGTATAATCAACTTATATCAGAGAACACTGGATCGTTTCCATGACACTCGAGATCCTTAAGATGATGTTTTTTATTCCCTGGATGGAGTGTGTGTCATTTGGGAGGCAGATTAAAGAAAGTCTGTCTGCGCTTTGTGAATTTAAAAGCAAGAGCTCACGTTAACGACCAAAGCAAATTAATGTGCTGTTTTTGTAAATGTAAAACCGTGCCATATATATACAGTGGAACCTTGGATTACGAGCATAATTCGTTCCGGACGTGCGATTGTATATCAAAACACTTGTAAATCAAAGTGCAATACAAAAAATGAAGTAAAAATAAAAAGTGCAATACAAAATATAAAGTAAAAATAAAACAAATTAATCTGCAACCTTATCTTAAACGAAAAATAAATCCCAACAAATAAGTGTTTCCATTAGTGTTAGTGCGCGCACGCGCTGTGTATGTGTGTGCGTGTGTGTGAAGCTAAAGCAAGACGAGAGGAGGAATGACTGCTTCCCCCCTCCCTCCTCTCTAATTTAAGGGGGGTGGGGGGGGGCTTCTGTGCGGGACGACTTTCACATACACACACACACACACACACACACACACAAACGAAAACATTGTTTTATCCGGAAAATAAACAAGAAATCTCTCTAATGACACTCAAGCAGAGTAAAAATAAAACAAATTAACCTGCACTTTACCTTTGAAAAGAATCGCGACAGAGCTGTGTGTCCATTGGAGTGTGTGTGTGTGTGTGTGTGTGTGTGTGTGTGTGTGTGTGTGTGTGTGTGTGTGTGTGAGTGAGAAGGCGAGAGGAGGAGGAAAGGGGCACGCTGTCCAATGATGCGCACACGCACACAAACGGAATCAGTGCAGGCTTACAGAGAGAGAGAGAAAATGGATCTTTAACCTCTCTAATGAGCTTTGCTTTTTGTTATTCACACATATACAAACACAAAATAAAAGATGCTTTACACACACACAAACACATTTATTCTGCCCCTGGACTAAGATTCACTCCCGCACTGAGAAAGATTTCAAATCCTAATCAATAAACGCAATGAAAAAAATACTTCAGCAGCAGACGTTCATCTGCACTCTAACTGAGACGGGTTAAACACTAAAGTCTGCATGTTGAGATCATTTCACCAAGTCCTGTAAATACACCTGACAGGTCACAGAGCATGAGCTCACACACACAAGTGGAACTTTATTTCCACTTAAATAAACATGTGGAACAGTTCAGCGGCTTCAGCTCACATCAATCACTCTGACCTATAGGTCCACTGTGGACGTGTCCCAAATCACACTGACCCTGTTCACTATTATCTCCTCACTGTGGACGTGTCCCAAATCACACTGACCCTGTTCACTATTATCATCAGTTCACTGTGGACGTGTCCCAAATCACTCTGAACCTCTTCACTATCATCAGCTCACTGTGGGCATGTCCTAAATCACACTGACACTGTTCACTATTATCGTCAGTCCACCGTGGGCGTGTCCCGAATCACACTAACAACATTCACGATCATTTGTTTACTGTGGGCGTGTCCCAAACCACATGTACAGTCAAACTGCAGGGTGTCATTGTGGTTGATGTGACCATCCTGTGAGCCGTCACGCTTTAAACACACTGCACATTTACACGTGAGTCCCGAAAAACCTTCATAATTACAAACAAAAAAACAAACAATCCTTCTCCTCGACTATGGTTTAATTATTGTTTCTGAGAGCTTTAAAAGGTTTAAGGTGATTCTGGGTTACATATTGTTTATTACAATAGATAAAATACTTTGTCTGTGTGCGTGTGTTTTTGTGTGTGTGTGTGTCAGTAAAATACTGAGTGACGGGGTGTTGAAATGAACATTCAGCCCAGAATGAATTATTTTTCCTTTACCACCACGTCCACAAGTCTTTTATTCCTCTTATACCTCAGCAAAGGAACATTGTCAATGTTTTATTTGATTAAAGCTAAAGAGCAACATGTAATAAACACTGTTCTGTTTATTGTCGCACTTAATGTTTGTAAAATGAGTTAGTTCCTCGTCTCATTTACGTTATGCAGCTATAAACATCTGTTTCTCTCACCAGCCTTCCTCTTTCGCTCTCTCTCTGTAGGATAGTAAGACAATGATACATAAATTACAGCTTGGCATGTCTTGAGAAAATACAAAGCAGTCTAAACTCCTCTGTCCTGAAAATGTGCTTCCACTGGAGACTTCCTCCACTAACATTATACAAACACAATTCTCCCTACAGAAAACATCTAAGATGATATTGTCAAAGCATACCACCATACGAGTCCATGTGAGTTCCCTGTTGCTATAGAAACAATAACATATTAGGGTGCTTTCAGGTACATGTCTTCGGGTTAGCAAGTTGAAGTTCAGCATGTCATTATAAACGCTCAATATTCACTTCCTTGTTCTTGTTCAATGTTAGTGTGAACAAACCACATGTTAAACGAAAACGACCCTAGAATGAGTGTGTTGATAAAATCTGCACTACCCGCTGTTTCTGACCAATCACAATCCAGAACTCGACAGCGTTCTAATTTGGTTCTCCCTCAGGAACCAAAGGGAGCAAGATGTTGACCAAAATCCACAACACCATCAATTTAGCGGCTGATAAAATGCATAAAGTGTAAAGACAAACATGTAGCAGCATCTTGTTCTTCCTTGGTTCTCGGTTGTTCCCTTTAGGGGTCGCGACAGCCTGACATCCTATTAACACTTAAAACATACACTCAAAGTAATGAACACAGTAGTAAAGCATATGTAGTTTTACTCTGATCAGGTCCTGACTTTTTCAAACCTTTCCAGAATTTAGTGGCTAATTTCCAGTATAAAAGCATAACCCTGCCACACAGCTATGGTTATAGAGGCGCTTCAGTGATCAGGTATGTAAAGGGGTGCCTTCTTGGCGCTCCTTGCAATTTAGAAGGGATAATTCAGAGTGACAGAGTGACCGCCTTCATACACACACGACGCCACAGCGGAATAACAATAAGCTCGAATGGACGCTTTCCAAACGACTGCGGCGAGAAGACTTTTAGCACACTGTGCTCATAATTATAAGACTGAAAGAGCAGGAGGGATGGAGGGGTGGCAGAGGGGAGTGAATCAGAAATGAAATCCGGAGCAAGACAGCCTTTAAGTGCTATAATAAAAACTTCTGAATATCTTAAGGCAGGACTTCTACCACAGTTTGATGTCCGGCGTATGAATGCTTGGTACAATGCTAATATTGCAGTTTAGCATCATGCAAAAGAAATTTGAAGTAATGTGTGGAGGATGTTACTGTAGCTTATGGGTTATGAATTACGAGCACCCTTGATGACTAGGATAAGTGCAGTTTGCTAGCTTTATCACTTAAAGTATTCTTTGTGTAGTGTACGGATTAACATGACACCCTACAACTTTACACACACATGCAAGAAGTAAACAGATACTCATAGGTTTATGATATAAACAATACAGTCTAATAATTGTTATAACTACCAGGTTTTAAATATACATGCACATCACAAGTGCATCACAAGTCACCAGACCTATTTGTTTGTACACCATTTTTGTTGGTAAGCTTCCGCAGCACATGTATGGCAGGTTTGGGGGAGATTTGCTTAATGTCAGTGCTGCTGGAGTTAAAGACCTGGACCAATCAGAAATCAGTGTGGTTTGCCTTAGAGATCAGGAGGGATTTCATTAGTTCTGGTTATTTACATGAAGCGCACTGCTACTGCGTATTTTCTGTTCTAGGCTCCTGTACAAATCGGCATGGACATGTTTTTTGAAATAAATGATTTTTAAAACTGATTTTACAAGTAGTTCAAACGTTATGGATGGATATGGATTATGGATTAGTACTCACACTGATGAGAGAGCTCAGAGCATGAACAAGCTTAGTATCAGTAAATTAAGCCCATATTTGTCACATGTATTTAACTGCACAGTGCAATTCTGTTTACGGCATATCCCAGGTAGGAAGCTGCGGTCAGAGCTCAGGGTCAGCTATGATACGGTGCCCCTGGAGCAGACAGGGTTGAGGGTCCTGCTCAAGGACCCCAGAGAAACAGCCTGGTGGAAAGGGAGCTTGAACCGCTGACCTTCTGATCAATAACCTAGAGCCTTAACCATCCGAGCTACCACTGTCACCTTCCCAGTAGATTAGTTTGCATAACTTTCAATGTCATATTTTAAGCTAAAAACAAACAAAACCTTTTTAAAAACAAAAAAAAATGCTGAAAAATATTTAATAATTTATCAGCGTTATGGACGTGGCATTAAACAGACTTTTTCTGAGAGGACATGTTCTCTATAAAGTCTGTTAATTGTAAAGATTGCGGCAGAAAGCATTACACTTGTACCACGAAAAAATGTAAATGTAAAAATGTTTGTCATTTTTGTAAGAAATTATTTCAGACTTTTTTTTACGTAGTGCTGCACAACAGATTGCACAGAAATCGCAATATATCTAATCGAAAAAAAGGGGTTACATGTTATGTTTGCATAGTCAGTAATTCATGTGGAGTTTTGCCTGAAGTATCCTGAACATGACCTATGACCTCAGAGACTCATGCTAAAACTGTCCAATCAAAAACTTCATGTTTGTTTTACTTCAATGATTTGCATGTGTGTATGTGTGTGTGTATGTGTGTGGTTTTTGTTGACCAGGAAAGGCTAATTTAGTGTTTTTTGACATATATTAATATAAATAATCAACATGAAGTGCTTACATGCATCATGCTGAGTGAACATCGAAAACACTGAAGAGACATAAAATCACAGATGCTGTCACATATTACTTAGCAAAGGTCATGTTGTGAAAGTGGGATTTCATAAACTATTAAACACATGAGACTGGAAAATAAGTTGGCTTCGTGCAGCCACTTCTAGTGCCATTACTTGCTTTAGTCTAATAAATTCATTTAACATGAAACACTTGACATAGTAATTAAAAATAAAAACTATGAAATTACTATACCAGCAATTACAGCTGACATTTTTATGGTCGTTTTCTCTCTCTTTTGTTTCCTTTTTATTTTTCTTGTTGGTTTTCATTGTGCCTTTCCACACTTTTTGACAATGCAATGATTGAACTTTACTGTTTAATTTGCAAGTAAAAAGGTAATCACCATAATCAAAATGTAGTCGCCTGGTATCTTTAATTGATCGGTATGATTTGGTAATAAAACCTATGAATTTTTAATAGTCTTCCCCTCATGGTAAACTTGACATTTGCAATGAATCGCCCACAAAATTGTGATAATGCCTGTTAGTATAAAGGATAATAATAAATAAAAAATATAACCAGGCACATTTGTGCTGTTCTAAGTGTTTAGGAGTGCAGTGAACTAAATCAAGTGATTTTTCGGCACAACGACGACTCACCCCCACTGGAAGTCACAGCTCTTCTCACTCTATATTTAGATACTCTAAAAACAAATGCCACACTTGGAATTCAACTCTGCACTTTTCATCTGTTTGATTAGCAAGTGACCTAAAGAGTTGCGGTCACACACCTGGCCACAGAATACCTGAGCAGCTACTCAGTACCTTAAAATGTAGGAAAAGCAGTAGTTTAGAGTAAAATAAATGTGTTATGTAGAATAATTATTTTGTCTGGAAGAGTTTACGTGTGCACCTGTAGTTTAATTCTGGACGTGAATTTGGTGCAGTAATACCAATAAGCCCTGGACAGGATGTGGACAATAATTACACACATGCTCAGAACTCAAAATGCACATATGGATAGAATTTATTCAGACAGGATGCAGCTGATCCCTTTCACTTAAACTGATCGTCACTATTAGTGGCGTTTGCAAGGAACTAGCCATTTTAGCTAGCTATCCTGGTCTTCTATGATGTGGCATTTTAAAGAGACTGAATTTTGTCGCTTGTCTTGTCGCTGAGAAGAATAGATAGGAATCTTGAAACCTTCTATTCTACAGAAATGTAGTTTGGTTTAATGCTAAAGGTGAAACACCAGCGAAGTCACAAGCAGGTCAAGCTGGTCTGCCTAAAATACACCTTCCTGCTGTTCAGAAATCTGTTCAGAACAACAGACTAATTCTATACCTAGGCCAGCTATTTCTCACTATACATGACTGAGTAGATGTAACAAACTCTAGGGTTTTTGCAGGGTTTTGCAAGGAATTGCATGAGAAAAAAACATTCTTCACACATGCCTTATTTCTGCCCCCTAATAAAACCATCAGACTGAAATATGAGGTTTGAGTGATGGACAGCTTTGAGATGGTTTGTTGCATCACCATCACACACACACACACACACACACACACACACACACACACACACACAGATTTACTGATATATAGATTGGCTCATGGGATAATTTTTGAACTCTGCCTGAACTCTTGCTTGTGCAAGCGTGTAAATAATGACACTAAAGTTAATTACACTCTCACTCTCTCTCTCTCATTCTCTATAACACTTATCCTGTACACGGTCACAGGAGGCCTGGAGACTATCCCTGGGTACCGGGCCACAAGTACACACCCACTCACAGGAATTTGAAAATGGCCTAATATGCCTAGTCTTTGGACTGTGGGAGAAAACTGGAATATCCAGAGGAAACTCAAGACCGAGGAGAACAATGACCGGCTCGACTCGGAATTGAACCCACGACACTGGAGGGACGAGGCCACAGCGCTAACCACTACGCCACTGAGCCGCCAAGTTAATTACATCATCCATCAAATCATTCAGATGTGTTACACACAACATTTATTAAGGTTTTTCCTACTACACTCTCAGGAATAGGAGCACAAACTTTACTTTACCTGTTTCTGGGACAATATCGATGAAGAAAAGATGGTATTTGTGCTTTTACTATCTTTTATCAGAGAACGTGAATAAATTGTAGTAGTTTTACTTAAATAATTAAATGTCTGTACTTTCATTGAAGATTTGGTGTGTACATAAAATAAGACACGTAAAAATGCTTTGTAGGACTCAAAATAAATATGATACAGTCATATTAACGTTATTTTGTTTTGAAATGTCCATGATTTACAACATTGCACAAAACCAGAAATGTTGCCAAAGAATAATTTATGCAATTTATTGTGATTCTGAGTAAAATCACATGATTTCCATCTTCTAGACTGCTGTCCTGTGTGATCGTGACTCTGATTAAATTGTATTCACTGCCACTGAAAGTCTTTTCTTTATGTGCAGAGTCTGTTTGTTTGTATTTCTAACTTGACTATCATAAAGAGCACTAGATATGTTACTCTGTACGGCATTTAGATATGTTCAAGGAAAAATCTGCATATTAAAAAGACTTCCAGTTTTTTTTATGCATTTATATTAGGTGCTTTGTCATGTTTTACAAATTGGTCTTGTTCAGCGCTGATGTCAAGCTGCTAGCGCTGTTACAGTTACAGTTCTAGCACAGAATTAGTGAAGACGTAATTAACTTTGGACGCAAAGTCTGAAGCAGGGAAGCTCTACACGTGACTGATGTACAGTAGAAACTCGGCTCTTGGCTGGTTAGCGATGTATGAGATGATGAGCGTGACGGTGCTGACGGTGATGTTAGATTGAAAGTGATCCATTTCAGCAGAGCACACTGATCAGGACTAGGGTTGGGCGATGTCGACCAATTTGCCATCGTACGATGTCTAATGTGAAACATCGCGATGGACGATGGCATCGTCTTGTTAAATAATTAATTCATAATGAATTAATTAATTGTACCCTACTGTTTCCACTACCTGACCCGCATGGTCTTTGTTTTACCCATAACCAAACCATAAATAAATAAAGATAAGTTACACACA
>JAQMYJ010000014.1:23570780-23584922 GCA_030014305.1 Clarias laeviceps
AGTTATATAATTTAAACGCTGATATAAACGCGAAACTTTCGCGGCAAACGATACGAAAACAGGAAGCAACGTCACTGTAAATTACATTTAGAAAGAGAGAGAGAGATAAGAGAGGAAACTCCGCCTGTCTCTGTTTCTCTTTCTCCGTCAATCCTGTGAGAGTGAGACAGCAGGATCAATACGACGCTGTTCTCCTCTCAGTGAGAGTAAATGGAAACAGTCGTGTTCAGAGGGATGAATAAATAAAACGCGTTGCTCTTTTCCACATTACAAACAGACTGAGATGTAACAGCAGTGCTTCAACTCTCAGCAGGGAGTGTGTGTGCGTGTGCGTGTGTGTGTGTGTGTGTGTGTGTGTGCAGGGATTCAGCTGAGTAAGAGCCAAATAAGAGGAAAAAGCATCACTCTGTGTGAACAGAACAGTGCTGTAATGCAGCGAGGCAGGAAGCTCTCTCTGTTAGAGGAGCAGTTAAAGCTCAAATGGGTTTATAATTCAGACCTGATAAACCTCACACACTACACATGGGTTTGCAGCAGCAGCGCACGCCAGGATAGAGTTTCACAATAAGCAGTAAGAAGTTGAATTTATGAAGCTGGAGTGATTGACAGCTGCACAGGTGTTCTAAACTCCCTGATATCACCTGACATCCTGGAAGCTCCGCCCCCTTTCCTCATCACACCCAGGTGGAATCTCAGTCACGGTGAGCAACATATGTTTCCGACTTACTAAAAAATCCCCAAACTTGTCTAAAACATTTTTTTGAAACAGATTTTTACATCCTGCTTTAATTAGATTAATTAATTCATTAATTAATTAACGTTTAACACATTTCCCATTTAATATGAGAGTGCTGGAGGTTTTATAGAAAAAAATCTCAATATTTATTAGATCTTGTTTTTTTGCTTGTCTGATCCAGATGCACGGCTTCTGTCAAAGGGGCGGAGCCTGATAACCAGAAGCCAATTACTGAGAATCCATGACATGGCACCCATTTATTTTCTGTACTAATTATCCTGTGTAGGTGAAGGAGTGAAGGTGAACAACGTACCTCTGAACATGATGAATTTAACCGCACTGGTGCCAGTCGGGTTCTGTTCATTCTATACAACTAGTTTATTAAGAGTAAAAATCTTGCAGAAGAGCCCGACAGTGGCAGCTTGGTGGTGCTGGGACTTAAACTCTCAACCCCAATCAGCAACCCAGAGCCAATAATAAGAGCTGAGACATTAATAGGTCTATTTATAGCCATCACTATGAAGGGTTGAGAGTGATAACATTAAATATATAAATATGACATTAAATATATCATTAGAAAAACAAAATAAATGAACTGAAAGAATATTTTGTCATTAAGTAATTACTACTTAAAATTGACATTGAACACAGTTCTGAGAGTAAAAACTCCCTTTATGTCTCTATATAAACCCCTGATACACTAATGCACTTATCCCAGTGTTTCACTAGAGCCTGGACACCATCAAGGTAGAAAGTTTTCTCGGAGTGCAAGCTTCATGTCTGAAACGCCGGCCTCCCAGGAACTCCATAACCCTTAAAACTCAAGTGGCACAGATACAGTATGTGTCGGCAACTCAGCATAGGTCAGTGACGGTAAAGACAATAATAATTTATGAAAGCCTGGCCGGTGTGTTAACGAGGAGGCTTCAGACTTCAAAGTTTGTGGATATGTCAGATAGATCGAAAGTTATCATTACTTTTATTAAGGGTAAATTTCACCACTACTGGAATGAGGGAACGATGTCGCAAAAAAGTAGAGCTACTGTATAACATACTGTAGCTCATAACACGTATATAATTATTATTAATGTTCTGGTCATAGAAACAACAAGAAAAACACGTGGTCATGTGTATCTGTGCTATTACTTTGCCATTTAATTTTTTTTTTGCTAAGTCATGTTTGGGTAGTCGGTTAAAATAAACTCAAATTCAGTTCATTTGGACGCCTTGGAGGTTTCAAGTCCCAGTTTGACTTGAACGCACCTTGTGTCTTATTGCTATTTATTTATTTATTTAATTGTTTTTTTTTAATGATTGTGTTATTTATGCCATGGATGCTACTGAGTAATGAGACTGAACGCTAAAGAAGAGCGAGAAACAGATTCATTCTGTAGAAACTTTCAGTTAAGCAGCGGCTGAAATAAAAGATTATATTAATAATAATAATAATAATAATAATAATAATAATAATACACCCTTCATACATGACTACCTTCTCCATTTCAGATGTAGCACGCTAGTTCTCAGCGCATCTGCTTCTTAGCGCAACATGGCAGACACCACTAGCGTAAATTAAACTGAGTTAAACAGCAGGCCAGAGGAGCATATGGAGCCGATAAAACACAACACAGCCAGCTATTTAGACATGTACTTCTGTAACACACACACACACCTGTGCTTCCTCTGTTTAACAAACCACCAGCCGCCACTGACACTCACCGCGGTGTCAAATCTAACAAATCATTTTAACAGGAACGATAATTAGAGAGTGATTAGCGCAGACTCGTTCACAAACAGCGCCGTCAGGCCTGTCACAGTAGAACCTGGAGTAATTATGCGACCAGACGCCTCTGATGATCACTAGCACTTTCTCAAGAATCACGCAGACGAGTTCATACACACACACACACACACACACACACTGGTGTGTAGAGTATAAGCGCAGTATAGCGACATGTCTTTAACCCAGTCAGATAGGTTAGGAGTATTTAAGAGTGCTACAGTGCTGCCAGTGTGTGTGTGTGTGTGTTTAATCTCTTTCTAAATTTCTTTCCCTCTTTCACACATGGTGTGGTTCTGATCAGCTCCTGAAGCGCTGTGATCTGTTAAACAGCCAGACAGAGCTGTAATTATGCTGGAGAGCAGGATGAAGCTCTTTAGCTTGTTATAAATAAGTGTCTCATTGCGTTAGACTCGGGTAATGTGAGGACACACACACTCGCGCAGGGAGAAAGTCGTCCTCACGTCTGAGTAATAAAGGCAGGATGGTGATTGAAGCGTGAGGGAGTTTAGCTGAACTCCTACAGTACAGTGATGTTTAAGAGATGAGTTCACGTCATTAATATTAATCTGTCAGGGTCTTTGGGTCAGGCGTGTACAAACTTTTACTCAATTCATTGCAGTTCTTTCGTGGAGCAATTTAGATATTGCCACACTGACTCCAAAATTGATAAAAAAAAAAATAATAAAATAAAAAATATATATATAAATATACATTATATACTGTATGTTTGCATTTGTGGTGATAAAATGGTGCAGTTCCTCTATGATCCTGCAGGTGGTGCACTCTAAACTATTCTCAATTTGGTGGGCAGCACAGGGTCCTGTGTGGTAGGAACAAATTATATGTAAAATTTTTAGAATTGTAATAAAATTTGTAAAAAAAAAATTTATATAGAATTGAAATATTTATAAAATCGTGATACTTAAAGAATCACAATCTGATTTGAATTGGCACCAAGTTATTGTGACAATATCGTACTGGCTCGCATCTGGTGATTCCTGTCTTTTATATACATTAAAGCATTTTAACATAATCTCATTTTACACAATGTTTTAAATAGTGACAATGAAAACGCATACACAAGGAGTAAGAGGCATCTGGATCTGTTTGTTTAATTAATTTTTTCAGTTATTTCAACATAACAATACATACATACATACATACACATACCTCCACATCCCCTACTAGAGTTATCTAGATAACTGCACTAGAAAAAAGCAGATTCAACTGTAATTTGCAAATATAAGTATTAAAGTATTTTAAAAAGTATTAACTATATTACTTAATTTTTTCTGATACAAATATTGATGCTGATGTTTTGAATATCAGCCAATAGTGAAACTTATACAATTACTTTCATTAAAATCTACTAAGCTTTATCATGACTACACTATAAATGTCATAGACATCACAAGTAAAAGTATAAATATTGCAAAAATCAATCCTACCAAAAAAATCAAGTCTCTATATATTAAAACATAACATTACAGTGGAACCTTTGATTGTGAGTAACTCGGTCTGCCTGTGTTTTGTTAAAATTTTTAATACATTTTAACTTGTTAAACGAGTGATGTCTTGATATACAAGTACTGTATTACACATGCGTATTACACATGCGTTTTGTCTGCCAAGTGTCCCGTGATCACAACTGAGCCAGTGGTTCCTCTCTTTCTCTCGCTGTTGGATTGTGGGTAATCCTGTCTCGTGCTCGGTCTCAGTGTGTCACTCGTATAGTCAACGTCTGTACGTGTGTGTACTGTTTATTATAACATTGTGTCCGAGTGTGCACACATAAAGCATTTTTAAAATTTTTTGTCCAAATGTAGTGACTGTTCTTTAGTAACTGTACTGCAACAGCGACGTCCGGGAAGAAAAAAAATAAAAAAGCTGTAGAGTACGGGAGATTAATCTGTTTAAAGGAGCAGTTAGTTTGTGTGTGTGTGTGTGAGAGAAGGTTCTCCTACATAATAACTTACATGTTTATAAATTATTAATTATAAATATTTAAAAATGAAGATCTCATGTGTTGACACATGAACTGTCACACAAAAGATTTGTGATACTGTACATCACCGAATCAATTTACAGCCCATTAAAGCAAAATAACTCAGTTTGTGTAGTTTTTTATGTTATTTAAAAATGTGCAAACAACAGAATTATCAGTAGATAAAACAAGTAAAACATGCAGTAATAAACATATGTTAAAGTAATGGTTAATCATGAAGTGTGTAGCGTTCTGGTACGAGTGCAGGAACAGCGTCGGTGCTCGAGCCAGCATTAATATGTATGACTTATATAAGATTTATATTCTGTTTAAGAGCTTACATGATGAAAGCATTAACATCTAAATCTTACAGATGGAAGAACAAGCGGCAGACGAGCTGCAGTGCTGCAGTGACGTTCATGAGAAGACTCCTAAACAACCCGGACTCGTGCTGAAATTTCTGCTGAATGAAAGTATAAAAGTGATCGACATTTACAGAAGAGTTCAGTCACAGTCTGGTGATGAGACTCTTAGTCGCAGTAAAACTTCTGAACGGTGCGAACATGTTAAAGAAGGTCGTACGTCCGTGATCGATGATCCCAGCTGGGGTGTCTCGGAGCTCACTGCAGTGGTGAACATTCTGAACATTCAGCGAGTGGAACGTCTGATCACTGAAAATCGGCGTCGCCCATTTGTGGAAGGGACGCGTCTGTATATGGAAACTGTACACACACTCATTCACCACTCGCACGTTACAGGAAGTTCTGGCCACACACCCCGTACAGTCCTGACCTCGCTCCAGGACATTTACACAGGGAGTTCCTGGGAGGCCGGCGTTTCAGACGTCTGATCAGAGAACTTTCTACCTTGATGGTGTCCAGGCTCTAGTGACACCCTGGGATAAGTGCATTAGTGTATCAGGATATTATATAGAGAAATAAAGGAAGTTTTTACTCTCAGGACTGTGTAACTCTGTTATTCTGTACTGGTATCAAAAGTCCTGCTTTGACTCGAACACCCTATATATACTGTGTAAGAGAGAACCGTTGTGAGGAACCAGGAGAACCCGAGTGCTGAATCAGCCGGTGCATTAAGAACAGCACAGTGAAGAGGTGAGACGTGAGCTTTTCATCTCTCTCATCTCCGGCCCAGTTGGCTTTTCTCGCTGACCTTTCGCCGTGATTAATGCCTCGCCTCTGTCCCACTTCATCGCTGCTTAATTCCGCTCCGGCTGAGATGCGGCGATGCGACGAGAGGCTCGGATGTAATTCTCAGAACAGACAGAAGCGATTTTTACAGCACCATAATCACATCCTGCTGCGCCTGACCGTCTGAGGCCACTCCCGGGAGGTGTGTTTGTATCTCACTGTTTAATAACGGAGCTTTATCATGAGGATGAGCCGAGGATAACGCTGGATTAGTGACGAGCAACGAAGTAACCAGGCCGTTGGAACGATTATTCTGTAAACCTGTTTGTTCTGTTATTTTCACTAAGAACACAGAATCTATATCGGCCTAACTGGATTAGATTTATATATAAAAGGCTGCTAATATCATTTCCATCAATCGGTGCTCGCGCTCTGCTACCTCGCGCTGTGAAATGTGCATCAGCATCAGCTCTAAACACAGGGATCAGCGATCAGTGGGGATTTTATTCAGACCTCAGACCTTCTGTCATGATGAAATTAATACACTCACACACACTACAGCTTGTCATCAACAATCAATATTAACTACATAAACATGCCAATATTCATTCATTATTAATATCCTGACTTTAAATTCAATCAGCAGTGAGAGCGCCGTCAGTTACGACCTCATCTCCTCCATTTAGTGTCTCGTGGCATTTAGATGCAGCGGTACCTCGGCATACAAACGCCCCGCCCTCTGAATCGTCACCTTAAGAATTAAAATTTTGTAAAAAATTCGCCTCGGCATATGAAGCATCACGCGAACGTCCAGTGACGATTAAAACTTGTTTGCGTCAGTGGAAAGCCGAGAGAAGCGAGTTTATTGTGATTTATTTTTATTTTTTGCATTTTGTGTAAGATTTAATGAAGACGCAGCACTGCAGGTTCCAAGAATGGTATCAAGGACGGTAGCAAGAAGAAAAAGGAGCTGCTTTCAGTTTGGTTTTTAAAGCAGCCGGTGCTGAGAGGAATCATAAATTAAGGTTAAGTGAGATTTAATGTCTATTTATTTCATATTTTACTTCATTTACACGTCTTTTCTAAAAGTTTTTATGTAGATTAAATGTGATTATAGTGTTAAAAATTGGTAATATTGATAATATTTTTGTGTGGCTGGAACGGATTATCTGCATTTACATTATTTCCTATGAGACAATGTGTTTCACAATATGAAATTTCCCCTTAAGAACTTGTGTTAAGAAAAGAGTGCTGTTGTAACCAAATACACACTAATGACTGTAGTTTTTGACGCTGGTGTGTAGCTCAGTAGTGTCTCTGTACATCATCTGCTTGGATAATTTCTAAAACAGGAAGTTGTAGACACGCAAACGGAAAGAGAACTGGTTCGATTTAATAGGCCTTGATTCTAGAACTGTTCTCAGAACTGCACATCTCTGACTTCAGGGTCTAGAATTTGTCCAATCAGAGGCGTCACACAGAGTGGGTGTGAGGAGTGTGAATTATTTTGCCTTTGATCATTTTTAAACACTAGGGGTTTGGTATTAATCACAGCATTAACACATTAATGCTGACAGCCCTGAATAAAACACAGTGGGACTGTTATTAGAAAATAATCAACAACTCAGTGGTGTGCTGGAGCCGAGTTACTGCTCTTACCTCTAAATTAATTATTTTCTTATGACGGTACATCCTCCAGCATTTTAGTCCTCTTATCCCACAGTGAGGAACGTTCCCAGCAGGAATTCTTAGGTTGGTTTTCAAAGTTAAATTGATGAAACGACGTCAGAGTGATGTTTACAACACGGCAACGCTGAAAGAGTGTCTCTAACACAATCCTGCAAAAACTATTTTAAAACCATAAAATTAAACCCTCGAAGAAGCGAAAAACTCCTCTGTCCTGAAGATGTGGGAGAAAGCTCAAGTTCATGCTTTTATAGAAACCTGCACTACTGTCAGAGCTGCTGTTCTTACAGAGGATTAATCATCGTCTTCTGACCAATCAGGATCCAGAACTAAACAGCACTGTGGCATACCAGTGGATTTTAATTATTTAAATAATTAAAAATAAAGGACAATAATAAAATATATATATATCCTGTTTCCGTACACGTACAGAAGAGGTCTAATCGGATCTCACTGTGACAGCCATGACTTTCTCCCCCAAATGAACTTGAGCTTATTATACTAAAAAAATAAACCAGCACTGCAGTTTCTTAATTGGATTCCAATAGCGGTTACAGAGAGGCAGGGTTTCTTTAAATTACCCACAAGCCCCTTTGCCCTGGCCGCTGCTGTGGGAGTGGAATATGGGAATTGGGGTCGGCTAATCTGGTTTAGTTTTTCCTCTCCTCTATTATGACAAATTAAAGAGCTCTGGAAGCCATATTTCTCTGAGAGGTTGCTTAGCTTGTTATTAGCTAACAGACTCACAAATAGATTAGCATCGACTTGCTGCCACGAGCTTTCACTCGGAATAAAGGTCACACTGTGTTTCTGGTTAGAATAAGAGAATAACAGAGGGATGTGTGGAGGAGAACCGAGGTCGAGCTCCACCACAGGTCACTACGCAGGGGCTAACAGTCTGACTGCTGAATTATTCCTAATCTTTTATGTATTTTAGCCGTTTTTATTGAGTTTTCTTCACTTTCTATTTTCTTTTGGATGTTAGACTGGAACTCTGAGATGTTTTACCTCTTTTTTTTTTGTGGCTTTGGGTTTCTCATCATCTCACTCACATTATCACACTATCACAGTCCCCTACTGTCTCACTATCTCACGTTACACTGACTCACTCTTACTATCTCATATTTACTATCTCGCTAACTCTTTACTCTATCTTATTTCTTTATCTTCACTTTTTCCTTATTTTACTTTCTCATTACATCACCCTCACCATCTCACCTCATTCACTATCAATCACGTTTCCATTACTCACTTTAACTGTTCCTCTCTCACTATTTTACTTTCACTCTTACTGTCTCATTATCAGCTTACTGACTTGCTATTTCTCATTATCTCCTCATTTCATCTCACTGTCTAATTCTTGCTATTTCACCGTCTCACTCTCCCCCTCCTCTCTTTTATTTTCTCGTTATCTAACTTATGTCTTATCTCATTTGAGATCTCACTCACATCTCTTTATCTCACCCTGCCTAACACACTCTCACTAACTTGTATCTCTCACTATCTCACTTTTATTGTCTCATTTTCAGCTCACTGTCTTGCTATTTATGTTTATCTTACTTTTTTTTTTTTAACAATCTCATTGTTTCTTGCTATTTCACTCTGTGACTCTCACTGTTTTCTCTCTCTGTGTATCTCACTGCCACTATCTCATTGTTCTCTTTCATTGTCTCACTGGCTCGTTCTCATTGTCCAATGCTCACCATTTCACTATATCACTCGCATTATCTTATTATATCACTTTAAGTTTCTCACTTTCACTCATTAGCTCATATTGAAGTCTTTTTATCTCATAATCTCTCAGTTTCTATTTTGTTTTGTATTATGTAATTTCCACTATATTATCTCAATACCAATCGTCTCATCAATACTCATCATAGCACATTATCTTATCTGTATGTCTCCGTATTCTCCTTATCTCACTCTCGTTTTATTTTTATTTATATTTATAAGATGATATATCAGATATCATCTTATCTCACTATCTTACTTGTGTCATCTCACTCTCAGTGTCTCACTCTTGCTGTCTTATTATCTGTTATCTCACTATCTCGCTATCACAATATTTTACTGTGACTTGTTTATTACTTACTCACTATCTTTACATAAAAACAAAACATTCTAAATTAAATTTTTTTAAAATAAACATATATATATATATATATATATATATATATATATTTTTTAAATATTGTAAAGACACCAGAGACGCTTTTGCTACATCACTGTTCACACACAAGTCCAGAATTATGAACTAGATACTCTGGTTTTCCTAGATTCCTAGTTTTGATAAACACTGTTTAGGTGTTTTCTTCTCTTAGGATCTCTGTCTTTGTTTCTCTAAATTCCTAGTTTTCTAGTTCCCTTGTGTTGTGCTTTCTTTATTCACCAGATTTATGTAGTATAACTACTGGAGTTCTCCTGCTCACCATGGCAGTATTGCTGGTATCGCCATGGCAACACTACTTTTCAGCCAAGTATCGCCCAGCAACACTATTTTTCACAGCTGGCAAAGAGGCGATGTCAGATTTATTTGGTGAATGAGGTGCATTACTTTTAGGAAGTCCCCCTAAAGCGCACCTCAAACAGAACGGAAGCTGTTGAGTATTGAGGAATAACCCGAACCTGTTTGGATGAAATCCAAAATGTAATCAGTTCATCACCTGCTCCTCAGGTTAAGTCGACGAACAAAAGCATCGATTTTAGCTTTATGAAGTCAGTGCTAGAGGATTAATATACTGAGAACTGGGAACGTTCTCACACTCAGGGTGATCTTACACTAAACACGGTTGCTTTGTACCCTGCCTGGGTAAGTTCACTCCTAACCTGCTCAGATTTCACATTAGTCATATTGTTCCGTACCTGAGGACACACGGGTATCTACACACCATGATACAGCAGGGGGCAGTATTCACCTAGTAGGTTGCCAATTAAGACATAAAAGAAGAACAAGAAGAGTAGTAGAAAGTCAACCTTCACATTATACTCTACTTAATTATTGATATTTTTGAGACGATGTCTTCCTACATTAACAAGTGATGATGTTACATTCTAGTCCTCGATCTCCTTACATGTTTAGCTAGGGTTAGCTTTTAATTTTGAGTGAAACTGCACACAAGTGGACGTGAGCACGGTCTCTGTCTCTGTCTCTGTCACGGTACAGAGTGTTCCCTCAACTTAATCACACCAGGCTTTGGGTCCAGGTCCAGGTGAACTCAAGATCCGTGTGTAAAAATCTGACTGGTGGCTCGATTATTATTCCTGATCATGTCATACAGAAACACTGAAAAGCACTGAATATATCCCTAGTGACGTGTGTTACACGTGTTGAAATGTTCACCATGTTGAGTTTGGTGTGAAGTTTAGTTATATGACTCCTAAAGAAGTGATAGCGCCCCCGACCTGTAGAAGACTGTCCTGCGTTTAAGGTCTAATTGATCGTGTTTAATTCTAACCTCAGGTGGCGCTGTTTGTTATTCTCTCTTTAACACTTCTGTCAGACCTCGCGATCAGCATTTTACACCTCGCTTGGAGACACACACACACACACACACACTCAACACACTCAACACACAGGAACAATGTGGCTACAGTGAGACATCTTGCTAAAAAAGCGTCTTATTAGTGTGATCAATTTTAATCCAAGGTCGCGTCTCGGTTTTTGTCAGTTGGCACGTTTTACACATGCGGTTCGTGACGTCAGCGTGGAGTCTGGCCTCATTTCCAAACTGCTTTTGGCACAATAATCTGTCTCACATCCAACTGGCCCACTTGTACACACACACACACACACACACACACACCGTCTGAATGAAGAGAAGACATTTCCAGGACAACGGTGTCAAAATCATCCTCAATTCTTTTTTTTAAAGACCGAGTGCTGGTTTTAATTTATTAGCGTATCAGACTGATATAAAAAAAAAACATCTGAGGAGTGTATTAATGAATGAACTAATTAATCAATTAACATTGTTCTGGATTTGGTTGTAAATAAGGCGTGTGTCAGTAAAACCCCGAGGAAACCCCGCCCCCACACTGTCATGTGATTTTCATCGAAGAAACCGAAAATGACAAGAGAACGATACTAAAAGCTGCCTGGGGTATTTATATAACAAACAATAAATCTCAGGCTCAATCATCTCTCTCTGTATCTCACACACACACACACACACACACACACACACACACAAAGACCTCAGAGGCTGAAATCAGATCTTTGTAAAGAGTGTGTGCTGGTTTGGATGGGGTTATTGATTGGCGCAGAAACACACACACACACACACACACACACACACACACACACACACACACACACACACATCAGCTCAGAGGAACCTCACACAGTTGTGGTTTTTGTAAAATTAATTCCTCAGTTAATGTTGTTGATGGTGTGTGTTTCCCACAAAACATCTCCGTGAATCTCAATACTGTCAAACACACACGTTCCCAGTGAAGGGGTCTTGGCCTCGTGGTGAACGGCTTTGAATCATCTCATGTTGGATTTTAGATCCGTTTACTGTATAAATCATCACTATACTAAACGTTGAAGCCGCTGAGCTTTAACGCGGGTGTGAGATGAAGCGTTCCTCCAGCGTTCCTCTCCGTGTGATGGATGTTCCTGAAAGGTGTTCTCTCCCCTGTTCTCTCTCCTGTGGGGTTCTACCAGCAACAGGTATCGAGCAGTCAGAAGACTGAGGACACTCGGTGGGTGAAGAGTGATAAGGGGGCGGGGTCAATGTTTCCACCAGATTACATCACGCAGATTGTTCTCAGAGTCGTCAGAGACTTTCACCCATCCTGTGTCATCACATCACTGTCTCTCCTATTGGTTTTCATTATTAATCTCTCATTTCTCTCCTTCTGTATTTCTTTCTTTCTTTGCTATTTTTGTAATTAACAAAAAAAAAAAAAAACGAATGAAAGATAAGACAGAATATTGAGGAAGAAAATTAAAAATAATGAGGATTAGCAAAAACATTTAGAAAAAAAGGAAGAAAAACGATGATAGGGAAAATTAAACAAAGATGAACAATGAAGAATGGGGAGAAAAAGAAAAAAAAAACAATCATTATGAGGTGTAATGATGTATTTAAGTGCCCTTACGCAGGGCCTCTGAGGGGGTCAGTGAAAGAGGAGTGTGAGAGAAGGCTTGTGAGACGCACAGGAAGACCTTCCCATTCAGAGACCACGTGGGTTTATTAACTGAGAACTCAGGTAACTAAAGAAGAAACTAAAGAAAACTGGAAAGACTACACAAACAAAGCTCCTCCCTCTCCTGGAGTGACTCTGAAGACTAAAAATAAAATTCTCTCATCCACTCTGGACGAGTTAATCCCTGCTAAGGGCTTATGTCTTATTTAGCCTTTTTTATAACTCCTTCTTTTAACTGAGCATGTTTATCAGATGCCGCGTTGCTCTCTCTCTCATCACATACATCAGACGCATCACATACACCAGACGCATCACATACACCAGACGCATCACATACACCAGACGCATCACATACATCAGACGCATCACATACACCAGACGCATCACATACATCAGACGCATCACATACACCAGACGCATAACATACATCAGAAACATTGTCCCTGTAGCGTCCCATCTGAAGGAGTTCTTCTGCTAAGTATTGAATAGAGTAGGCATTAGCTCATGTCCAGACTGTCCATGCAAGGTGTATGTGTGTGTGTGTGCGTGTGTGTGTGTAGGTGATGCTGATGATGTGAGGTGAGACTGAATTACTCCACTGATTGTCTGGTGTTTTGTAATTAATTTGCTAAAAGGCTGCAGGACCAAGAGTTGTGTGTGTGTGTGTGTGTGTGTGTGTGTGTGTGTGTGCTGAAGGACACTTTAATTAAGCTCTCTGGAGGACTGTTAGGACACAGCTGAGGTTTCCTGCGTGCCGTGTGTGTGTGAGACATTCAGCTCATACGCCTCCGAGAGCTCGGCAGAACGTTCCTGTAGAAATCCGTCTGTAATATAATACACACTTCATATAAATAATATATTCTCCACTAATGTAGAGGAAAATATTGTTAGTTTGTAATGAATGATAAAATAAAGTACTCTGACTTCATGCCTAATGGTCAGTTTAAAAGCCCGACGCAGGTCTTTCGGGGAAAATGGAAAGTCTATAATGCATGATTTAAGTTCATACAGTAGAATAATCACCTAATCATCCATTAAACTAAACACAGATTTTCTCTTCAGCGTAATAAAGTTCTCATCCTGAACATAGTGCTGCTGATGAGCGATGCAATATTCATTAGCTTCCAGAGTAAAGTCGGAGATTATTGATCCATTTACGTCTGGCCGTGTGCCAAAAGCTACAGCAAACCTCAGAGTTTTATATTTTATTTAACGGCACACTCGAGCAGGAACTCCGCCATTAACACGGTTTATTTAACTTTACCTTAGTGTGTGAGTGCACTGGACTGACCCACATCACCCTGCAGCAGGCGCAAGATTACACACTACATAGTACTCCCATCAACAATACTCTTGCCCTGCATAATACACTCCATACTACACTGTTTATTACTGCACTGTTTATTACACTGTTTGTTACTCTGGTTATTACTGCATTGTTTATTACATTATTTATTACTCTTGTTTATTACTGCATTGTTTATTACTCTTATTACTGCATTGTTTATTACTCTTATTACTGCATTGTTTATTACACTGTTTATTACTCTTGTTTATTACTGCATTGTTTATTACACTGTTTATTACTCTGGTTATTACTGCATTGTTTATTACACTGTTTATTACTCTTGTTTATTACTGCATTGTTTATTAC
>JAQMYJ010000014.1:23612432-23624932 GCA_030014305.1 Clarias laeviceps
TTGTTGTAGAATGTAGAAAATAAATCACTAAACAAAAACAAAGAAATTTGCAAGTGACCACAAACTTTTGAACGGTAATGTATATTATACAGTATAAGTCTGGTGTGTGTGTATATATATATATATATATATATACACACAAACACATAAGTATTTATACTTAGCAGCTAATGCTAAGTATAAATAAAGTGTAATTGTAGTTCTTGAGTCTTTTCTTAGCATTTTAACAACATATCTGAGGTAAATGATATTGTTCCAGGTAGTTCTGTAACGTTTCCACTCTCACTCACATTGTGTCTATATAACACCTCTAAGTCTGGCCTGCAGCTAATGCTAAGTGTAAATAAGGTATAATTGTAGTTGTTGAGTCCATTCTTAGTAGTTTAACAGCACATCTGAGGTAAATATTAATGTTCTGGATAGTTGTAACATTTCCACTCTCTGTGTGTCCATATAATACATATACGTCTGGCCTGCAGCTAATGCTAAGCATAAACACAGTGTACTCGTAGTTGTTGCTCTTTTTTTAGTAATTTTCTAAACGTTTTAACAACACATCTGAGGTAAATGTTAATCTTTTGGATCGTTCTGTAACAGTTCCACTCTCACTGTGTCTGTATAACATGTGTAAGCCTGACTAGCAGCTAATGCTAAGTATACATGCAGTGTAATTGTAGTTGTTGAGTCTTTTCCTATCATTTTACCAACACATCTGAGGTAAATGTTGTTAAATAGTTAACTGAAACTGTTTAATTGTTAGCCCAAAATGCTCAGTTTTTGTGTTTCCTGTGCTTTCAGCCTCTCTAGAGATGAGCATATTGTGCTCATAAATGCCTTTCCTTCCCAAAAAAACTTTCATGATTATTTTTTCTCCTTTGAAAATAATTAAAACCTTATACTCGACCTCCAGTAACGCCGCTGCTCACCTCAGTTGACTCTTCATGTTGAGTAAATGTCGTGGTATACTGTAATTTATCACTGATTATTGACCTGTTAGCAATCTTTGCAGTAGTGTTTGTTTGTGCGTGTGTTAAGCAGTAAGTGTGTTAATATAGCTGACATGTTAGCGCTGAACTAATGTCACTGTACAGTGCACTGTTTTCTTTCATATCTTATGCATAAGCCTTATACTTAATTCCCTCCTCAACGAAACAGCGGCCTTTTCTGAAGTGCACACACACACACACACACACACACGCAGACGCAGACGCACACACACAGCCGGCGTTCTTGTGAGTGACTGTAATGGCCCTCAGTATGCTGATAAATCACACATACAGT
This sequence comes from Clarias laeviceps, assembly GCA_030014305.1. Lineage (NCBI taxonomy): Eukaryota > Metazoa > Chordata > Actinopteri > Siluriformes > Clariidae > Clarias > Clarias laeviceps. The sequence continues at coordinate 23,613,714 of JAQMYJ010000014.1, forward strand.
AATAAGACCAATATTAGCCTCTGTGCGTGAGTGTGTGTGTGTGTGTGTGTGTGTGTGTGTGTGTTTTGCTTTGCAAATGTTTCTGGCTGTGAAAGCAATTAGTGTAACGGTCTTCCACATTCTTCTGGTGGATATTTATCTCCGTAGGGAAAAGCAGTCATATTTGAGTAAAAATGCAGATACAGTTTATGGAAAAAAACCCAATAAACGTTAAAGCGGCAGTATGAAAAATCAGACAGGAGACATTATAGAGTCAGGAGAGAAAAATAAAAGCAAGCTGTATTAAACAGGTGACCCACATCAACCCTGAGTCTGGTGAGGATTATAATAATAAGAATAAGACATTCACTACACATGGCACCCATCATATCATGTGATTTAAATGATTATTTTACAAATTTACTCTCTGTCACAAGGAACTGGAAGCTCCTACTTTTAACTCTACATCTTCCATTTTCCCCACATTAAATACATTTTAAGTTTGTTTCATTCAATCATTTTTGTAGATAAATAGTATTTCAAGCAAAAATATCTTATATTGCAAAAAGATCCACAGCATAGCCAAAGCATTAAATAAGCAATATCACATTATTGTATCGAATATTAGTGCAGATATGTTGTGGTCTTGGGCATGTGGGAGCAGCTAGAGTACTGAAAATGTCACAGCCACGCTGATATTCAGCACAAAAGCACGACCTTGAGTGTGATATCGCTTTTATACAATAGTTAGACTTTAGTAGTATTAATTACCAGTGAATGTTTGTATATTAATGTTCATAACTGTGATGAAAACTGGCAGTCGGTTGTGAAGACAGCAATAGCAGTTCTACACACATACTGTATTTTGAGGAAGATGAAAAAGAAAAAGGTGCACAAGCAACAGGGATAACCGTGGCCTCAATAGGATTGTGAAATGAAGCCCATTCAAGAAATGTGGGGGAGATTCATAAGCAGCTGGAATCAGTGCTTCAAGAGCCACCACACATACAGGTATCCAGGACATGGGCTACAACTGTCACATTCCTTTTGCCATGCCACTTCTGAACGTCACAGGTGTCTTACCTGGGCTAATGATAAACAGGACTGGACTGTTGCTCAGTGGGTCAAAGTCCTGTTTTCAGATGAAAATCAATTTTGCATTTTATATGGAAATCAAGGTCCCAGAGTCTGGAGGAAAAGAGGAGAGGCACAAAATCACAAGTTAATTGAGATCCAGTTTAAAGTTTGCACAGTCAGTGGTGGTTTGGGGAGCCGTGGCCTCTGCTGCTGTTGGTCCATTGTGTTTTATAAGGTCAGTCTACCAGGAAGTTTTAAAGCACTTCATGTTTCAGTCTGCTGACCAGCTTTATGGAGATGCTGATTTAATTTTTCAGCAGGACTCACATTGACAAAAGTACTAATACCTGGTTTCATTTGTTTTATAATTTTTTGGATTTTTCCCCAATTTTCTCCCTAATTTAGTCGTTTCCAATTCCCCCCAGTCAGTCGGGGGCTCCCACATTAAGTCCACATACCATTCAGTCGGAAGGGGCTGAAGACTATCACGTGTTTCCTCCAAACCACGTGACACCAGCCGACCGCATCTTTTCGAACTGCTTGCTCACGCACCGGCATAACACATTTGGAGGACAGCGCTATCCGCTCCTTCCGCGAGCTCCCTGATTGGCTGTAGAGCCGTGATTAATGTGGGAGCACTAAGTACCTCTCATCCCTCCCCTCTGAGAGAGTCTCGGCCAATCAGCTCTCTCTAGACCTCCGGCTGCGAGAGGTTAAAGAATCACCCAGGAAATCAAACTCCTTGGGTCTATACTTTTCAGTAGTTCAACATTTCTTTGTTAAAAATCTTTTGAGTAATATTCTAATTTTCTGAGATATTGCCGTTTGAGTTTTCATTAGCTGTAAGCCATAATCGTCAAAATGAAAAGAAAAAAACACTTGAAATATATCAGTCTATGTGTAATGAATCTGTATAATATACGATTTCAGTTTTTTAACTGAACTATTGAAATAAAAAAACTTTGATTATATTCTAATTTGTTGAGATGCACCTATGGCTGCACGGTGGCTTAGTGGTAAGCACTGTCACCTTGCACCTCCAGTCCCTGGGTTCAGTTCCCACGTTGGGTTTGTGTGCATGGAGTGTGCATGTTCTCCTCATGCTTGGTGGGCTTTCTCTGGTTCTCCAGTTTCCTCCTACAGTCCAAAAACATTCAGATTAGGCGTTTCCAAATTGCCAAATATATATATATACACACACAGTATATACTGAGGGAGGAAACGAAAACGAATCCTTTGTGAGAAGTGATTTCATTGACCAATCAAAAATACCGTTACGACCTCGGAAGATGAGAGAGCTTGTTGAGCTTGTTGTGTTACTGCAGGCTGTACTTGCGAATGCATCACAGTGAATGCATATGAAGGAAAAAAATTTTGTATACAAATTTATGTGTGAAATACACATATCGCTGATCATATGTTTAAGACGCCATAACGTTATCAGATGTGTGTTGTTACTGAAAGTGCTTCTGTGACTGGGTGTGAATGTGGGTTTAGTCAGACAGCTGCTCTCTCCTCAGTACTGCGGACCGTACAGACCGACTCTCACCCACGCCGAGACACACAGTTAGTCTCATTAACCACTGGACAACACCTGGAATGCCCAGTCATGTTACTGTTCATTATCAGCACTCGTGTAACGCTCTTGTCTAACCAGGTTACTAACCAGGTAGTGTACATGAGATTGTTTTTATTTATTGCAGTTTGACTTAAATGTGTTTATTGATTTATTCAGAAATATATAAATGTTCATACATATGGTTTCAGTACAATGTAAGTTTTCACACTGTGATGTTTCGTTCTGATGACTGAAATATCAAATTCTAATTTCAAACTCAAATTATTTGTCACACAGTCACACACGGTATGTTATGCAGTAAAATGCTTATGAAATATGAATAAAAAATACTATTACTCCCACTACTACTAATAATGTAATAATGTCATTGTATTGTCGTAAGTTTTGTCGTGCTACTCGTCCTATCCTGCCTGGTTATTTTTATGTCTATTAATGACACCAGTGATGTCTCTGGAATAAAGATTACGGGAGAATGTCAGGCTGGAGTTTTTCTCAGTGTATCAGGTGAAATAAACTCTCGGCCTGTGCAGAAGAACGAGGCGCAGTGTGTGTTTCGCTTTACAAATGACGCCGGCTGTGAAAGCAATTAGTGTAACAGTTTTTCAGATTCGGCTCTATAGTCCGACTGATACAGACAGATTAATGCTGAAACCTGGAGGGCAGGAGGCCTTTATCTCTCTCTCTCTCTCTCTCTCTCCGTCTCTGTGTGTAAAAGCGAGATTGATTCAGTCACGAGCCGCAGGGTTTATCAGGATTTCATCAGCGCTTTATCACTCTGGCTCTGAATATGACTCCAGTGGCTCGGTAGATCTTTCTCTTTTGTGTTAAAAAGCTTTTTAAGTAAAAGATCTATTATTACACGATGGCGCTGAGCTGAATGATTATATACAGACATCGATGAACATTATAAAAAATAAAACACTGCCATTGTTTAAAAACATTAACGTCTAAGCTTATGTTAGAGTTATTTACATTGAACATACAGTATTTAGTCACACACACTGATGGCTCCAGATCACTTGGAGATTATCCTGTGGGCGTGGCCTGGACAACTTTTTTTTTCTGATGAGAATTGGTAGTGTATATGTACGTACATTATATAGCTGCTAAAGCTAACTAGTACCATGCTTGGTCGTTTGCGTGTTACATACTTGAAGGTTCATTTTCAGAGGAGATTAGCAAGCTAACTGTACTAGCTAACGATGAAACCGTGGTCTGGTGTGTGTGTGTGTGTGTGTGTGTGTGTGTGTGTGTGTCAGGTACTAAGCAGGTATTAAAAGCAGGTAGGAGCTTGTGTTGTGTAGTGGGCAGGGAACTGACAACCACTGGACCACACGGCCAGAGGTTCAGTCTGAGGAACCGTCAGAACCAGTCTGTTGGATTTGTTGCCTAACTGTGCCATCCCACTTCTTTCCAAATGTGTGTGTGTGTGTGTGTGTGTGTGTGTGTGTGTGATGAAGAGACTCTGTATTAACTCATATCAGTCTCTCTAATCACGTCTCCATGCTATTGCTGTGATGATGCACTCAAAGACATGATGTACATCAAATGTACATCAAAGTGATCAGGTGTCGTAAGGTAGAACAGAACGTTGTGCAGGTGATGTGCTTTGATGCTCTATAAGTTCCTGTCTGTTTATTTTTGTACAACATTGGTGTTGCCCTGTTATTGCACGTTTATATATTGAAGAACCAGGTAGCTGATGTTGCTTGTTACTGTGGTGATGATGTACTGTGATATAAAACATTGTTATTTTTGTGGTGATGTACATCGCCGCTGTAGTGCAGTCTGGTTGTTCTGGCGGCTATTATAATGTTGTTGAAGGATGTTGATGCGCTGTGATGGTGGACAGTCTTGCTGCCATGGTGATGCACATTATACTGTAGTACCGATGCTTAGCTAACATTTTGTGATACTGTTGAACAACCCTGTTGCCATGGTAATGTTCTGTGATGTTGTTGGACAGTGTTATTGCTAAGGGAATATACTGTGATGTTGTTGAACATTGTTGCCATGATGATGTACTATGTTGTTTATATTGTTTTGCCCTGGTGATGTACCTCCCATGATGCTGTTGACAGTGTTGCTGCCATGGTTATGTATTGTGATGTTACTGAAATGTAGTTATGCTGATGTTTCCCTGAGAGTGCAGCTCTGATGTTGTAGAAGGCCGTGTGGTCGTTTTGTTCCCCACAATCACTGTAACTCTGTAAGATCTATCAGAAACACGCCGTAAAGCTGATATGGAGCCTGTAAAACAGGAAGTGAAGCGGCCTGGCGGCATGGTGTGTGTGTGTGTGTGTGTGTGTGTGTGTGTGTGTGTGTGTGTGAGGCTCAGCAGGCTGTTTATTGGTGCGGTAATGGGATCTGTGTCAGGAATTCAGGCAAAGAGTAAACGAGCTAACGCACATTCAGCTAAGCTACGGGATAAATAACAACCATTGTACACAGAAGAATGCACAACAGGCTTTCTGTTTCTCCAACATCTACACGACAGAGAGAGAGAGAGAGAGAGAGAGAGAGAGAGGGAAGGGGATGGAAAAGAGAATGGCACTAAAATGGAAAGAGAGAGACCGACTGTAAGAGAGATAGAAGGACGGACAGATGGAGAGAGGGAGGAGAGACAGAGCGAGGCAGTGACAGGTTTAAAACCACAGGGAGGTTAATTAGCTTAATACTGATTTTTCACATAATTAATCAAAATTTCTGCACTGTAGATGTAAAGTAGCCGGGGCTAATCTGGGGTAAAGCCCGTGTAATGTCCGCCTCCACAAATCATAACGCTGCCTGTGCTGCACTCGTCCCTTCCACAGCTCAGAGCCTGAGAGAACGCTAAGCTAGCGGGTAAATGCTAAACTAGCAGGAAAAAGTAAGTATACAGCGCTGATATTAATCAGGCTGGGAATCTCAGACAGAGGCCTGTCAATCAAGTATTCTCATTAGAATATTAGGCCACGCCCATCAGGAGAGTTCAGTAGCAGTTTTCAGTACATTTACATACAAACAGAAAGTAAGATGTAAACATTAACCTCAGATGTAAACATTAACCTCTTTTGTGCTAACATTTCCCATCATGCACCACAAAACACAAGGGGCGGGGCTTGCAGCAGACAAAAAGTAGAGAGTAGCGGGAAATAGTTTCTGTTAATGAGTTGTGCGTTAAAATGAAACACACACATTCGCGCACGGAGCCTGTTAGCTAACACTGCTGGGTAAACTCGCGGCCTTGTTTAAATATTTATATGCAAGTGAACACCTTCAGGATTTTGTTAAAACGCTTGGCGTGATTATTTTAAAAACAGCTTCAGCTGTGTGAGTGTTTCTGCTCGAAATGAATTTTCCTCCTCGTTAAGCGGAAATGCTCAGCTCTCAGGTGGAAAATCCTCTCAGATTAACAGAGCTGTTCATTACAGAGAGAGAGAGAGAAATAAAAGAAGTCAGTAACAGCACAGCCATCAGTTCTCTCTTACTGACTTCATTTATCTCTCTCTCTCTCTCTCTCTCAGGACTGAACAAACAGTTTAAACTGCACATTAGCGTCGTGTGTTAATCTCACCGCTAGTCACAGAGAGACATCGCTATTAGTGAGCAACGTGTACGGTGTAGGTGATACTAGCTGTGTTCACACAGACGCTGTTCCTTCAATCTGATTCAGATCCCAGTGTAGGAACAGGAACAGTGATTAATCTACAGGAAATACAACAGAAGAAGAAGAAGAAGGGATTGTTTTTTTTTTTACAGTTTTTAGGTTAGTTTCACTTGTACGTACTGATACCTAAAATTCCGCTCCTTATCTTTTCCTGATAAACCCCGCCTCCTGCGTTATGATTGGTTACAATATCCTTAGATCAGGAGCCAGAGGGTGAAAGTCTGAATTAAAGACAGGAGAGAGAGAGAGAGAGAGAGAGAGAGAGGTGTTTGTTCTCCTGGAGGTCCCTTTCAGTAACTCGTGCCCTGATGATCTGATGTCTCCACCTGGGGAAAATATGTGTTCTGACCAGGACAAGCTGACGTGTGCATGATATGTGTTTATTCCTGTATCACACAAGGATTAGTTTCTGTTACTGTTCATGTAAACACGCAGAATTCAAATTCTAACCATCAGCTGATGATGTCATCGTGTGGGCGGTACAGCAGCCGACCAATCAGCAGCTTTGCTTCCTTTCCTTATCACAGACTACACACTGTACTATTTCTCTCTCTTTCTCACCACTTAATTTCACTCCTCTTTTTACTTCATTCTCATTTTTATTTCTTCTATTTTTGTAGTCTCTAATTTGTTCCTTTCTTTATTTCTTCATTTATCTTTTCTTCCATTTTTCTCATCCTATCTTTCTTTCTTCTTACATTTTTTTGGGGGGGATTTTTCCCCAATTTCCTCCCGTGTCCATTTCCTCCCCGTCACTAGGGGGCTCCCATTAAAGCTACTAATACCACTCAGTCGGGAGGGCCGAAGACTATCACGTTTCCTCCGAACCACATGACGCCAGCCGATCGCATCTTTTCGAACTGCTCGCTCACACACCGTTGGGGGCGGAGTCACACACTCGGAGGACAGCACTATCCGCTCACAGTCGCCCCTGATTGGCTGTAGAGCCATGATTAATGTGGGAGCACTAAGTACCTCTCACCCCTCCCCTCTGAGAGAGTCTCGGCCAATCAGATCTCTCTAGACCTCCGGCTGCGAGAGGTTACAGCATCACCCAGCGATCTCCTGATGATAGGGCGAGAACTTTACCACTGCGCCACTCGGAGGCCCTTCTTCATGTTTTCCTCCCCTTCTTCCTTCCTTCCTATTTTTACCCCTTGATTCTGTCGTCTATACTTTTTTATTTTCAGCTTCGTCCTTTCATTCTGTCTTTTCTTTCTTTCTTTTTCTTTCTTAGTCTCTTTGTCTGTATATTCATATTCTTGTCTCCACCTCATTCTTCCTTTCTCTTTATTCGTTTTTTCTCTCTTTCTTTCTATATATAGCTCTCTCCCTCTCTCTCTCTTTCTTTCTCTCTTCCCTTTGTCTCTCTGACTCTCTTTATTCTCTCTCTGTGGTGAAACTGCGGTGGGTCTGAGAAACAGCCTGTCAAAGCTAATCAGAGTGTTAGCGTGTTGCTAAAAACAGCAGCGCTGCTGTCTGACACACACTCACACACACACACACACATGCACACACATACACACACATACACACACACACACACACGTGTCGCTGTGTTCATGATTAAAACCAAACCCAGCTCTGATTTCAGTGTCTTTTAGGCTTGCAGTGCAGCATTAATACACACACACACACACACACACACACACACACACACACACACACTGTGTATACACTGCTACACTTTTTCACTTGAACACGTCATAATATCATTATGCCACATTAAAGAGGTGTGAGATTGAGGTTGCACCATGATTTTCACACACACACACACACACACACACACACACACACACACCCAAAGACAAAGTAGTTTATATATACACTTTAATTACTCACAGGTAATTAAGGCTGTAGTACAGTAGTAGTAAAAATTATAAAAAGAGAAACAGAACCCGGAAGTTAACGGAGCTGATATTCTAAAGTGGAAAACGTGAAAATATAAAGTAGAGCTGCACGATTAATTGAAGAAAAAAAAAAGAAATCACGATCTTGATTCACACACTTGATTCATATCTCATTTCTGAATGACGGTGATTCACCTGCGTGTGTTTTTCCCTGCATTCAGATGACGCTGCATTCATGAGTTCACTTATTTACTTTATAATCCCGGATCGCTGTATCAGTCGAGGTCACTGGTTTCACTCAACCAGTGTAACACAAAACACTGGTAAATCAGGACAGAGATTAGCAAATGATTTAGTTACAGTCACTTCTCCTCTCTCATCCTCTTCTGTCACTCACATGACGTGTAACAAGGAGGCGGAGCTAAACAAGCAACCAGTAATCAGGAGTTGGGTTCGTACGCTGTTATTTTCGTCGCAAAACTTTTTTTCACCCTGATTTTATTTTTGTTCAATTTAACGCTCACTTACTCCATCAACCTCACACTCGCGTTGTGCTCAAACTGCATTTCCTGCGCGTGTTCAATATCACATATAACACTCTGCTCGCTGAATTCCAGCCAATCAGAAACTTTTTTTTACATTCTGACAAACTGTTTCCGTTTGACTCCCTTTGATGCTCAATGCGTTTGCGTCAAACAGTTACACCTCTATCTCATTTATGCGTTTGTCTCGCGGTGAGACACGGCGAGGTTCCACAAGGACCGCCCAAAATTAAACGTTTCATTTTTTGTGAGGAAAGTTTGGAAACGTAATCATTACGCCAAAACTATCGCGATGCACCGTATATTCTACACTGTAAACTATGTATTTAATAACAAACTACCTAACACTGTTACATTTACCTTTTTATTTATTATTTTATTTATTATAAAATAATAATAATAATAATAATAATAATAATAATATAAACTAACGCACATGATGAAGTTCTGTAGTTGTCTGGGTGTCCAGAATGCACTAGTGCTACTTTTAGTTATTTTTATGTATTATTGTTAATACTTTATTTATATGAAAATAGGGAAAGGTGACATTAAGGTGATTTTAAAACAAGAAGGTTAAAGTCCTGTGCAGACAACACTTTTTTTTTCTTAAGCACAATCAATGTTTTTTGTTGGAAGAAAAAAAAACAAAGAGAGAGAGAATCATGTGAGAGAATCGTGATCTCAATCAAGATCGTCAAGAATCTCTAATATGAAGTGAATCTGGTGAGTTTCTCAGGACTGTCCATCACCTCCATGGTTTATTCTCCTCACCTTTTGGCTACAGAGAACCACTGAGAGTTTAATTACTATACTATACTAATAACTGTTAATTACACTAACTGTAACTAAGAGATATCACACTCGAGGTGGTGCTGTTGTGCTGAATATCAGCACGGCTGTGATCTCTTCAGGACTCGGGCTGATATTCAGTAGAACCACCTCGAGTGTGATACGGCTTAAATATAATGTAAAGAAATAAATAATGGAAGAAGGGAAGAAAAGTCCAGAAAGAGAAAAGAGTGAAGAAAGGGAGGAGGAAAGAAAGAGCAATGCATTAGTAATGGAATAAGAAACAGAAATTAAATCAGAAACAGAAGGGAGGATAAATACGAGAAATGTAAAGAAAAAGAAATCAAGAGAGGAAAAATAAAGCAGTGAGATGAAAGAAAAGTGAAAGGAGAGAAAGAAAGGAAGGACTGGAGAAAAAAACAAGTCAAGAAAAAAGTGAGGAACTTTATTTATTTATTTATTTATTTTTTAAAAATGTGTGTGTGTGTGTGTGTGTGTGTGTGTTGAATCAGGCTGTAATAATGAGATTAGTTTGCTCACCACAAGTTTACCACAAACCACACACACACACATCATCTGTTCTGTGTGTGTGTGTGTGTGTGTGTGTGTGTGTGTGTGCAGCTCTGATTTTCTGATTTAAACCCTTAGAGCTCAGAGACACAGATATCAGTTACTCGCTAACACAATTAGTGTAACGTTTCAAGTCAAGTCGACTTTATTGTCACTTCATCCATATACAGTTATTACACAGTGAAACCAAACAACGTTCATCCAGGACCAAGAAGCTACATGTAGCATAAATGTACCAGATAAATGAACAGAAAACTAACTAAGAAGCAAAATTAGCAGAGAGACAGATTCACATGACAACATAAAGTAACAACATAAAGGAACAACATAAAGGAACAAAAAGATAACTAACATAACTTGACCAACATGCTAATGCTAACTGGCTAATTTTAGCGCTGCTGTATGTAAATAGCTTTCCCGGCTCATCAGCTTGTTGACTGATTGGGTTTTATTTAAGCTCCACCCACTTGTTGGTCCAGGGACGCCACTCACTTACACAAATACACACAAGGACAGTCAGAGGTATTGTGTGTGTGTGTGTGTGTGTGTGTGTGTGTGTGTGTGTGTGTGTGTATTCTGTCTGTTGCATCTGAAATAGCTGAGGTTGTCTAGAGGAGACAGACGAGTACATCACATCCCACAAGGTGACTCACACACACACACACACACACACACACACACAGACACAGAATTAGGCGTGTGCTGATAGTCATGATTTATTTGCAAGTTTTAACACACACACACACAGAAATGTGTGAAGAGGAGTTTGTGATGAAAAACATGGAGGAAGAGAGAGAGACGGAGGAAGAGAAAAACAGGGAAAGGGAGAGAAGGGGAGAGAGACACAGACAGATAGACAGGTACCACTCCTCAGCAGAACCTCTTAATCTTCACTTTACTCTTTTCTTCCTCTGTAATAACACACACACACACAAACACACACACACACACACACAAAGTAATGATGTAATCACAGGAAAAGCGGTGTGATGTGGTTCAGTGAAAGAAAAAGGGAAAGATAAGCAGAGAGAGAAAGTCTCGAAGAAGGAGGAGACGGGGAGAGGGGGAGCTTTATTCATTTTTTCCTGCACACACACACACACACACACACACACACACACACACACACACACAGAGCAAGCCCAGAACATCTCATGACTATATGAAGGAATAATTAAAAATTG
>JAQMYJ010000014.1:23645629-23661578 GCA_030014305.1 Clarias laeviceps
TCTGTGAGTCTCTCTGCCCTATCTGTGAGTCTCTCTGCCCTATCTGTGAGTCTCTCTGCCCTATCTGTGAGTCTCTCCGTCCTATCTCCAACTTCCCTGTGTCTCTCTCTATCCCATCTCTGTGTCTCCCTATCTTTGTGTGTGTCTCTCATACCTGTGTATTTCTCAGCCCTATCAGCGTGTCTCTCTCCACCATTTGTGTGTCTCTCTGTCCTATCTGTGTGTCTCTCTGTCCTATCTGTGTGTCTCTCTGTCCTATCTGTGTGTCTCTCTGTCCTATCTGTGTGTCTCTATCTGGCTTATCTGTGTCTCCCTCTTGCTTATCTGCATGTCTCCCTGTCCTATCTCTGACTTCTTGTCCTATCTATCTTGTCTCTCTCGCTATCTTAGCTATCTGTGTCTCTCTCTCAGCGCTATTAGCATGTCTCTCTCCCCTATTTGTGTGTCTCTCTATCATATCTGTGTCTCTCTCAGACGTATCTGTGTGTCTCTCAGTCTATCTGAATGTCTCTCTCTGCCCTGTCTGTGTGTCTTTCTGCCTTGTCTACGTATGTGTTACTTTGTCCTCTATCTATGTGTGTCTGTCTGTGTGTCTGTTTCTCTGTCTCTATCTCTCTGTATCTGTCTCTTTCACTGTGTCGCTTTCTCTCTCTCCCTCTGGTCTATTTGTGTCTCTGTTTCTTTCTCTTCTGAGAAATGTGCAGCGTGTGAGCTTCATCTCTCTCTCTCTCTCTCTCTCTCTCCTCATAATGTTGTTTTGTCTGACATTTTTGCCCTTCAGAGTCAGTGAGGGCTTGTTGTGTGTGTGTGTGTCACTTTTTTTCTTTCTCTCCTGATGAATTACAGCGACCCGTCGTCTCTCGGCAGCATTGATTAGCGATAATTGGAGGGAGTCAAAAGGCGAGAAGTGTCTCTAAATAAATTTTGGCGGCGTTAATTGCACGTTGGTGTGGAGGCGCGCGGCCTCGGGCGCACGCGGCCCCGCGCTAATTGGCCCCCTTCAATGAACATAATTAGAGCGATTGTTAAGAGATAAAGAAAAGGTTTAACGAGCGCCGAGACTCTGTCACAGGAAAAAGAGAGGAACATCACACACTCCTCCTCCTTCTTCTCCTTCAGAGCTTCATATCCATCACACACACACACACACACACAAACACACACATCAGCACTTTATGTGTGTTCACCTTAATTAACACAGACGTGTGCTCACATGGATATTATCACTTTGCTTTGAGAGGTGCGTAAAAGGAAAAGAAAGATAAATCTCTCTCTGAAAATGTTGAAAACATTACCCAAAATGCACTGCATGCTCGAGTTGTTTCACAAAGGAGTGAGTAACGCAGTTAAGTTAAAGCTGAAAGGTTTTCTGTCTTTAATAGCGTGTTATTAATGTCCTATCAGACGTACAGTACGTGTTCCACGTAGAACCATTAAGGAGCGTTTTTTGTTTTGTTTATTTAAGAAAGACGGTACCAAGTATGAAAAAAGGAAACATCGACCTCCAGTAAGGTTCTGCAAATTAAAAAGAAAATAACGAGTAATAATTTGGAGGTTTGTACCGCACACTTCCCCAGGTGCTATATAAAGGGTCCTTCGAGGGTTATTTGGATGATTATTATGGTGCGTTGTTTGCAGTCATGTGATGTGTGACTTCCTCTGGAGGGCAGGACGTAACAATGAGATGCGGAAAGTTCTATTTCCCTAATAGAATATAAAAAACATTGTCTAATTAAACTAATTATATACACTATATAAAAAAAGATTAAGAGTAGCCATAATTAAATAATCAGAATTAACTAGTAGACATTCCAATGCAAGGTTTAACACGGCTGATAAATATATTATAAGGCACTAATTAGACAATTTCTTCCCCCAGTGTCAGGGAGACTTTAGCAACTAGAGAATGTAAGAGGCAAAGTATACAAATCCTGTACGTGAGTAAAAGTATCAAAAGTGCAAAAATTAAAAAAATTACTGTAGCCGTTTTTATAGTAAAAAACACCCATATCTCTCATTCTCTCTCTTTCATTCTCTCGCTCCGTCCCGATGGTAAAATCGCTGTTTTCCAGCTCTGCTTCTGATTTCAAACACCTGCTACGATATGAGGCGTGTTTCAAAAGGGAAAAGCAAGTTACACAGTTACACCTAATAGTCCACAGGTGGCGAAATTCCTGCTACAGCAGTTTTGTTGGGTAACGCAACAGAATGCAGAAATGTAGTGATGTAAACGTACAGAGCTGTGCTGTAGGCTGTAGTGGAGTAAAAGTAATAAGCATCCACTAATAAAACTACTCTAGTAAAGTAGAAATATGTAAAATATGTACATATGTACAGTAACGAAATAAATGTCCTCAGTTACCTCCCACCTCTGAAGAGCCCAGTAAAGCTAGTAAGTGTAGCTAGTAAGTGAGGCGTGGTGTATAGAATGTTCTGATTTCCTCCGTAGTGAAGTTGGATAAAGGTCCTCTCCCACGGTGTGGTCAGAGACACGGCTCTGCTCACAGTTCTTCTGTGTGGATCATCTGAGTAACGTTACTCTGTTTGTGTTAAACTGATGAAATGAAGCCGGTTCCTACTGCTGCTCTTTGACTTTGCACGCTTTGACCGTTAGCGCAAGTTCACGTGTTCCGTCGCCTGCAGTGTTTCTTGCTGAAGTTGAGCGCTGAAGATGCGGGTGCTAAATATGACCCCTGTGACCCGTGAAAGTGTGCTGAATTCATTTGCAAACGCTTTTACTTCTCTTGCGTGCTCTTGTGAAATCTGAGTGAGGTTCTATGTTTAAAATGCAGGAGTTTTACACAGGCTGACTTTATGATTTCAGCGCAGTTATTATTAACATCATGCTTTTTATTCAAATAAAGCGATCATGGTTGCACATAGAAAAGTCATGCATATGCTGTAATTTTTATATTCAAGTTTCAGAATTTGTACGTGAATGACCATGTAGGAGCTACAGCGCTAAGAACAATTGGCATAAAATAATAGCATAGATTAGAGAAAGAAAACTCTGATCCTAAAACATTTTAACAAACTGTTATAAACACATTCAAATTTGTAAATTTTAGGTTTAACTAGGATGTCCACATTTCAGGCTAATGTTGTTCTAACTAACATGGAGCTGTTTTTATACACTAGTTAAATAGTTAAATTGTTCTACTTGGCTCTACTGAAGAGAATTAAAAACATGAAGTGAATACACTTAACATTAAACACTAACCAAATTGTAATTTGTGTGAATAAAAATCATGATGTCATTGTTGCTAGGTAACTTAGGCAATCAGACACCTAGCATAAACTAGCCAGACTCAGACTGACAATTTAGCTAGCTAGCATGTTGCTGTCATGTCGTTCATACAACCTGCAGTGAGGCGGAAAATTTCGAAACGTCGATTTCATTAAAGCTGTATTTAAAAGCTAGTTTGTAATCAAATGCAGTTAGCATATCGCTACATTTATAGCATACATCGTGTGAAAATTTATTATTTTAGTTTTACAGCACATAATTTATTAATTTAAATAAAATATTACTCAGGGTTCATTCAATCAATCTGGTTTACACTGCAGTGTGGTTTTACACACACACACACACACTCACACACACACACACACACACACACACACACGTTTCCTGCCCACATCATTTGTTAGCAAGCTGCTACATGTTCACTTGACCTTCAGAGCAAAACACACAGACATGCCCACACCCAACACAGACACACGCACACACACACACACACACACACACACACACACACACACACACACATACACACAGGCAGAAGAATTCTAGCCAAGGTCATAGCCTGGCTCATGTAGGCAATTAATCTTCAGATCAGAGTTGTTGTAATTTTCTGCAACTCTCATCTCTCTCCTTTGCTCTTTCTTTCACACACACACACACACACACACACACATGTTAATGTTAAACAATTAACACAGTTTTAATAGCATAGCGACGACCTCTACACCATTAGTCTTTCTCTGAAATTAATACCAGGATCTATGAATATTCATGAATATGTAAATTAGGAAACACACCCCATATCCTCCTGACATCCGTGATATCTCTAGCTAACTAAACTAGCTTTCTGATTATGTACTCTAGCCCTCATTAGTTGAGATATGTCTCAGTGTTAACATGACCACCGGCGTCTGTTTATCGCCCGTGTATCGCTTCTAAGCGTGTATTTTATGGTTAAATATTTCTACCTAAAAATGTGACCTTTTGATAATTTGCATATCAGTCATGATTGGTCCGAGGCAGTGCCGGTATCGTGACATTGCCTAACACCGTAAGGGTTTGGGTTCAACGCGTGTTTAACGCGTTTCCGAGGAAAAACATTTTTTACTTTAAACATAACGAGAGACCTGGTACGTGCTAATTAAAATTAATATTAAAATGAATGGGGGGAGGACAGGGGTGAGGGTGCAATTAGTTTGCGCTAGAGAAATGAACACGTGTAAAAACCGACGCTCGAAGTTTCTCGCCTCACGACGTGAAAAAGCCTTTAATTAAATTTTAATTGAATTCAATTTTGATTTAATTAAAGGAGGAAGCGTCAGGACGTGTCGTTACATCAGGTGTCGTTTTAGAGTGTGAAAGTCACACCGAGGGAAGAACCGCCGCAAGACGCGATAATAACTTTATACATTTCTGAAGGGAAAAAAAGAAAGAAAAAGAAAATGCAAATCCGAACTTCTCACTGTGAATTCAGAGGAATGTCCCTGAATGAGCTCCGTCCCAAATCGCGCCTCAGCACCACTCACTCAGCACGCTTCAGCCGTTTAAGTGCCTCACCCCTGTTTGTGCTGGTCCTGGTCCTTATTGGATTCCAACCTAAATCGGAAAATTGCTCCAATTAGAACATTTAAGGCTTCATTTCAAGTGATAGAATTCCTTGTTACTTCCTATTTTTATTAGAATGTAGCCCATTTAAAGGTCCCATCCCAAACCAGAGCGCATCTCTCCAGTAATGTGTGCTACACATCACTTTAGCTAACCTGCTAACTGGAATCGTTGTAATATACCTCACCACAAGTAATGTAGAAGTTACAATAGTATATTTTTCTAGAAGGATTACGGAGTGCAATCAAACGCATTAGCATATTAATTAATATGTTTGATTCGCCCACTTGCCCATTTATGGATTAAGCAGGGTTTGGGCGGAGTCAGCTCCTGCCAAGATGGCGACAACCAGACCTTCCACAGCTGATCTTCAGAAACGCTCTTCAGGGTTTGTCCAGGTCTCTTTATACAGTCTGTGGTTCAAACGTGTCTCCAGTGGGCGTGTACAAACATACACATAAGCAAAAACATTTTTTTTCTGATTTTTGTCCCTTTTTCCATTTTCAATTACTAAGCAAGCCAATTTCAATTATTATACATTTACCTAATGTGACCTCATAAAAGAAGAGCCCCTCCCCTGGCTTGTTGCTAAGCTCTGCTGCCCTGTGGACCAGCTAATAGTACAAATAGTGCTAATAAGAACCATGCACACGCTAGTGTTAATTTTGTCAATGAAAATAATGATGAAAAATATTCATTAATGACCTTTTTTTCCTGTGACTGAGACGAGACGTCACAGATATCAATGAACAGAGACAGTGACGAAATCAGCATGTGATATCGTTGACGAAAAAGATGGGACTAAAATGTGGTTTAAAAGAATAAAAACTAATAAAACATCTGGCTTTAATTTTGGCAACATTTAACATTTTTCGTCACAACCCTGTGTCTTCTTTCACAAACGGTCTTCTTTCATTACGACACTAGCAGCAGTGTTTTCCCGGGTCACGGTACGCGGCATATCAGTGACGGGACGTTACAAGCTCAGTCATCTTTAACTCTTCGTCATCACAGCAGTTTTACTCGGATCAAAGAGAAGAGACGATATTTGGGCCCATTTTCTTCATATTGAACCGGAGAGAAAAATCTGATGTGTCGTAATATCGGAGGGGAAACAGTGGGGAAACACAATTGCTGCGAAAAATACTAGAACCTGAAGAGACGCATCAAGGCATCCCATAATAATAACCCAGTTTTACAGCCCCTTTGTTACCACATGTTAATATAATTATGTTATGATGTTTTTTTTTTTTTAATGGCTAAAACGTTGCCAAACACATTAAGCTAATAGGTTATCAAATGATTGTGACCGAGAGAAGCTACAGTATCCCTACAACAGCACAAGTGTGTACATTCATATAAAAAAATATAAAAAGTTTCAAAACACTGCATTGTTCGTACGGCTCCTATTGTTTTGTAATAAAAAATATGGACATACAGCAGTTGTTGTGATGTTAAAAATAAATATAATTAGCTGAAAACATCAGCTGAAAAGATACACTTTAAATGTTAAGGTAATTATTTTTGTGAAAAACCTTAAAAGAGGGTTTTGGCTAGACTAGATTGACTGTATTCTTAATTAATAATAATCTTATTGCTAAAACGTTTTTCATTGACTTAAACAAGACTAAAATACTTACAGGTTCCTCTGACTAAAACTAGACTAAAATGTCCAGATTTTTGGTCGACTAAAACTTGACTAAACAAAAATAGGACTAAACATGATAAAAACTAACCGGGACATTTATCCCGAGACTAAGATTAAGAATAATATTTAAAATAGCTGACAAAATTAACACTAGTACATGCGTAATAAAACTCTCCAGTATGGATTGTGTTCGTAGAACCGTGCGCTCTAATGTGCATCATTCCTTACTTTGAGACTGTATCTTAACCTTATTTTTAGCAACTCTTACTCGTGAGTAAGTTTCGATCCACAGCGTCCCGAACTACAAATAGTTTTGCCGTGAATGTTAAAGACACACCTGGGGCGGCGAATGCAGTGCGGCTAAGTGCCGAGCGCTACAGGAGGCTAACAGCAGGAGCGCGGTCCTCCAGGAGAATAATAACGGTGATAATTTAATTTCAGCGTCTCGGAGTCGTAAAGAATAAGAGCTCGTCGTCGATGAAGACACAGATTTGTTTATTTTCAGAGCAGATGGTGCTGCTTCGGGCCAAGAAGATTTTAAAACTCGGGTTTTGCCTTGCAAATGAAGCGCGCTAGCTGAGCATGACGGCGTATTGAAATGCGCTTCATTAGCATTCGCAACAATTTGCAAAACATGTTTCTACTTTCAGCACTAATAGAGAAAACAGGGATCAAAGTGTGTTTGTGTTTGTGTGTGTGTGTTTGAGTATGGTTAATATGAAACTAAAGGAATTAATATTAGCTACTGTTTGATTTTGCTTCATTAGCATTCATTAGAGTTAGCATAACACGTTTCTACTTTCAACGCTAATAGAGAACAAAGTCATCAAAGTGTGTGTGTTTTAGTACATATAATGATCGTAGTTGTATTGTTAGATGAAAAGATGCATGATAGGAAATCCCTGTAGAATTGTGGGAAGCCGCTCAATGTGGCAAGTGGTTCATGTGCCTGTTACGAGGCTCCCAAATCAACAGCTGGTAGTTTAGGGACTTTTAAATGTGGGTTAGTGCAGTCTGGGAAAAAGAGAAAAAAATGTGTGAGGTGGAAAGAGCGAGAAAAAAGGGAAAAGAGGTGAATGAGTACGGTGAAAGAAATGAAGACAGGGTACTGGAGGAGGGAAGAGAGAGAGAGAGAGAGAGAGATATGCAGAAATAGAGAGAAAGAGACTGATTGACAGACAGAGAGAGAGACAGGTGGAGAGCTAGAGGAATACAGAGTCAGATGTAGACATAGGCAGACAGGCAGATAAAGAGAGACATGAGGAGAGACAGACAGATGGCAGTACAAGAAGAGACACAGAGACAAAGCAGAGAGAGAGAAATAAAGAGAGAAAGATACGCACAGAGAAAGAGAGACACAAACAGTCAGATGGATAGAGACAGAAAGAGAGACACATAGCCAGACAGACTAATAAGAGACATGAGAGAGACAGATACATGGAAAGGGAAAAAGAGAAACAGAGACAGACAAAAAGAGAGACTTAGAGATAGACATACCCCAGAAGAGAAAGACAGGTAGACAGAAAGAAAAAGAGACAGAGAGACATAGAGAAAGAGACAAAACAAAAAAGGAAGAGAGAGAGAAAGAGAGACACAGAGAGAAAGAGACAGACGGCTAAACTAGCTGGCTAATGCTACACTAAACTTACATCATTGTATTAGTTAAACAGCTGACTACAGGTTAGCTAGTTACATTTAGCTAACCTGAGGACAAACACACATGAGCAGCTAGTCAGCTACAGTGTGAGGCGTTAAAGATAACTAGTGGTATCTGGTGCTGCAGTATTACTGCGTTAGCTCCATGTAATTAGCTACAGAGTTAGCTCATGCGGAAAACTGCTGAAGGCTGATTAGCGCTTGGTGCTAAATGTAATAACAATCTTGTTTTTTATAAGTGATCTTTCAACATTTCTGAGGTAAAAGTTGACGTTCCGGATGATTCAGTCTCATTTCCACTGTCGCCGTGTGTGTATAAACAGCTTCACAGCTACATGCTAGTGTGAGTCGTTAGCTAGTTTGTGCTTTGTGTCTTATCCATTTAAACAGTGAGTATAAGGTCCCGAATGCACCACACGGTAGTGTTTCATTCGTTTTTTGTGTGCTACTGCTTTTTTGCTGCTTTGTGTGCAAATGCTTGTATCGTCTAGTGTGAAGGAGTTGATTTGTGACACAGCCCGAGAACCTGTGCAACCAAATCTCAGGCATATTTTACCTCATGACCCTCTGTTTAGCGTCCTAGTTTCAGACATAATGCTTTTTGGCTGAGGGGTTAAACATGCATGTGTGTGTGTGTGTGTGTTGGTCAGACAACCTCTTTAATTCATCCCTGCTTGCGGCTGTAATTGATATTTAGCAGAAAGGTTAATTGTAACAGTGATCTGTTTTAATTAGAGGAGAAATGCGGAGACCTGGGCTGCCCCTGGGACACACACACACACACACACACACACACACACACACACACACACACACACAGAGTCACTGGGCAGCTGGTCAAAATATCCTCTAGCTGTTGTTACAATTTTATAATAAATCTGAAATTTAACCCCAAGTGTTTTATTTCTCTTACACCGCAGCTAAACATGTGAATGAGCTGTTGCTATAGAAACAAAGATCTAATCAACACCTTCAGAGCTCATGTGTGATGTGTTTTATTTGTTTTTCCAGTTTAAAAGCGCTCTCAGTCAGACGGTCAGGACGGTGACGGAGCCCAAAGCTCCCGAGGTGAACGCTACGGCCAACCGGAGCAGCTCCAAGGACCGCCTCAGTGAGGTAAGCACCGCCCACTCAGGAAGTGAGGTCATAGTGTTAGTGTGTGAGAAGTGATCATTTAGAACAGAAAAAAATAATAAAAATACACGTTTATCATCAGCACTTGTCCGTCAGCACTCTGACATTTATCTGTAAATATTTGTTTTAGTTTTAGTTTTTTTAGATATACAGTCACACACTGACTACAGGCTAATGTTTTGCTTGAGTTACACTGACTATCCAAGCGTAACCATGGAAATGACTTCAGCTAGATTGTGAACACAAACATCAGTGTTAGTAACAAAAATTTAAACTACATGTTTTAGATCTTCACAGCATTTACTGTGTTCAATACCTACACCAAAGATTAGCTCAGAAAAGCTAGCTTAGCGAGTAATGGGATAGCTAACCTAGCGAGTAATGAGAAAGTAAGCTTAGCAAGTAATGAGAAAGCTAACTTAGCTAGCAAAAGCTAACCTAGCTAAAGAAAACTAAAATTAGCGAGTAATGAGCAGGTAATCTAACAATTAAAATGAAAGCTAGCCTAGCAAGTGAAAGCTAACCTAGCTAGTAATGTGAAAACTAACCTAGCAAATATTAGGAACTCTAACCTATCCAGTGAAAGCTAGCCTAGCCAGAAAAAAGAAAGCTAACACAGAAAGTGAAAGCTAGCCTCATGAGTAATGAGAAAGCTAGCCTAGCGAGTGTAGCTACTGTGTACACAGTCGAAACCTATAATAACAGCATTATCTCTGACAGAAGCCTGTCAATCAAGATGCTCATTAGAATATTAGGCCCCCCCCCACCCCCCGTCTCAGATCAGTGACTCAGCAGCTCTGTGTGTGTGTGTGTGTGTGTGTGGCGTAACATATTTATGTCAAATTTTTAACGACGCATTGTTTTAAGAAAAGTGTCATAATTTTTTCTGAGGATATTAAACGATCGGTTCATTAGGAAGCAGCGAGGATGTTTTTTCCTAGAAAGGTCAGAGTCTGTGCCCTTGACATCATCAGGATGAGACGCCGCTCGAGTCGGAAACTGGAGGCATCAATCATCTGTAATGAATAAGTAATGGATAATTTCCCCTCAGGGATCGTTAAAGTGCATCTATCTATCTATCTATCTGAAACCGTGTGTGTGTGTGTGTGTGTGTGATTTTAGATGCGAACGGGGGAACGGGGGAGGGGTGAAATAATAAGGCGATACGCCAGAGTAATGAGAATTTATGTCTAATTCCCGCGTGGCTCGTTTTAAATGAATCCTGAATATGCTTCTCTAACTAATGCCTGTCAAACGCCAGGCAAATTCACTCAGGCGGAGCGGGGGAGAGAAAAAAAGACGAGGGGAGAGATGAGAGGAGGGGTACACGTCTCTCCGAATGGGCGATGATGAGGAGGAGGAGGAGGACGGAGCGAAGAAAAAGCTCTTAATGAAGAGATTAAATGCGCTGTTCCTGATGGAAATTAGAGAACGAGAGACACATCAGGCTTTTATCATCTCTCTCTCTCTCTCTTTCTGTTTATTTCTCTCTCTGTCTGTCTGTCTGTCTACATTTGTCTTTCTGTCTTTATGCCCTTCTTTGTCACTCTCTCTGTATGTGTCTCTATGTCTATCTGTCTGTCTTTATCTATCATCTTTCTGTCTGTCTCTCATTCGCTCTCCCCATCGTTTCTAGCTGATTGGAGAAAAAAAAAAAAAGAGGCTGCATTTTTTTTTTTGTAATAAAAAAAAAACGGCAGAGCAAGGGAGAGAGAGAGAGAGAGAGAGAGGGAGGAGGAGGGGCGGCAGGATGGAGGCCGATAAAAGCCTGACAGTTTTGACAGTGAAAAGCGACAGAACGGAGAGAAAGCAAGGGAGAGAGAGACGGAGAGAGATGGAGAGAGGGAGAGGGAGGGCTGAGAGGAGTGAGGAAAATTGCAGGCTGCGCTGGCTGACAGTGTTGATCTGCCATTTCCCTCTAATCTCCTGCCAAAAGTAATGGCGCTAAGAAGCAGGACGCCGTGCCCACGTCGTTTGTACCTGTCCATCACACACGGAGGAGAGGAAAAAAAGAGAAAGACAGAAAGAGAGAGACAGAGAGTGCCAGTCAGCACAATGCGCTAACTCTAGCCCTGTAAACACCACCGCGTTGTTAAAAGCAGTTCAGTCTCTCTAAACACTTGCACCTCGCTCTGTTCCAAACCTCCTCACGCTCACTCGTCCACTTCCCCTCAGGTGAGTTCCCTTAGTCGCTCAGTGACACGTTGTATTAGACTTGTGTCTGAGGGGACATGTCTCGCTTGTGTGGCCGCCTCAGACCTAACTAACTTAGTAAAAGCTAACTAGCTATAAATGCAAGTTATAACAAATAACACTACTGTCAGGCTAAAAATCAGTTGTTTAGTTGCTAAATTAGCGAAGCGGGCTAATTGTATTAGCTCTGTTCACCCACCAGAGGAAGTGATGAGCTCTACTACTTCTTCCCTGTGACGTAGTTTCTATTTCTAATGATTTATATTATGCTCGCTAGGTAACTAACTGTACATCAGTCACTTAGCAAATTAATTAGTTCTCTTTAAACTCTTTAAAGTTCTCTTTATTTAGCTTAGCTAACAAAACTAGCAGGTTTCTAAGTGTACTAGTAGATCACTGATTTGCTAACTAGCTAGGATATCAAGCGTCTGTTTAGTAGCTACAAGAAAAGTTATACGGTATTAGATTAGAAACATGCTAAAATGTTTAGAATTTACATATTAGAAATATGACAAAAGCAAATCAGATAATCAGATAATAACTGCTGGGTTAACTTTTAGCCAGACAGGTAATATTCTAGCTCCCTGAAATATTTCTGTACTTTGTTTAAAATTGAACTTTCATACAATTTAAGAAGGAATAGATTGATTGTGTTAGCTGATAGCTAGTAAGTGAGTTAGCAAGCTGTTAGATTAGCAACAAAAAAAATTATCTTTAATGAGTGCTTTAATCATTCTACAAAACACAAGTTTTAAAATATGTTTGAACTGCTAGCAAGAGATATCAAGCCCCCGTGTCTCAGTGGTGAGTGAACGAGGGCAAGTTGAGACCCAAAGTGGGACGCAGAGGACAAGCAGAGTCTCAGCGGAGCTTTTGTGATTATTCGTCGTCTTCATGCTCGGCTGCTCATGATTGGCTTCTATTCACACGCAGCTCCGCCTTTTAATCGACTCTCAGCGTGGGACTGAACAAAGAGCTCTGGACGGGTCGCCCCTCCTGCCTCATTACCGAGGGTCAGGGAGTTCTCTGGGGCCAGACGGGGTTGATTCAACCCCTTAAACCACACTGGTTTATCTTTAATAAATGTTGTGTCCCTAAAATTCTGTCATTGTTAGATTTAAAATATATATACCAGGTCTGTGAAACGAGTCTTTACACATGGGGGGGAAACTTTAAACACTGTAGCGAGATAAGAGAGGTAGCCATGGCAACCTGATAACACCTATAAGACGGCAGTCTGCACCACGTCTGTCAAAGACTTTTATAGGAGTTAACGTCTCTTTCTAGGTGGATACCCAAGTAAAAGTCTTAAAGTATCTGATATTTGCTGTACTCTATTCAATCAATATTAGTTTTCTGATATTTAACATACTTAAGTATTAGAAGTAAAAGTAGAAAAAAGTGATACGTTATAGATTGGATGGTGAACTTTATTGTACCTTTTGTTATATTAAAACAAGAAAAAAAGTCGGCATGTAGGCTAATGAGTGCCATTAGCTAGCCCAAGTTAGCCTTGCTATCATGTTAGCCAGATATCTGTCTTATGAAAATAACTACCTAACCAACTAGCATTAAATAGCATTGATGTTGTGTCTCCAATAAATCAATAAATGTTGAAACTGACCTCGAAATGGTGGGCATCGCTTGGTGGTTGGAGCAAAACAGGCGGGTGATCCAGTGAAGTAACTTGATGCAATCAAGAAAAACCGATCCATCAAATTACTTTTATTTAACAAATTTTAGGAGTAACGAAGATGCTTAGGAGAAACTGTTGTTGTTGTTGTTAGACTTTTGGCTGCTCCTGTTGAGCGGTCGGCACATAGTCTCTATAATTTGTTACATTATAAGACTGGTTACATCTGTCTAGAAGTCTAGAAGTCTAAAAGATTGGACAGTCTCTGGGAACACAGGAGCAGTTCTGAGATCAGTTTTAGAACTGCACAACTGTTTCAATCTAAAAGGTCTTGATTCTAAACTGATCTCAGAACTGCTTCTGTTTTACCACATCAAAGTCTAGAAACTCGTCCAATCAGATGCGTCCTGCATCACAACGAAGTAACTGCGTCTTGATGTTTATAACGATTCTTCACGCTGCTTTAGTCTTCACACATGTCATGAATAGTGTGTGATGTGATTTTACGCATTTTTTATATTTTATATTTCCAGCTGAAGGTTATCAAGAGAATCAATTAGGTTTATATATAAAGCGTCAGGATCAAGTGCAGACGCATGGAGGAGCAGCGACTGGTTTTATAGACGACATTAAAACGAGCTGAATTAGCCGTCCAGCGGCGCGAGCTCGGCGTAAAGCTCGGCGAGATCAGATTAAATGCTTCTTTCATAACATTAGAGGATTTTATCACACAAACACAATAAACGCTGTAGAAATCTGCAGGCTCAGCTTTTCCACCGTGCCCACGTGCGCATAATGAGCTTTATTTATTTTTTACAAATATGTGGTAATGAGATAAAAATACCGTTAGCGTAGCGTTTTACAGCACTAGGTGTAGATTATGATTATATCTCAGTCTGCTAATTCTCATTCCTTCAGAATGCGAGGCAGAACTTACTATTCGTCACGCCACGCAGAACTTTATATGTTTTTATTTTACGTTTATTTCATTTATAAAGCATTTTCTGTTTTATGCTCTAAATCTTCAAGTGCTTTAACTGAAGCTAAAATTAAATGAGTTTATAGTGACATTAACAACAATACGATTACTACTAAAACATGACTACTTTCTGTGGACAAAAGGCATAGTGATGTCATCACACGGCTGATCCTGATTGGCGCGTTTTTTTTACTTTGGTTCACCTGAAAGAACTTCTTTCTCATCTTATAATTATTATTATTATTATTATTATTATTATTACTATTATTATTAATATCGTTGTTGTATTTAAATGTTAAGTATCATTATTATTATGTAGTTTTTGTTGGTCTTTCGGCTGTAAATAAACAAGTAAATTAGAGACATAAAAAAAATCAATTCAATAAAAACAATGGTTTAACAATAATAATAATTTTATATTATTGTTAAACTATTCATTAAATTGAATGTTTTATGTTAATGTCTATTTATTTTATATTTATTTATTAGATTTAAATATTTAATATTATTATTGTTATTATTAATATTATTATTGTTATTATTATCATTATATTTCTTATTTTATATATTTATTATAATATTCTAATTATTATTAATACCATATTTGTTATATTTATATATAATAATAATAATTTGTGTATATATATATATATATCCCTTATATTTATATTAAGGTACATTGTATATGTACTAAGGTATATTGTATATATTTATATATTAATAATAATAATTAATAATAATTAGAATATTATAAAAAATATTATTATAATATTTCATAAATTTCATATTTCATTATAACATATTTCATACATATGAAATATTATAATAATAGTAATAATCAAATAAAAAACAATAAACATAAAAAACAACAATAATAATAAATAATAAAGAAAGAAAAATTATAAATATAAATTATACAATAAATATGATTTTATATGTATTTATTATATATAATTTTTTGTATAATTTATGTTTATTATTTTTGTTTATTATTATTTTTTATTATTGTTGTTTTTTATGTTTATTGTTTTTTATTTGATTATTACTATTATTATAATATTTCATATTTATTAGTTTATTATGTATTATTATTATTATTATTCATTATTAATAATAATGATATAATCATCATTGTCATCATTATTATTATAACATTTATCTGCTGGAATCTTCATCAGTCCAAATATACAGTACCATCTTTAAGCCGACGCCTCACAGCGTATTTTGGAATAAAACCTTAAAACTGGCTTTTGATGACACAACACCGCTAAGTAGCGCGCCCTACAGGGAGTTAGCACGGGGCGCCAACACTTACGGAGCTCAGACCGGAATGTGCCGGAATGTTCGGCCGCGCTCTCGGCCCTAAATCCTCATTATCATTTAAATAGGGCTCACTTTCCTGCCTGAATACCACAACGTGAATGAAGCGGGGCCACGGGGAGGCTAATTCCACCAATCTGTGCCCTGTGTGTGTGTGTGTGTGTGTGTGTGTGTGTGTGTGTCATTTATTCACTCTCCTCCTCTCTCTCTTTTAGGTTTATACGATGTGTAAGGGCGGCATTGAAGCGATAATATGGGGCACCTATATACCTATAGAGTTACCCTGGTGCGCTGTAGAGTGTGTGTGTGTGTGTGTGTGTGTGTGTGTGTGTGTGTGTCAGTCATAGGGGGTTAGAAAGTGGAATAGTGTTGATTCCCGCTGTGCTGCCTCACTGGTGTTCTCTAATTGACACAGAGGGGGCTGTGTGTGTGTGTGTGTGTGTGTGTGTGTGTGTGTGTATGTGTGTATGTGTGTATGTGTGTGTGTATGTGTGTATGTGTGTATGTGTGTATGTGTGTGTGTGTATGTGTGTGTGT
>JAQMYJ010000014.1:23735115-23760423 GCA_030014305.1 Clarias laeviceps
GTGTATGTAGGTGTGTGTGTATGTGTGTATGTAGGTGTGTGTGTATATGTGTGTATGTAGGTGTGTGTGTATATGTGCGTATGTAGGTGTGTGTGTGTATGTGTGTATGTAGGTGTGTGTATATGTGTGTATGTAGGTGTGTGTATATGTGTGTATGTAGGTGTGTGTGTATGTGTGTATGTAGGTGTGTGTATATGTGTGTATGTAGGTGTGTGTGTATGTGTGTATGTAGGTGTGTGTATGTGTGTATGTAGGTGTGTGTGTATGTGTGTATGTAGGTGTGTGTGTGTGTGTGTATGTGTGTGTGTAACTGTACTACTGATGAACACTGATTATGGCTGTAGTTGATTAGTGTCTCCGAACACCGTGTCCCTGAGTGTTTTATTCCTTTTACACCATAGTCGTTACCATAGCAACCACAACACACCAGAGCGAGTGCAATAATATAAACCTGCACTTCTGTCAGAGCTCTAACCAATCAGAATACAGAATTCAGCAGTATTTTTTCATATGTGGGAGGAGGAGCTTGTAGATCTCAGGATGACAGTGGGAGGAGCTTGTGGATCTCAAGATGACAGTGGGAGGAGCTTGTGGATCTCAAGATGACAGTGGGAGGAGCTGATATTTCTCAGGATGTTTTGTTCCCCCTTTCAGTGGAACAAGAATAAAATGTGAAGTAAATGTGTGGTTTCTGAAAGGGAGTTTTGATTGACAGCTGGTTAATCCTCAACTCTCTCATCTGTCATTTGTCTATTTTCATCTTAATGACCTGACTGAACCCAGACACACATACACGCACACACACACACACATACACACACACACACACACACACACGAAGGTGTGTCAGAACACTCCATGCCTTCACGCTGACGGACAGGACGATCTGAGAACACGTTACACTCCAGTGCGTCTCTGTACACTTAAGCAGCTGTGTTTTTAGAAGGCAAGATAATAGGGACACACACATGCACGCATACACACACACACTCACACACACACACACTCACACACACTCACACACACACACACAGCCGTCTCGAGGCAGCAAGCGAGGCCTTAGAGGCATTTGAATGTGAAATCCCGCGGTGAGCAACACACTCGAGCCCTTTGCCAGCTCCTTTAAAGTGCAAATGCCTGCCGAGACTCATTTGCATATTCAGAACTGCTCATTTGCATGCACATAACTAGAGTCCGTTTACATGCGACGAGGCAAAATGGCAAACGTTTAAATGTATGGGGCAGTGATGTAAGAGTGGGGTAAAGCTGAGAGACTGGAGGAGGAGGGGCTTGTAGATCTCAGGATGACAGTGGGAGGAGCTTGTAGGTCTCAGTATAACAGTGGGAGGAGCTTGTAGATCTCAGGATGACAGTGGGAGGAGCTTGTAGGTCTCATGATGACAGTGCGAGGAGCTTATAGATCACTGAATGACAGTGGGAGGAGCTTGTAGATCTCAGGATGACATAAGGAGGAGCTTATACATTACGGGATGATAGTGGGAGGAGCTTATAGATCTCAGGATGACATGAGAAGGAGCTTGTAGGTCTCAGGTTGACAGTAGGAGGAGCTTATAGATGTTCGGATGACAGTGGGAGGAGTTTAAAGCCCAAGAAGGCAGCTGGAAGACCTTTTAGATCTAATGGATCTCATTAGGAGAAGCGAGTAGATCTTAGGATGACAATGGGAGGAGCTTGTAGGTCTCAGGATGACAGTGGGAGGAGCTTGTAGGTCTCAGGATGACAGTGGGAGGAGCTTGTAGGTCTCAGGGTGTTTTGTTCCTCTCTTTCAGTGGAACAAGAATAAAATGGAGGATATGGGGGATTCATCATAGTTCCATGTGTTTTGAAGGTTCTGCTTGATTCCTTCCATCCAGAGAGACAGAGAACCCTGACACAGAGAACTTGAACACGGAGAACACCGACCTGCTCTGATAACGAGCTTCACAGCCAGGAGCACATGAATAATTCTCTCTCTTCTTTTCCTTTCTTTATAGTGTGACAGCGAGAGTGACATCGACGACAAGGTAGGACTTGCTGTTTCTCATCCTGTGTGTGTGTGTGTGTGTGTGTGTGAGAGAGAGAGAGAGAGAGAGACCTTGTTCATCTTGCTGCTGTTGCTCATTTGCATCTCAGAGTGGATGTTAGACAGAGAAAGAGGCAGGAAAGTCGAGAAAAGTAATGGGACTAATAAAAGGGAACCAAAGAGACAGAGGAAAGATGAAGAAAATGATAAAACGAAGAAAAAAGGGGAGAGAATGAGAAATAGGGGGATAAAATAGAGAGAAAACAAGAATGACAATAACAGGCAGAGACAAAAAGACCGAGAGAAAGAAGAGAAGGAGAGAGACAGAATTGAAAAAGTAAAATGAAAAAAGCGAAAAGTAGAGTGACAGAGAGACAGGTAGGAGAAGAAAGAGACAAGTAGAGAAAGAAAGCGTCAGGTAGAGAGAGAGTGAGAGAGATAGACAGGGTAGAGAAAGAAAGCGAGGTAGAGAAGTAGTGAGAGACAGATAGAGAAAGAATGAGAGGTAGAGAAAGAGAGAAACAGTTAGAGGTGGAGAGAAACAAGTAGAGCAAGAGACTGGAAAGAGACGAGAGAGAATGAGACAGACAGAGAAAAAACGAGACAGGTAGAGAAAGATATAGAGAGAGACAGATTGAGTGAAAGACACAAAGAGTAAGCGCCACGCCCACAGGAAGTTCCGCAGGAACCCATCTTTCCATGTCTTATTAGCTCACTATAAACCCGGTTTGGGGGCGGGGCTATTTCTGATTTCTAACTGTGATGTCACCTGACATGTCCGATATGCAAATATTAAAGTGGAAGAGGACCTGGGGGCGTGTCATATTTTCATTATCATACTTTATACATAGCACTTGTTTATCTTACGGCTGTGTCCCAAACCAGATGATTAGAAGATGCTCTTGATTTAGAGAGTGTGTTTCTCGTCACTGTGTTCTCTGTGATCTTTGTAGCGTTAATGATTTGAGTGTGTGTCTGTGTGTCTGTGTGATTGTCATTATAAATGTAAACTAGCCGTTATCGTCGTGTTTTCATGCTAAATTGCGTCTCTGTCATGTCTGTCTCGCGAGCGTTAATTCCCTTTCTTTAAGCAATTACTCAGCGCTAAACGAAGCCGATAGCGCTGCTAATCTCCTGTAAGCTTCGCTCCCAGTTTGTTCATCAATAACATGACGATAGCGAGGGGCAGTTTACATTAGCACTAACTTGCTCGCTAGCCAATAGGGTTTTATCTCTCTCCTCACTAAAGCTAAAAGCATTATAATTTTCCTGCACATTTAAAGAAGGGATTTCCAAAGCAAGTTCACTTTCAGGACAAACGTGAGGAGGTGTTTAAGGCTGTGTCCTAAACCAACTGCTAGAATTTATCCCCTAGTTAGTGTTCCTAGTAAAGTGCAGACCATTTTCAGGCTCTGTTCCAAATGTTTCCAAATGTGAGTTTGTACCTAGCTAGTGTTGTTAGCAGAACGTTGGCCGTTTCAGGGTTACGTCCCAATTCCTCATTAGAGTAGCATCCATCTTAAGGGTGTGTCTCAAATGATAGATTTCAAAGTGTCCTTGATGTGTTAAACTTAATTTTTTTAAGGCTCTGTCCGAAACCAAACGCTAAGGTTCGTCATCATTTAGTGTTCCTCTTTAGCACGCTAGTCACTCCTGATTGGTTCAGGACACAATGAAACAAAACAACATTTTTCCAGGACCAAGGTGCTAAACTTAGCAGTTGAGGGTTAAGGGCCTTGCTCAAGGGCCCAACAGTGGTAGCCTGGTGGTGCTGAGGTTTGATCCTGGGACCATCCAATCAGTAGACCTTAACCACTGAGCTACCCCGACCCTAGCGATTTCATGATTAGTTTGTCTGCAATATTAATCATATAGTAACATGTTTATGATGACGTAGTCTTGTACTTCATGACTAGCATGTTTTCCACAATACTAGTTCATGACTAGCATGTTCATTATTTATCCAGGTCCAAGACTAGCATGCTTTCTATAATGCTAATTTAGGATTAGCATGTTTAGTATAATGATTAGCGTTTTTACTGCATGTTTACTACAATGCTAGTTCATATGACTAGGATATTTACTATATTGCTAGCTTTTGATTAGCATGTTTACTATGTTTACTATAGTGCTAGCTCATAAATAGCATGTTTACTATGTTTACTATAGTGCTAGCTCATAAATAGCATGTTTACTATAATGCAAGTTCATGTTCAGCATGTTTATTTAATGCTAGTTTATTACTAGCTTTTCCACTATAACACTAGATTAGATATGAAGATATTAGCCTATCTTATATAAAGATATTATATGATTAATATGTTTCGTACAGTACTAGTTTATGACTAGCATGTTTAATGTGAAGCTAGTTTGTGGTGTGAGGTGTTTATTATCACACTGAATATAACAGGAATTTGTTTAAAGTGTTTACTATAATGCTAGTCCATCATTAGCTTTTTTCTTTGCTAGTTTTTGTTTCGGTTTTCTTCTCCCTTCCTTTTACACTCGACTTCTTACACTCTCTCTCTCGCTCGCGCTCTCTTCTTCTATTTCTGTGGGGGTTAATCATGTGTAATTCACCCCTGCTCCTCCCCCCTCCCCCACAGCGTGAGTAATAAACAGCCCCCCGCTGGCCCCTCCCTCAGGGTGGGCGGAGCCGACAGGGCTGTAATAGTTTCTTCATGCAGGTGAAGATGAAGCGGCATGATGTTTCCACACGGCCATCATCCGTCCTCATCTCTTTAATCAAATTAGATTAAGCGCACCTGGGGAAGAGCGCTCCGCCGTGCCGCCTCTCATTCCCCACCAATTTATCCTCAATATCCCTCCATCGGCCCGGGATTCGGCTCCGGGAACGCCGTGAAATTAGAAGTGACACACACGACGTGAGGTTTAACACGGACACACCGCTCGCACCCTAATGCCCACGCGCCCCTCCCACACGGCTGTGTTCCAAATCCCTCACTCCTTCTCTCCCTCCTTCCCCCACTCCATCTCTCCATCACTGCTTCTACCCTCCAAACATTCCCTCATCCCTGACTCCATTCTGTGCTTCACTCTATCCTTTCCTTTATCCACTGATCTGTTTATCCACCCCTCTTCATTCTCCTCCATTCCTCCATCTTCCCTTCATTTCTCTTTAAGCCAATCCATCTCTCTACATCCATCACTCCATACTTCCTTTATTACTCTCCAGAGCGTTGACTATGACGCTAGTTTATGTTTATGTATTTATTTTATTAATGAAAAAAAGTCATTTAGTCACAATATTCCGCTGTAATTCTTAGTATAATTTATTTACAATTAAAAAAATCTTCGCGGGGCGCCAGACAAACAAGTGTCTATGTAGTCACGTAAATCTTTGAAAAGCCTGTGACTTGAGGCTGAGCTCTAATTGGATGTTTTCAAATCATCCTTGTTCTTAGCGAATCAATATTGTTTTTAAATATTTGAGCTCATGTGATTGGACCTCAACGAGTCTTATTAACGGTCAGCAGATTCTTAGTTAATGTATTGAATAGTGATTGACGTGAAAGCAGCTAAATATGAGAGAAAATTCTTTAATTTCTTTGCTAAAATACCCCGGACTAAGAAAGAACAAAAGTTAAAGAGCTTGAACCAGATCGACCTGATCGTCTAATTAAGCAGCCAAGTGATTAAGTGATCACGGCCGAGCTTACACTCGGTGCTTCTCCAGCACTTCTTATGGCAAGCCGAGCTGCTGACTGGATCTGATGTGAGTCATGCCTTTATTGTATACTAGTAATAATGATGCTTAATCACCTGATAAATGGCTATTTACAGGCGATTATTAAAATTTTTAATTTTGTTTGCGCCCCCCCCCCCGCCAAAAAAAATTCTGCACCAGCCGCCACTGGCATTAACTATGACACTAATTTGTGTTTAAAGCCTTAACTATGACGCTAGTTTTTGTTTAGAGTGTCAACTATGATAGGTAGTTTGCATTTACAGCATTAAATATGATGCTAGTTTGGGTTAAGAACTTTAACTATGATGCTAGTTTGTGTTCAGCCTATTGTTTTTCATGTCCCTTGTGCTCATGTGACTAATTTTCCTGGTGTTAAAGGACCGAATCTGATTTTTCGGTTGTGTTGTATTAACAGTCCCCTCCACCATGTCCTGAGGGAAGCTTGTGCGATCGTCTGATGTTAATAAAGTGCATCTGTGAGACATTTATTGGGGATTTTTGTTTACAGAAGTTGTGTTTTCTCAGTTCTGGCAGCAGAAACGGAGTCCAGACTTCAGTGTGTCTCACTGACGTGGTCGTGTCTGTGGTTTGAGGATGCGTCCAAAACTTCTCCATGTCAACAGCGGGTGTTTGCGAGACGTTTCAGCAGTTGTTCAGTTTTAAGGCATTTGTGCGTGGAGCTCCATTTGTGCATCTATTCTCTTTGCTTTTATCTATAATTTATTAGTGCTAGTTGTTGAAAGCAGCCATTTTTGTTCCCTACAGAGTGTAAATCGGGAAGCGTCTCTTCAGGGAAACTCGTTCTGAAGTGTTTGGGTTTAACTCCGACACAATAAAATATTAGCTAAATAACATTTGTGGGTTTCATCTGTTTTAGTCGTGAAACATACAGTTTGTGTTCAAGGTCCTTGTAGTGTGCTAGAATAAGTCTCACTCAGATAAAGTACTAAAAATAAACTGTTAAACATTCGACCTAACAGAAGGTGGCGTCTTTGAGAGAGAGGAGCCAACACAGCAGTGGGTGTGGTCATCAGAAATCAGCCACATGAGAACATGAAGGGTTTAGAGGGTGGAGATATTAAAAAGGGTGGGGCTCTTACAATTGTGGGAAGCTTTAGAGGGGCAGAGGCCCTGCGGGGGGGGGGGGAGTGGGCGTGGTGACCAAGTGAAATGGTAGCTTTTAACTTTAGGTTATTTAAAAAAAAAAATTTCCACCATTAGCTTATGTTACCTCAATATGAGCCAAACAAAAAAATTATAATTGGGGAAAATTATAACAAGATTAACTCTAAAAGACTAAAAGGCTAAGCTATATAGACTACGACACAAACTAGCTAATCCAATAACATAATGACTCCTGCATGCTCTTTAGCATTCATTGTATCATTGCTAATCAGGATTGTTTACTCAGAACAATAACAAGGTTAAAGTGTAGCTAAACAAGCTAGCATTCTTCACAAACCTCAAGCTAAAAAGTTTCATCTCAGCTAAGCATCTTGGCTTATGCCAATTAAATGTAGGATGCTAATTGGGTTTATTCAGACCGACAGGGGCATCGCGGCAAGCAAGCTAGCAACCTGCAAGCTAGCAGTGTGCCGCTGAGTTAATGTTAACTAGCATGTTAAGTAGCTGCTTTTCATGGTTGTGTTCTTGTGTTTGTGGATTACTTCAGGTACATATATATATATATATATATATATATATATAATTGATGCTAATAGCATGGACATGAACATTTGGCTAAACAAATGTATGTTTTTGATTTAAAATAGCAGCACAGGTTTGTTTCTTTTCTCTTTTTTTTTTTTTTTTGGCTTTGTTGGAAACACAGAACGCTGTTTTGAATCATTTGCCAAACGCTATAAACATTTTTTCTCCAAATCAGCTAGCTATAAAACTGCACATTGGATGCAGATGTTGTCGGCTAAAGAAAACATTTTATCCATGTGTGTCCGTGTGTGTGTGTGTGTGCGCGCGCAGCGCGCGTGTGTGTATAGCGCACAATCCCATCTGCGTGTCATACCCGAGTATTGCGAAAATGTAAACGCTTAAAACGTCCTTTATTCAACAGACACGGGTCAGCGCTAACTGCTAGCCAGCATTCCGCTTGATGTTTTCCAGAGCGGGATCCAGGAGCTTGACACAACGTTCCAACAAAGTGCCACAGACAATCAGGAATGGTTAGAAAGCGCCGTATGGTTGCTATTAGCTTAACCCGAGCCGCTTGCGGTAATGTTCCCCTGGAGAGCACGGCTCTTTTTGTGAAAAGTCTTAAAGAACGTGTACATGATTGGAAATACACACGGCGGCCATGTTGGATTTAATGACTCTGAGGTAATGTGGAAGTGCTTTTATCCGTAATTTATTAGCGCTCTTTACTCGAGCCAGACATTTTACCCTCTGTTTTTTTTTTCTTCTCCTCCTCATGGTCTTGGAGTCTCTTTTGAAGTTAACTGCGGCGCTATGAAATCAAATCCAGATTAGCTTTTGGTTTGGTTTGGTTAGCATCCAAAATAGTAAGAAGCTTTTCAATGAGCTGTCATTGTCCTCGTATGCTTCAGGATAAAACCCAAACTATCTTCATAGTAAACATAATGAATCTAAAGTTAGCATTAAACTAATGACAAATTAGCATTATAGGAAATGCTCTAATGGCAAAGTAGCAGTAAACTCGCAAATTAGCTTTATAGTAAGCAGGCTAAAATACAAACTAGCATTATAGTAAACATTATAACCACAAACTAGCGTAGAAGTAAACATTATAAATGCAGATTAGCTCTATCGAAAACATTATAACCACAAACTAGCATTATATTAAACTCTAATAAAACATTAGCGTTATAGTAAACAGTCCAATGCTAAAGTTGCGGTAAACACTTTAAATACAAATTAGCATTGTAGTAAAAAGGCTAACACAGAAACTAACATTATAGAAAACATTCTAGCTGTAGCGTTTGGAGGGTGAACACTAATTACAAATTAGCACAACAGCAAACACCATAATGACAAAGTACCAGTAAACACTCTGAATGCAAATTAGTTTTAAGGTAAACAGGGTAAAACACAAACTAGCAGTGAAGTAAACATTTTAGTTCTAGCATTAGAGTAAACACTAATTACAAATTAGCACTATAGTACACTCTAATGACAAATAAGCAGTAAACACTTTACATGCAGAGTAGCTTTATATTAAACACTAATGAAACATTTTGTAAAAAGCATTCAAGTAAACATTTTAATGCTAAAGTTGCAGTAAACATTTAAAATACAGTAAGCACTACAGTAAACAGGCTAACACAAACACTAGCATTATAGTAAACTCTCATAAAACATTAGCATTTTAGTAAACAATGTAATGTTACAGTTAAACATTTTAAATACAAGTGAATGTTGTAGTAAACAGGTTAAATCAGAAAATAGTATTATAGCAAACATTCTATCACTCTAAAGCATTAAAGTAAACTCTGAATGCAAAATAGCTTTATAGTAAACAGGCTAAAATACAAATTAGCATTAAAGTAAATGTTATAAATGCAAATTAGCATCATATAAAACCCTAATAAGATGTTAGCATTATAGTAAACATTGTAATTCTAAAGTTGCAGGAAAAAAACTTTAAATACAAATTAGCACCATAGTAAACACTCTAAAGACGAAGTAGCAGTAAATACTGAATGCAAAGTAGCTTTATTGTAAACAGGCTAAAGTACAAAATGGCATAAAAGTAACTATTATATATGTAAGTTAGCATTAAACATTTTTAATATCCATCTAGGTTTAAACACTCTCAATTCAAACTAGCTTTATATGAAACATTAAAAAAAAACTAGTTTTGTTATAGTAAAACGCTTTAAACACTCTAACACTGAAGTTAAGTACTGTTTTTAACACATAAAACTAACGTTGTAGTAAACAGGCTAAAAGTTTTAAATGGAGTTTTAAAATACACACAGCTTATTTGTGGAGTGTTTGTATTGTAGCACTGATGTTAGCATTTTAAACACTAGCATGTAAAATAGCACTGCTTCTGTCCTGCTACTCCTCTCCTCTTCCTCAACCTGCACAAGTGTGAAAACTCAGCTGATTGATGCTAACGCTAAAATGCATTACTAGCCCAAAAACGCCCGGAGATTTAAAAGAAAGAAAAAAGGCAACATGCCACGCCGCACGCTATCTTGGCTCGTGCCGTTTTGTTTCGGTGTGCAGGTGATGTATTAAAGTAAAAAAATGAGGAAGAAAAGAAAAAAAAGAACAAAAAACAAGACCCTGGAGGACAAACGCAGGAAAAGCGAGCGCCAAAACACACGTCTGCTTCCAATTATCTGGAGATCGAGTCGAAAAAAAGCGTCTGCTTTGATCTGCTCCAGCGAGGGGAAAGGTGCAGGGCTCGGCGGATTACTGCCGAAAAAAAATAATCATAATACTCGTATCAAAGAGGCGCACATAAAAGTTTACAGTGGGTTTAGAGTCACGGGGGGAGACGGGAAGGGAGTCGTAACAACGCTAGCTAGCCACCAGCGCTCATTTAACGCTCACGTTTTCTCTTTTTAGCAGTTTTTAATGACTTGGGAAGTCTGTTCGCTTCTCAGGAAAATGGGCTCTCTGGGGATTTTTTACGGGCCTTCTGAGGAACCTTAACACGCCGCAGCTCCTTTAAGTGTAATTTAGCCGCTAGTCGTCTACTAGTCGTCGACTCGCTAGTTCTCGAGCCAGCGTGTGCACTTTATGAGTTCTGACAGGATTTTTTTTTTTTTTTCTCGCGCACTGGCGTAAAAATTCCCCTCCCTGCTGGCAGAGCGGGTAGGTTAGACGGGGCCTCGATTAAATTAATTTGACTTCATTAGCACAATCCCGCTGCAGTCATCGAGAGGCAGCTGGCGGAGGCTCTGAAGAGCGCTAACACATGGCCCTGACAGACGGAATATGCCGCGATGGATGGAGGGACGGCTGCCAAACGAGTAAACGAGTGTGACGTGCCTCAGAGGCTTTAGGGGAGACGGCGCTCCGAGTGACGAGCCCGGCGTAATCCCACCGCATTAACCCGTGTGCCGAGCTAGCGTGGAAGGCCATTGTGAAAAGCTTGCTCATTTTAGACCCTTTTCTTGCAAGTCAGGGAATTTTAATTTATAAATTATTAGCGTGCTACGGAGGCTAACGGTCAAACCTGTAACTTAACCGACTCGTTTATTCATCTCTACTCAGAGGTGAGAGTCAGAGAGCATGGCGTATCCATAAACATGAACCAGGAGGACACACAATCCAGGGGACGTCCTCGATCTCTACCGCCGCGCTTCTGAAAACATTCCACAAACTTAAAAACCACGCTGGATTTGCATAAATGTAAACCTAATCTTTTTATTTTCCTTTTGTATTTTTAAGACTTGATCCCGGATGGTGCAACAATCACTCGAGCCAAACGGCGACATGGAAATGACCGGCTTTGTGCCAAATGTGAACCCCAGAGGGCCCTCGGCGCTGGATTTGTAGCTTTGTGTCGTAAATTTCCTCTGGCAAAACCCGAGCACACAGTGAAAGACGAACCCGTGTCGGCCTGCGGGAGCTCGTGTGGGAGTGCGGGGAATAAATAAATAACTGCAGAAATAAATAAATAAATAACGTCTCGCTGTAACCTCAGATCTGGCCCTGCGGCGGGCGGATTTCTTCTCCTCCTCCTGCTCCTGATGATGATGATGAAGTAGACGTGTTTTTTTTTTCTTTTTTATCAGGGAAGCATCTGAAGATTTCCCCCACCCCCACCCCCACCCACCCACCCACATCATCTCTCTCCCTCTCTCTCGTCTGCACAAGGTTGCCAAGAAGTGTTTTAACGACGGCGGGATTTAGGGAACGAAGCGTCGGTTCCAGATGGCGTCCGCCGTGGCTTCTTTAACCGCTTTTTTATTGATAAAATATTGGGTGAAAAATTGCGCGGGGATTATTAGGCTCGGCTGGCCAAGCTGTTCACGGTGGCCTCATTCCAAATGCGCTTCCATAAATTTTTAGCAGTGCCTTTAAATCTACGAGGTTCCCCGCTTGTTAAATTCAGCCCACACTTCCTTGGTTCCCTCCCTTCCTCCTTTCCTCCCTTCCTCCCTTCGTCTCAACCCCTTGGATCTTGTACACTTCCATCCAACTCTGGTTTTTCCCCTGATTAAATTCAGTCTCTTGGCCTTTTTTGAACATCTTGGATGCAAGCTGCTGCTGGCACGGCTCGGGAGAGAGATGGTGTGTGTGTGTGTGTGTGTGTGTGTGTGTGTGTCAGTGAGAGCACTGCTGCTTTCCAGGCTTGTTAAGATGAGCCAAGGAGAAATGTTTGGCCCCTTAACGGCTTAATTCCTACGTGATTTCATTAGCCGTCGGTGCAAAACGAGGCGCAGAACCAATTAATCAGATACGCACACTAGACGCTGTCTGAACTACTGGCAGGGTCAGCGGCAAAAATAGGAACTCAGCCATCTACCAGGAGGGAGAGAGAGCGAGGGAGGGAGAGAGGGAGAGGGGGATGGAGGGAGGGAGAACGCTGCAGCCCACTCCAAGGCTCTGAGTGCACTTCCAAGAGCTGTGTTTATTTCATCAGTTATCAAACCGTAATCCAACTTATTCCTCAGATCCACATTATTCAATAATCCATTATTTAACGCAGAGACACGTCCAGTTTTCATTCGCGTAATTTATCCGAATATCCACTTTGTGATGCTTTATTAATCATTTAAAGTCCCCATGAAACGGCGTCTTAGATATGACTTGATTCCCCCCTCTATGTTGATGTATTTCCTTCTGAAACTAAATAAAGTCAGAGTAGCTGCATTTCTGAAAGCAATTGATAGATACACAAGGCCACACCCCCCTGCCTAATCTACACACATGTTGAGAGACCTAGCTAAACACAGAGAGCATGGTGCTAGACGGCGAGACACCACGTGTGTGTTTGGAGTTACGGCGTACTTGTTCGAGGCACGGGAATAAAGACAGAGTTCTCCATCAGTCTGAGGGAAATCACTCTGACGAAAAAGGGATCACCAACACAGACAAACTCCGCCCTCTTTAATGTGAATAAACCCCAAACATGAGGAAAAACGAAACAGTGTTTGTAAACACGCTCAAAAAAAAAAGCCACACACAGCAGAACCACATTACTGTAACTTCTCCTTCTCTAGAGCAAGACACGCCCCCATAGGCGGGCTTACACTACATACAGAGCATTTAAGATGATCATACAAAGTTATACCTGGATAGAAATCATCAAAAAGTTTGGAATGTTTTACTGCAGAAGAAGCGCATCGTGACAAAAACACGTGCAGGACGTACACACAGATTCCGATGCACAGTTTGCGTATAAAACTTTTTTTAAACAACCGATTGGAAGGATTATATAAAACAGTTCTTTGTGTCATACTGAAATAATCACCTGCTAATAAAGTATCACTCCCGGAAAACAGGATGTTACAGATGCACTAGCAGTGATGGAAAAGCATGAACGAAAGTGCTGCACATTCTCCTGAGGACCTGAGGAGTTGTGTTCTTAATCGCAGGTCTACTATTGCCATTTCATACTACCTTACTGTTCTATCAATTTTCTGTTTATTTATAAGTCATACCTCCCTCTATTATCCTTGGTACATGCACTTTCATATATTATGTAATATTATACAAAAGTTAGTTCTAACCAAACAACCTGGTTAGACGAGGACGTTTAACTACTGTATATGTATCACTTGGCACCCCAGGTGTTCTACAGTGGTTAATTACACTAGCAGTCAGTCACAGCATGGGCGAAAGTATGTCAGTAGGGTCCGCAGTCCTGTTTATGTGTGGAGCGAGTTACACCATTCTGTTTTTGAATCCGGTTCATCTTTCTGTCTGATTATAGACAATCAGATTATTATCAGACGTGTCCTGTCCTGTCTAGTCTCTTTATGAACCCGTTTCCTCCACCTTGCACCCGAATCATCTTTTTCACACAGTTAACTCGGGTCCAGAAGCAGCATAACGGATGATGGAGGCTCGTCCGTCACCGCCATTACACATCACACCTTGGTGCCGTTACTGATGATGAGTAACGAGTGGCGAATTTGTCCTTTCCGTCGAGCTTTATAGCTTTAAATTGCCACTGATTCCCTGGGATCCGGGTTTAGCCGTCTCTCCTGTCTCCTTCACTCCTCCTTTACATCATGTTCTTGCTGTAAAATTATAATTGGGACCTCTCTCTCTCTCTCTTTCTTTCTCTCTCTCTCGCACTCTCTCTCTCGGGCTCGGAGGAGAGAAAGGGCAGCTTAATGGACTAATTTGTAAGCGCTAGCGAGGGAATCGAGTTCATGGACGTGTTATAATTTGACGGAGAATGGCAGCTCGGAGAGAAGAGGGAAAAAAAGCTCGTCATAGACGACGTCTCATAAAATGAGCCCTTTATTTCTCCTCTCGGCGGACGGAGGAACGCGAGATTGCTTTTAACGCACCCTCGTTCACTTTTCCTATCAGCTCGAGTGAAGCGTGCTAGCTGAGGGTTAGAAATGATGACGGATCAGAGCTGTAGTGTTGCATTGTACGTCTTGCTTTTTATTCTTCCACTGCAATGTTCTATATGAAACCGGTGATGAGATCCTCCTGGAAAATTAGCTACGAGCTGGCTATCAAGCCAGGAAGTGCCCTAGTGTATTTACACTGAGTGTATTTGCAGAGTATAAAGTTAGCAAAAATAACTCGGATGTCTTGGTGAATAATTAACAAAACAGCACATGGCTAAAAGTACCATTTAGCTAGCTAGCTATTCAGTATGCACACAAACAGAGACTGGATGAAAGTAGAATTGAGACAGAACCATCCAGAAGGTCAATATTTACCTCAGATATGTTGTTTAAATTGTGAGAAAAGGCTCAGAACAACAAGAATGACTCTGTATTTGCACTTTGCATCGACTGGAAAGCGTTAGCTAACTTGCATGTTTGTAAATTTTCATATTTAAAAATGTCAAGGTTGTGTCACTGCTCAAGCAGAAACATTTGACTTCCAAAAGACTGGGCTAAGAGCGGTGAGACAAGCCTGTTAATTGCTACGCTAACCTATTTTAAAGTAGCGACTTAGCTAAGAAGCTGCCATGAAGGAATCTGATGCAAGTGGACGGGGGTGGGGCCTCCGAGTGGCGCAGTGGTAAAGTTTTCGCCCTGTCATCCGGAGTTCGCTGGTTCGATTCCCGGGTGATGCTGTAACCTCTCGCAGCCGGAGGTCTAGAGAGATCTGAGAGGGGAGGGATGAGAGGTACTTCGTGCTCCCACATTAATCTACAGCCAATCAGGGGCGTCTGTGAACTCACACAAGCGGAAGGAGCGGATAGCGCTGTCCTCCAAGTGTGTGATGTTACTCCGCCCCCAATGGTGTGTTGAGTGAGCATCATCGAAAAGATGTGATCGGCTGGGTCGGAGGAAACACGTGATGGCCCTCCAG
The DNA here is from genome assembly GCA_030014305.1 of Clarias laeviceps. Classification (NCBI taxonomy): domain Eukaryota; kingdom Metazoa; phylum Chordata; class Actinopteri; order Siluriformes; family Clariidae; genus Clarias; species Clarias laeviceps. The sequence goes on from JAQMYJ010000014.1 coordinate 23,750,289, forward strand.
AGTGAGGTGTAGTAGTAGCCTTAATGTGGGAGCCCCCTAGTGACTGGCAGGAAATGGACACGACTATATTAGGGAAAAAATCGGGGAAAAATCCAAAAAATAAATAAAGTGGACGGGGAAGTCAGTACGGGTGCACTGAGGGCAATAATGAGGGTTTGAGACTCAGTTCATCATTCCTGTCGTGTCCTCCCTCAGCATCTCTCTCTCTCCCTCTCTCTCTCATTCTCCATCGCTCTGTTTTTGTTCTGAGGGGATTTTTCAGCGTACGCTAGCATTTGATGCGCTAATGTACAGACAAGCCTTTGGGAGCGTTCGAATGAAGGAGCGAGGGAAGGAATTGGAGTGAGCTTGGGAGGCCACAGGCAGGCATGAGTAATTCATCACGGGTCCGGGGAAAGGAATGGAGGAGCGCCGCAGCACATTCTCTCATTCATCGCCCCCCCCCCCCCCACACACACACACTCTCTCTCTTGCTTTTCTGTCTCCAGCTATCTGTCTGCACTAATGCAGCGTCTGATGGCCCACAGGAGATCTGCACTTCCAGGAAGTGGAGTTAGCGGGCAGGAAGAGCATTAGCGGCTTGGTCTCTAGAGGAGCGTGAAAGATGAGTGCAGGAGCGATAGCGCGTTATGGCTCTCCGTTGTGGGATTTAAGAGACAAATCGGCCACGCGACGACACTCCTAAAGTGAAAACGTAGCCCATTCAGAGGGACACGGATGAGAATATTGTTGATGTTGCAAAAGAGAAGACTCCAGAAAGCATCGAGGGATTAGCGGTTACAGATTTACCACTGAAGTATAGCGCTTTTGCTATAGATAAGATTGCTAGCATTTTGTCGCAACATAATATAATAAACCACTGTCAAGCTAATTGGCTAAATACTGTCTGAGACATCACTTTAAAAATGACAGCAGACACAGCAATGCTAAGCACACTATCAAAATATATACGCTGTATGTTTGCTATTTGATGTTTAAATTAATAATAGCATTGTTGCTAGGCATCAGGAAGCACTCATGTTTTATTGCTGGAAAAGAGACTTAGCTATCCAGTACATAGTATTAAGTATTTTAAGTCTTTTATCAGGACCAGCATCAACATTTACCTGAGAAATGTTGGTACATTACTGAGTATAGACCAGAGTTATGCTGTAATTACACTTAGCATCCACCGCTAACCAAACTTACTGCATAGTAAGAGAACACACTGTGATTCCTTGTTTGTTCTAACACTGTTGCTAAGCAACAGAAAAATATAGGCAACCCATAAGAAATGTTATCATAGTTTAGGTACCATGGTAGTCCAATAGAACCTATTCTGTGCTGATATAGTGCATGTATAACACTACGGTTCTACCATGGCCCAGACTGTACTTTGGTACAAAGGTACTATGGAATATGTACCAGGATACCGTCACAAACATGTTATGGAGCTTTATGTACTGTGATGGTAATATGTATATAGTAACATCTACAGTACCATTTTACCCGTTAAGGTTCCCACCAAAGGTTAGCGCGCAATACTTGGACGTGAGTACCATCGTACTGTACTACAGGTGCTGCGTGTACTATACCACACCAGTAGTACGTAGTAACATTTCTAATATAGAACATTATGTACAGACATACACACATAAATACCTGCTGAACTTTGGTAGTCAATGTGGTACAATGGAATTCACCAAAATAGTACAACAGTACCCACTGTGCCACCCTACCCACCCTGGTAACGCTATAAAGTCCTGTGGTGCCTACCGTGGTCATGTCTGAAGTATTACACTAATACTAATGGTGTATTATGGGATGTACTATAGTTTACATTTAACATAGTTAACATTTCTCACAGAACAAAATCGCAAACATAGCTAATAACAGTTTATCTATTAAGCATGTGTTGATTTACCATTTTATGGAGCCACAGAGGAACCAGAACGATCCAGAATGTAAGGATTTACATAAAATGTGTTGGTTAAATTACTAAGAAAAATTCCACTTATCATCGACCGCTAATCAACCTTGACATCGATAGTATTATTATATTCCATTGATACCACTCGGAGTGTTAGAATATACCTTAGACGTGTTGGGGAATTAATAACAGAATGTTATTGCTGAATGGCTAACGTTATGATTCAGCTAGCTAATGTAGCTGTATACATAAACAGTGAGAGTGGAACTGATACAGAACCACCCGAAACGAGGACATTTACCTCAGAGGTGTTTATTAATCACATGGTAAATGCTCAACAACGAACGCTGCACTGCGTCAAATTAGCATTAGCTAGCCAAGCTAATATATTGTGAATTTCTGTATCTAGAAATGTCAAGCCATCGACTCCAAGCCGTCATTTCAAATTCCAAATGTATAAATTGTGGAACGTCTCATAAACGCGGTGATACACTGCCATTTTTTAGCACAGCGTTGATTACTACACTAACTCACTTTCCTTCATGGAGTGCCTTCTCCCTGGCTCAGACGTCAGGGTCGTCGGGTTAATCTACTGCAGCTCGTTTTCCATGACCGTTTTATACAGCGTTGCAAAACGGCGTCGTAAAATTTTACAAGGCGCTGATATAGATATGCTCATTTCCTCGCTGCACTTTTCAAATGACCTTCAGCGGCGGGAAATCGCTCGAAGCACTTTTACACCGTAATGGCTGCACGCTCGCACAGACGAGACGAGCCATAATGTGATTAGATATGTGAGATATGAAGCTTATCAGCATGTACACAGAACACTCATACACACACACACACACACACGCGCGCGTTTCCTTCTTTATTTGTTTCCATTGAAGATACGGGGCTAATGTAGCTAACAAGAAATGTAAGCTTATAGCTAGCAGTTTAGTATAGTGCTAACTGCATATCTAAATCAACACACACACTCTCTTCACTATATACACTAAAGTACCCTCACTGTGTGTCCCAAACCACACACACACACTACTTACTATTCACACGATCACAAACAAGGGCAATGCATTCAACCTAAATCCCTCTCTCATAGAGACACACACACATGAAGGTGGACAGTAGGGGTTAGGGGACGTTTCAGCTCTCTGATCTGGAGAAGTGTTAAAACTCATCAGAATGTAACAGCGTGACTGCAGAGCTGTTAAAGCTAAAGCACTCATTTCCATGCATTATATAATTCTCAATAAAACACATTAAAGCCTCGTTTAAAAAGATTAATTATAACACACAGTAAAATTTAACCTGGTAATGTGGAATCTCCATCATCATCATCATCCTGGACACTGGGCTAAGTATATTAGTAATAAACCTATGACACACATGGACTGTACCTTTCCATACACACCATGGGCTAATGGTGAGTGTTTGGTTTGGGACATGTCCATAATGAATTGAGAAGGACATTAATCCCTATATAGTGACTAATGAATAGTGTGTGGTTTGGGACACGCCCACAGTGATGTTGTTATACAACAACAAAATAGTACCACGGTACCCACTGAAGTGTCACCCTACCTACCCTGGTACCCTATAAAGTCCAGTGATGCCTACCATGGTCATGTCTGAAGAATTACACTAATACTAATGGTGTATTATGGGATGTACTATAGGTTACCATAGTGAATAGGGTGTGCGGTTTGGGACACAGAGATGGTATTATACAGTTAATAATAAATAGGCTGTGTTGGGGGTTTGGGACACGCCCATAGCAATGGTGTCATATCACTATAAGGGACACTGTTATATAGTGACTAGTGAATCGGCTGTGTGGTTTGGGACATGCCCACAATGATACTGTTATGTAGTGACTAGTGAATAGGGTGTGTTGATTGGGACACACCCACGGTGTTGATTATTATATAGCGACTAATGAACATGGCGTGTAGTCTGGGACACGCCCACATTGAGGATGTTATGTAGTGACTAGTAAATAAGGTGTGTGGTTTGGGACACGACTACAGTGATATTATATACTGACTAGTGAATAGTGCGTGTGGTTTGGGACATGCCCACAGTGATGATGTTATATAGTAACAAATAAATAGGGAGTGTGGTTTGGGACATCTCCACAATGTATGTGTGTGTGTGTGTGTGTGTGTGTGTGTGATGTCACGGGGCTGTAAATTGCGAGTGACAGGTCGATACTTACGGCTGTAGCTTTGATTTAATCACACACCTGTCAGTGGGTATTTGTCTGTCTGCCTTCGGCTATTCCCTCGGGTCTGCCACCCTCCCCCCACCCTGTACATCCCATCTGCACAGACAGACAGAGGGAGAGAGGGAGAGAGTGAGAGAGAGAGAGGGACAAGTCATTAACAGGACTGTCAGGAGGCGCGCTAGTTGGTTAGCATCTAATAAATAAGAAATGAGTTCTTCCATAACTTCCATAACTATACAATAATTGGGGGGGAGGGGGGGGCGTGAGGTGGAGAGAGAATGAGAGAGTGAAAAGAAGTGGGTAGACTGAAAGGAAATGAGACAAGAGAAAGTGAGAAAGACAGCAAAAGAAAAGAATGAAGAAGAAAATCTCATAGTCACACCCACTGTGCATTATTCCCCGCCCACTGACCAGTAGTCTAACCTGTGTCCCTGAGCCAGTTTAGCTGATTATCTGCATGGCTTCTGAGAGTCTTTCATCTGCTTTCATCTTTCTGCCTATAAACACTACATCCTGCATCTCTAGCGTTTTAGACTTAGCCTGTCGTAACATGCTAGGTCATAGCTTAGCCTTATTTAAAAGCATTAAGTGTGTTAGCTTTCACAGGATCTCGGTTTCCTGAGTGTCCTGAGCTTAGTCTTGTGCCGTATTAATGGCTTAGCTTCCTAGGAGTGAACCCTTTCCCAGAAGGCTGAGTGGAAGCTTTCTTGTGAAAAGCATTAAGTCTTGGCTTCCCAAGCGCGCCATGCTGCCGTAGCATTTTAACTTCCCAGGAAATGGTAATGGTTTCAAAACTCTTACAACTCTTACAATGTTAGCGCTGTAGTCCTGCCTTGCCAGCACCTTAGCTATCTAGCTAGCATTTTAGTTTGATTAGGAGTCAAAGTTAGCGATTTTGGGTTGTCTTCTCGAGTTGCCTTGGCTTTCTCCAAAGTATTAGCTTAACTTCTTAAAAAGCTTAGCTAAGCTTTTTAGCTTCACGGTTGAGGCGTTATTAGTTGTTTTATGTTAATCAAGTAAAGAGGCATCTTTAGAATTTAGCGAGACACTGAATTAGCTTTTAGTCTGGAAAAAGATTTAGCACTAAAATGTAGTGCACTTGGCTCTAATCTTCCTTCAAGTTTTTTTCTTCAGCACGTTTTTTCGGCGTGTTTTTCCCTCAGTCAAAAGAGCGCAGGGGAAGAGGACACAATGTGTGATTTTTTTTTTTCTTTCATCCCTCTGTTCTGTTCTCAATTAGAGCTCTTTAAACTGTGTCAAACTGGAACTGGAAGCTAAATCACACACAGACGCGCTCCGTCTCCCGGGTGGAATGCGGCGGGCCTCAGACCGAGCTGTTCGCTGACTCTCGTGTTGATGGTCGAGGGAGATTGCGTCGTGGTCTGGCCTACATCGTATTTCTGAACCTGGCCTAGAACATTAATAGCATCTCAGAACTTGTAATTAGTTAAAACTTTCCAGAAGGCAGTGTTTACCAAGCGCTGCGGGGGGAGTAGGGCTTTCATCCAGATGTTTCTGAAAAGTGTGTGTGAAAATGTGTTTCCTGTGAAAAGTGCTGCTCTGTGGAAGGTTCTGGAAAGAAATAATGTGATGACGTCATCAAAACCAGCCAATCACATGCAACCATGGGCAGATTTCACTGTGCTGAGTGTGTCAAAATGGCTGGCTGTTCCAGGGCCTATAACTTCACAATTAATTCACTCATTCAGAGTTCATAACTTTACAATTCACAGTTTAGAACCGTACTACTAAATCACTAAATCTGTGATTCAGACTGTATAACATTACTAATGATTAGTTAATCAGATTCTATATAACTAATGATTTAGTGATTCAGACTGTATAACATTACTAATGTTAAACCATTACTTCAGTGAATCAGAGTCTGCAACATCACTAATGATTCAGTGGTTCCAGTTCTAGAACATTACTTAGCATTCGGTGGTGTGCTACATGAACAGACCTTAGCAAGCCAGAAAACTAAGCTAATGTTAGCACTGTCATAACAGGCCACTCCTCCTCTCCTATAGTTTGTCTTGTCTGTGTGTGTGTGTGTGTGTGGTGCATTTGGTCTGAGTCTCTGCCAGATGAGTGTTATGATAATATGATATATCTTACAGACACACACACACACACATGGTTCCTGACCTCAGACACACTCCTTTTCACAGCTGGTTCTCCTTAAACCTTCTCGAGATGATTGCTGTACAAATAGAGACATGGCTGCTCTACGTGTCTCTGAAGTCTGCTAAATTAGCATTAGCATTAATTCTATTGGTGGTAGCTTTAGCTTCAGCATTAACATTTAGTACCTCTTAACAGTCTTATGTCCTAGAAGAAGAAACTATCATAAATCTACAAGCTAGTCTATTAGCGTGTTTGTTTGTGTGTGTGAGACCATAACCTATACAACTTAAACCCTATACACTACACCCTACACATTAAGCACACTATACTCAATACCCTACACAGGGCACTGGTGGCTCATGCGGATTTCTAGCTGGTGCCCAAACCCCCCAGTCACTGGACCCAGTGCCGGTCCCAAACCCGGATCAAATGGGAGGGTTGCGTCAGGAAGGGCATCCGGCGTAAAACCTGTGCCAAGTTGTTGCGACCCCTTCCTGGGAGCAGCCGAAAGACCGACAACAACTCAATCCCCTACACACCATACTCTGTTAGGGTAAATACCCTTCACATGATACTCTATATACCCCACACACTATTCAGTTTTATTTATATAGTGCTTTTAACAATGATCATTGTCTCAATTTGAAAAGAAAATTTGAAAAGAAAATTTATGGAAGTGTGTATGTATGAGAAAAAATGTGTCTAGATAATAATGAGATGAATGATGAATGAAATGTCCCAACAGTGGCAAGTTGGTGATGCTGGGGTTTGAATCTGGGACTTTCCGATCCATAGTCCAATGCCTTAACCACTGAGCCAACCCCAAACCCGACCCCCTATACTCTACACCCTACACTTTACTATACCCCCCCCTACACATTATGCTCTGTATTCTTTACACTTTAATCTATACTCTACACAATACTGTTTAACTTAAACCACAATCTATATCTTACACACTATACTTAATACCCTGCATCATACTATATAATTAACATACTATACTCAATACCCTATAGTCTATACCCTACACACTGTACACTATACCCTACACCGTATTATTTACCTTAAACCATAATCTATATCTTACACTCTATATTCAATATCCTACATCATACTCTATACCTTACACACTATACACCCAACACACCATACCGTACACCCTGCAGACTATACTATATACCTAACACATTATACTGTATACTCTACACAATACTCTATACCCTACAATTCTATACTCAATATTCTACACACTGTATTCTACACCCTTCACACCATACTCTATATCCTACACACTATACTGTTTACTCTAGACTATACTCTATACCATGCACATCATACTGCATACCCTACACAATACTCTATACTCTACATCATACTCTATACCCTACACACTATATTCTGTCTATTCTTACATACTATAGTGTATACCCTACACCATATCCTATACCCTACACACACTATAATTTATACCATATGCACTATACTATGTACCCTACACACCATACTCTAAACCCAATACACCATACTGAAACCCTACAAACCATACTCTATACACTACGCCATACTCAGCACCCAATACACCACACTCTATACCCTACACACTATACACCCCACACTGTGAACCCTAAACCTTACGCTATAAACACTATGTATAACAAAAATTAAAAAACACTGAATTGTGGTTCTTCTCTCTGTCGGTGTCCGCTTGTTAAATGCAACACTGAAAATCCTCCTGAGAGCTTAAAATTTTTTATGTGAAATGGAAAGAAAAGAAGAAAAAAAAAGAATCTGCCACGGAAATGTTGCACATCTGTTTGCGGAGTGAGATCGGTTGTCCCTGAGGAACTGCGTCGCATCAATCTTCCCCAAATAAATAAATAAACAAACAAACAAATAAATAAATAAAACCTCAACATGCTTGACAAGTAAACCCAAATCACGCTCGTTGTTATTTATTTTCAGACGATGCTCCTGCGACAGGCGACATCTTGTTCCGCCATCGTCCCGCGAGGCCTCATGTCTCTCGCGTTGACACCAAAGCAGCGGGGAAATTTACTCGTGAATTTGTCACGATCCTTCTCTCTCTCTCTCTCTCTCACACACACACACACACACACACACACACACAGGTTGTTTACACACCTCCGGATCTGTCGCCCGGCTGTCGCAGCTGTCAGCGTGCGCTCGGAGATGCGCTCTGATTGGACCGGAGGAAAAAAATCTGAAATAAACATCAGATGCAGAAAATAACGAGGAAGCGCAGGGTGCAGTGTCGCCTGTTTCACACCGCGCTGACGGCTTCGATGCTTTCTAATCGACCGCAAATGAATTCAGTTTCTTTTTTTTTTCTTTTCCTTTTTAGACGTTAACGTTATTCTCCGTGGTGACATTGAGGTTCATCAAATTACAGGTTTTAAACTCTCATCTCTATTCGTTTAATTGCACATCTGTGTGTGAATAAAAGACTTCAGGTTTGTTTCCTAAAATACTCTGTGTTATAAACAAATGCAGGTCGTGCGATGTTTAATGAATTTACTCCCAATTAATTACATTTTATATAAATATTTGCATGTGCAGTTGTTACCGCTCAATGTCCTTCAAGTACTGTAATATATGACAGTAGTGCTCATTCAAATGTTATCGTTTCTATAGCAACAGCTCGTCAGTGACAACAGGAACTCGGTCACTTCAACGAACATTAAATATATCGATATAAATATATCGGGAAAAAATGATAAACAGATAAAACGTCTACTGTGGTGTAAGTGGAATAAATCACTGGGGGCTGTTAGAGGAACCTAATCAACTTTGTGGTGATGATTTTCATGCTGATGTTGTTTGAGCATTAGCTGTGTGCTAGTTTTTCATGTTTGAGAATAATAAGACTAATCAGGTAGCTTTTTTGAGCTAGTATATTTACTAGCAAGCTTTTGTTCCTTTAACGCACATGAATATCACGAGATGTCACGTGGCTTCGTAAGTTTTCCAAGTTAGCATTAGCACTATGGCTAACATTAGCACTGCCATTAGAGATTCAAGATTCAAAGAACTTTGTTAATCCCAGGGGAAAATTGGTTAAAACTTATCTCTGCCATTAACATTAGCACTCCCGTTAGCATTAGCACTGTGTCCTTTCCCTTCATTAACACTAGTGTAATTCCAGATTTTGTGAATCTGTTTAAACCACATGACCAGAACTTCAACAGTTTTCACTTTATCTTCTCTCTCTCTCTCTCTCTCTTTTGCTCAATCATGTACTTTACGCTCTTTCGTTTATCTCTCATCCTATCTCTCTCTCTTTTTCTATCTGTCTCTCTCTAACTCTTTTCCTGTCTCTCTCTCTTTTCTCTCTCTCTCTGTTTTCCTCTCACCTCTCACCCTGTATCTTTTCTTTTAATATCGGTTCTTCTTTCTATCTTTTATCATTCTGTCTCTTTTTCTCCATCGCTGTCTCAGTCTTTCTTCTTCTTCCATCCATCTCTTTCCTACACTGCTCTTTTATCTGTCCTCGTCACCTATTTTTCTCTCTGTCTCACTCTTTCTGTCTATCCCACTGATCTCTCTCTCTCTCTCTCTCTCTCTCTCTCTCTCTCTCTGTCCTTTTCTGTTCTCAAATTCCCCATTCCTTGTGTGTGTGATGGTGTGTGTGTGTGTGTGTGTTTGTGTGATGACTGGGACGAGCGGTACAGGGAGCGAGCCCCTGTGCTCACGGCTCGTTTAGCCTCCGCGACGCTCACTCGCTCATCCTGCTCTCTCTCTCTCTCTCTCTCTCTCACACACACACACACACACACACACACAGGGGGATCAGTGTACAGATTCAGCCACTGGCCTTCTCCAGCCAGGAGGTGAGAGTGGAGGAGGTAGTG
>JAQMYJ010000014.1:23760523-23771039 GCA_030014305.1 Clarias laeviceps
ACACAGGGGGGTCAGTGTACAGATTCAGCCACTGGCCTTCTCCAGCCAGGAGGTGAGAGTGGAGGAGGTAGTGATGTTAGCGCACACACACACACACACACACACACACACACACACACACACACACACACACACACAGTGAGAGAGAGAGAGAGAGAGAGATAGAGAGAGAGAGGCTACTGTGAGAGTTTCAGTAGATTAAAAGAGTCTCTGATCCTCGGCTCTGTTTCATTTTGTTAAACAGAACGGTCTTCACTTCATGCTCGGATCTGTGAGGGTCACGTCCCAAATCACTCAGTCTGTCCTCTATAAGAGAGAAAACTTAAGCCGTGACACACAGAGCAGAAACCAGTCAACGTCTGAGGCTAGCCATTTACCTAGCTAGCACTTAGCTGTTAACTCGGTTACACAGTCAGAGTGGAAACGTCACAGAAATTTCCGGAACGTCAAAGTTTACCTCAGAATTTATAAAATTACACTACTGTTACTCTTAGCCGCCACCGCTAACCAAACTTCAAGTGAATAATATCCTGAGAAGACTGTCGCTAGGCAACTAGAACACATCCGTCGAACTGAGCATCATCTAGCTAACGAATACGGCTAATAAAAGATCCACCTATCACACAGGCAAAACGTGTCGAGCAAAAGTGGCACAGAAACGTCCGGAAGGTCAGAGTTTACCAGACGTGTCGGTCACCTTCTGAGAAAACGATCAGAACAATGAAAACCATCCTGTTCTTACACTGAAAAAAAGTGCTGACGAGGTGTGTGTGTGTGTGTGTGTGTGTGTGTAAGAGAGAGAATGTATAGTAAACATTAAGACATTTAAAGAAAAAAAATGGGTAGAAAGAAGAAAAGTGAGTAGAAAATATAAAGCATAAAGTAGGAAGGAAAAAAGAAAGAGTGAAAAAATGAAAAAGCGAAATAGATTGAGGGAGGAATGAGAAAAAAAACAATAAAGGAAGTGTGTTTAAGGACTCGATTAGCCGGCTGCTGTATCGGTTGTTTCTTATTGCCAATCTTGGGATGGTTCAATTTAATACTCTGTATTTAGTGTAAGCCCCGCCCTTTTTTTTGGGGGGGGGGGGCGTGTCTTGCTGTACAGTAGCCAGAGTTCACCTGGTTTGTTTTTGTCTAAGCGTGTTTACATGTGCTTTTCGTTTTTCCTAATGAGAATAAATATTAATGTTTGGAGTTTATTCACATAACGGAGTTTGTCTGAGTTGGTGATCATGTGACTTTTCCATCAGAGTGATTTCAACTTAGACTGTTCTCTGTATTTAACAGAGCTTGGTCAGCATGCGTGTAGATTATGCAAGGGGCGTGGCCTGGCATATCTCGAACGCTATTTGCTGTTCAGACACTTTAGTCACTACCGTTCCTGAAAATGTGTGTGTGTGTGTGTGGAGCAGGATGGAGAGCTGCAGTGACTCTTAGACCTGCGGCTGTTTCTCTAAATCACTTCTGCGTCGAGAGATTTCCACTTCCTGTTTCTCAGGTCGTTAAGGGCCACTCGGGAGGGTGTAAAAGGAGGCAGCGTAACATGTGGAGACACGACCCGGAGGTTCACGCCGCCGCTGTCCAATTACACACCGCAGAGAAGTGCAGGAATTTATTTCTGTCCCTGAGTGAGTTAAACACACACACACACACACACACACACACACACACACACATGCACAACAAGAGCAAGACCCCCCTGCCACGCCCTGCTGCACCTCCTGCAGCCCCACACACACACACACACACACACACAAGGAGGGTTTAAGACAATAAACTACAGTCTAATGGGAATAAAAAATAAAAGCTATTATAGATTTTAAGCATGTATTTCCCGAGAGTTAAAGAGAGAGGTGTGTAAGTTATCAGACCGTCGTGACCTTCTCAAGGTCGTGTTTAATAAAGTGAAGTATGTGAGGAATTCGTAAAGCGCCGCGCTGTAACGCCGCATCGAGGAATGCAGAATAACTCAGAATGGAATTATGTGAAAAATTTCTCTGAACAAAGAAAAAAAGAAATAAAATAAAGAATGAAAGTTGTTTTTCGTCACTGCAGTGATACGACTGAGCGCTTTAAAGGTATACTGAGAAAAAAAAACAAGAAGAAAGGAACGAGTGAGTCGCCGCTGCTGTTGCTCCTCCTTTATTTTGTTTTTGTTCTGTCGCTCCTGATGTCTCCCCGTGTGACTGCACTTCCTTTGTGGACTGCAGAGTGTTATTGAGTGTCAGTGTGTGTGTGTGTGTGTGAGATGTGCCTCAGGCTGTCAGACTATAGCAGTGTGTGTGTGTGTGTGTGTGTGTGTGTATGAGAAATCAGAGGGTTAGAAATATATATACCTGAGTGTAGCATGTATTTTAGAACAAATACCTGCATATAGGATGATTTGAAAACACCATGAGCATGATCAGCAATCACACACCACAAATTCAAATCAACAAGATCAGCTCAGATTTAAATAAATGTGATCAGCTCAAATAATAAAATTATCAGATCAGGTCACATATAAATATATATGATCAGCTAAAATTCAAATCAACACAATAAGTTCAAAATTACATATATAATGTCAAATTAAAATGTATATAATCAGCTCAAATTGAAAAGTATAAGATTAAGTATAAAGATTCAAATAAATTTAATTAGGTTCGGTCAGCTCCAATATAAATGTGTAAAATTAATCCAATGTTAGACAAATTATGTAATCAGGTCAAACTCCTATATGTAAAATTAACTTAAAATTTATGTGATCAGTTTAAATAAAAAAAATATTACCCAAATTCTAAATTATGTGATCAGCTTGAATTTAAATGTGTAAGGTTAACTCCAATTAAAGGAGTATACAACTGACTCTAACATAAATAAATGTAATTAACTGACATGAAAAAAATGTGAGTAGCTTAATTTTAAATACACACAATCAATTTAAATGAACGCTATGAACTCGAAGATGGTTGAAGTCGTAGTCGATAAGGATCAGTTCAAATGATCAGCTCGACTCTCACTAAAGATCAGATCTAATAATCCTGAGCAACTCAAATAAATGCACTTAGGCAATTACAACTCTACAACTCTGACAAGTGTGGTTTCAACTTGTGTAGGCTGGAACAGTTTTGTTTGCTTGTGTGTGTGTGTGTGTGTGTGTGTGTGTGGTTAATGAAACACTAGCTTGTCAGCGCTCTGTGTAATGCATTATGGAACAAAGAGACAGAAGCGGGATATGAAGTGGGTGTAGGAAGCTCGGAGCTCGGCCGGGTCTCCTGGGCTCTGTAGCGCTAATTAGAGAAGAAGAACCTCTTGCCCTCTGTCTCCTATCCTCTATTATCCCTCCATCCTCTCTTCCATTATCCCCCCCTCTTCTCCTCATCTCCCTCGGGGTGTGGGGGTGGCGGTGGGGGGTTAAAAAGGGCTCTCACCATCCTCGGGACGAGTGCTCGGGGTCTTTAAAGCTCCGTCCCCCGGGGACGCGCTGTCAGTCTGGACTCCAGATGGAGAGAGAGAGAGAGAGAGAGAGACTGCTAGCTAAAGTGGCTAATCCATATATCAGCACCACAGGGACTTTTTAAAAATAAATTGTCTCTTTGTCGTCTTAGTAATTAGCATTGTGAGTTAAATTGACACACAAAGCTTCTTCGCTTGCTAGCGTGAGGTTTCAGTTTTAATGATTAAAACCGTGAAGGTGAGAAGAGAGTGATTAACATTGTTAGCATGCTTTCTGGTAACCTCTATACCAAACTCAGCACAAGTAAAGCAGTATAACGCAAGTCTCTACATTCCTCAACATGCTAACTGCTAAGCCATTTGCTAGCATTTACATTAAGGATAAAGAGAAAAAGCTAAACACATGGCTTACATCCTGATCTGTGTGCCTAGCGGCGTTAGCGCTAATATTGTGTGCGCTAATATTCACTTCAGATAATCTAGCATGTCTTCCTCTATGTTGTTGCAAGTTTAGTTTAGCGTAGTGTATAAACTGTGTAAACAGTTGTATGTACAGTAGTATGGACTATGCTAGCGTGACATGGCTGTATATCATTCCTTTAACATTTTTGCTAGCACAAGGAATTTTTCCTTTTGATTCCAACCCATCTGAACACGATTAGCTAATACTTTAGCGGCTTGCATTTGCGTTTCAACAGTTGGCTTTGTGTTTAAGTTTAATTCAATTTGAACTCCTAACTTTTAACTTAATAACCGTAATGTGATATCGCTAACTCAATTCCGTTCATTTACTCACCAATCATTTGCTTTTTCACCAGGGGATTTTATTTAAAAATTTTTATCCCATCTCTCTCTCTCTCTCTCAGTAAAAAGAAGTTGAACTTTTTCGAGATGAAGGTGGGGTCAGATGCCCGAGTGAAACTTGAGTTGAGCGTGTTTATGCGACTAGCCTGTCCCGGCTAATCATTTCCTCAGGGCTTAGCCGCTAAATGAATCCTGAAATCCGAGCCCTTTTTCTGAGGAAGCAGCCAAGTCTGTTTAGCATCGGCTAATTGCTTTAGCATTTAATCAATTCATCTCTGTAGTGAGAAGAAGAAAAAAAAGTTCGCCATGGCACCAGTTTAAGCGCTAACTTGCCTTTCACGTAGCTTTTATACCAAAAAGTTACTAACTGACTACAAGTGAGAATACGCGGCTATAAAAAGCTGACTAATGGTTAGCCGCTAGTTTGGATTTTCAGTTATTTTGCGCTCTCTTCTTTGTTGTAATGTTATACATGTATTCTAATTGTATGCTAATTGCTAACCACTTAGCTAGGTGCATATTTACAATTCCCCTTCGTTTGCATAATTATATTGTTTTTTTATTTATAAATCTTTATTGCTAGTTAGTAAATACAACCATGACTCTTTTTTCCTAGTGACCCATTGCTACTATATTACACATTAATTTTGAGCTAATTTCCTTTATAGTGGCTAATTCCTAACTCTACTACACCGCTTGTTTTTTAGTTTGCTAACATTTATGCTGAGTCATGCAAATTCCATCGTAAACACCATTTCCCTCATTCACTAGCCATATATATTTTTTAGTGTTGTTTCATTTATTTTGTAGCTAGACATTTTTTTTTCCTGCCACAGTATCTGTGTATTCTACTTGCTAAGCAGGTCGTCATCTAGCATCGTATTGTTTCTAAGGTTAGAAGAAAGTTAACCTTAGATAAGTTTTTTTTATTATTATTTATTATTTATTTATGTTAAAGTTAGATGCTAACAAGTCCCTTTTTCTTTAAGCTAATGCTAGGGAAATTTGCAAACTTGTATCTAGGTGTTAAAGATGACACTCGTCCTTGGACACTGTATAAATTTCGCTAATTAGCTGAATTCCTCGTTCACCGGTTCCTTTGTATCCATTAAAGGTGCAGCTAATACGATTGTTATTTGCTACGTATTAGATTGCTAGCAGTCTATTAACACCACGCACTTTATGTTGTAGCTAGCTATTAAACATGATGCTTGTTGCATCCATGGATGATAAATGATGTAGGATCATCGCTAATTTGCTGATTAGCCAGCAGGATGTTCGTGCTGTTCGCTCATTAACGTTGCAGCTAGCGGATAAACGTGACGTCCTGTCTCCTCATGTCTCTCCTTTGTGTGAGTATTTATGTACTCCGTCCCAAACCGGCGTCTCCTCCTTTTCCTCCTTTTCCTCCTCCTCACATCCCTGTGCACTCATTCTCCCCCTCCTCCGTTCATCCCTCGCTCCTCCTGCAGGGGTTTCATTATGCACCTCTGGAGCTGCTGTGGCTCTCAGCGGGAGGACTGAATCTGTCGCTCCGGCTCTCCTGAATGCCAGAGGATTAGCATATCTAACACAGACGGAGGCAGAAAGGGCTGCTGGGAAAAGGAAAAAAAGACAAGAAGAAGAAGAAGGGGGGGAAAAGAAGGAGACGAGCATCCATGTCCGTGTTGAGTTCCTCGGGCGTGAAACACAGCAACATATGGTGAACGAGGGAACACACACACACACACACACACACACACACATCTCTTTTCTGTTGTTTTCTTTCTCTTTTCTTCTCGTTCATCAGTCCATCCTTGGTTTCCCTCCCCACCTCCCCCGCTGTACGCAAAGTGGCTTATGAAAATCACCCGTGTAAAAGACATGTAAATCCATCTGGAGCATGAGAAGTGATGTAAGGGCGCACACACACACACACACACACACACACACACACACACACTTGGTTCAAAGTGGCTTTGTGTGTGTTAAGTGTGTCTTATATAAACAGTTCTATAGCTTAATTTTCATTAATGACCCAAATCTATGAATATGCAAATAAGCATGCACATTTGGCCACACCCCCACATCCTATGCAGTTAGCAGAGTGCGAGAAAACTAGCTCACGTTAGTCAGAGATTTTCAGGGACGTCACTATCTGGAGCCTTGACCCCAAATATAACGTTACCATGACAACCAACATGCTAACGTTAGCAAAGTGAGCAGGATCTGAAGCTAGTCTGTTTCCAGTAATCGTGTTGACATCCGTAAGTTCGACCATTTACGGCTAACATACTTTGTGGCCCCGCCCCCCAGAAGTACTAAGAATTTGTCAGTGGGGGGGTGGGGGGACAACAGGGACACGGTACAGAGACATACTGAAGAGAGACTGCGAGGTATGGATGCTATTTAACTCCGTTTCCATGGTAACTTTGTAATCTCCAGTCGGTGGGCGTGGCTTTTGAGCGCTCGAATACTTCACTGGGACTTCAGCAACTCTTTCTTTTTTTAATTAAGGATTGAAAACATGGACTGAAGAAGTAAACAGTATTTTATTTTGCACTTAAACGTCATCTTCTGTAACTCACTGTACGAGCAGGAGAGACTTTAACACTGAAGAATAAAAGACCTGAGAACACAAACACTGCGCCGGTGTCGTTAGCGTTAGCATTAAGCCTCCTAATAACAGTTAACTGTTTTAAAATAACATTTTACTAAACTGTTTTAGTAAATGTAGGGATGGTATTTTTTTCTCGGGTGTGTTTGTATTTTTGGCAGTGAAGGTGTCTCTCACACACACACACACACACACACACACTCACACTCCCCGCCCCCGGTCGTGTTCTCAGTGCCGACCCTCCGGTTGCTACATCGATTTAAGCTCGCTAATGATGAGAAATGATGCCATAACGCCGGCCGTTAAACCGCAGGGCCGCGTAACAAATGCGCTTCGGAGACCCGGCGTTTGTCTCTGAATAGATTACAGCGTGGCTTCAGTGACCTTAGATTTAATCTCGCGCTGCCTCTTTTCCTCGCCTTCTCTCTGTTCCTCATGATAACAGATCATCACTGCTGCTGCTGGAGCGCTTCACCCTCTCCCTCACCCAGCGCCGGGTCAGAGCGAGACGCCGCACGCCCCGCCTCAGGTCCAGGGCCAGTTCACATCCCGATTCGGTTCAGTTCCCGGATTCATTTGGCTTCCAGATTCAATTTAGTTATAGATTCATTTTCATCTCGGATTAGTTTCAGTTCCAGATTTGTTTTATTTCTGCATTCATTTCTTTGTTCCAGATTCTTTTCAGTTTCATATAGGATTGAGTTCCAGATTTATTTTAGTTCCCCAGAATTAGTTTTAGTCCCAAATAATTATATCTATTTTAGTTTCAGATTTCTTTTAGTTCCCGAGTCATCATTGTTCCAGCTGAACCATGACTTTGACCGCATCCCTGTGAGATAAAGCAGCGCCTGAGCTGTGAGATAAAGCAGTACATGTGGATCCGGGAGCAGAGAGGTTCATTTAGAGCCGCGTTTCTTCAGCAGGGTTCTGTATGATCAGGACACGGGCTCGGGTTCGTCTGAAGCTCTGGCTGTATATCTCCAGCTCACGCTGATTCTCACGCCGGAGAGCTGAGAGCTCTGAGACATAAATGACCTCAGCACTTCTGAAAGCAGGCCGGACGCGGCCGCGGCGTTTAGAGACGACCGGGGAGATGTTTCTGTACAGTCATGGTTTGGTCTGAAGTTCCTCAGCCGGGGTTCAGATCGTTTCACATCCGCGTGGCCGAGGGCTTCGCTACACGTTTCTCATTTTCACAGATTCTTCTGAGACGGCTTTAGTGATGATGTCACGTTCTAGGGTTCTACTCTCTGATCTGTTTATACTCGGATCTAGAGCTTAAAAATCACAATTTCTAGATGCGTTTATGGAGTTTTCTTCATTCCTCCCTCATCAGAGTAAAGACTGAACGCTCTTGAATAAATAACATTAAATAAAATAAGCAGCAGCGTTCAGGAAAATCACTAAATCCTCCCAGAGAGATCTTATGCTGTAGATGAGTAACCGTTTCTCGAGGTACCTGGAAGTATAAAGTCATTCTTACCCCGAGTTATCTTCAGCACATGGCACTATTAAATTCAGAAAGCTCCACCTCCTGCTGGGGGGAGGGGCATGGCTTTTTACATTTAAAAACTTTAAATAACATCATTGTGTGTTTATTTGTTTGATGTGTTTATTTGCTCCTAATCAAGATGCAGCACCTGCAAGTTCCTGAAAAGGTTCCTCTTGTTCCAGAAGGTTGTTGCTCTTCAGGAACCGTGTTGCTTTTGGCTGCTTTAAAAGATCACCGTGTGATCGCGCTTTTTCTCTTTTTTTCCCTCTCCAAGGCCCTGCAGCTTCTCTTTCATTCCTCCGCTGCGTCTCTTTTGTCTCACACGCTGCTCTCATCTCAGCGTTTCATCGCAAAGCTTTTACCAAATCCATCCTCAGGCCTGTGTGTTCTTGTCAGTCGCTGCTAGCGTTTTGGCTAACAGTAGCGCAGGTTTGGGATTTCCAGGCTCTGTGCTTCGTCCCAGTCCTCCATGACACCTCGAGAAGATGGCGTCTGTGTTGTGCATGAAGACGAGAGAAGCTTAAATCTCTCCAGGGACGTCTTTTTTTCTTTTTTCTTTTTTTCCAAAGCCGGCGCGAGCGCCTTTTATCCGAGACGAAGAGAGCAGCCGCTCCGGCTAACAGACTCGGCGGTTTTCTGCAGCGAGACCGAGATCATACGCTTGTTATTCTCCCGGAAAGAAAATAATAAAGAAAAAACACGACAACGACAACGACACGGAAATCTGATAAATTGGTGCCACGATGTATTAAATTACCAATGCGCATGAAAAATTCATTCCAGGACGCCTTTCACACTCTGTGAGTCACTGCGCCGTTTACTTTTATCTCGTTAAGGCGGGAAAATTTCGTTACGGAGGAGAAAAATCATGCCACATATTATTCCTCCGCTCTCTCTCTCTCTCTCTCTCTCTGTGTCTCTGATCCATTTTTTAACGGCTGTAGTAGCAGAGCAGAGAAACACGCTGGAAATGAAAAATCACTCATCAGTGGAACGCTTATAAATATTCATGAGGAGGAGAAATATGTGAGTTTGTTTCTCGGGGTTCTTATAGAGCACTTTCTGAACGTAAAAGCTTCAGAGGCTGAGTGCAGAAAATCTACCTGTGTGTGTGTGTGTGTGTTAAAGTCCGGTGTTATGGTTATCACTTTGACACTGATTATTTTCCCCTTACAGCACGTCCGCGAGTGTTTTATTCCTCTTACACCACAGCGACACGTGTTGAAGGACAGATTTATAGATGATTTATTTCTAATTAAAACACACCTGAGTTCCTGTTGTCACCTACGTTATAGCAGCTGCACACACTCATCCTCTCACCAGTCTCTGTTTATTCACTATCCTGAGAGAGCTTGTCATGTGACTGAGAAACTGCAACAATGTATCCTGAAGATGTTTATCATCATTACACAGAGCTCCGCCTTTTAAAGGATATTTGAACTCAACAAGCCCTTATTAAGAAGCTCCGCCTACAAACTCAGCGAGCGACACTAACACCTGATCCTCCAGAACAACAAAAGCATCCGCGAGCTCATGGATGTTGCTGATTGGCTAGAACAGTGTCATGTGGTGCGGTTTGCACCTCTGTGTTGGTTTTTGTTTGTTTGTTTGTTTGTTTGTTCTGTTTTGAGCCAGTGCTGTGGACGAACTCTGGTTTGATTTTTCAGCTCTCACACACACAGAACACACAGTGAAGAAATATTCACACAATTTCCAAACTAGCATGCTACGCTAGAATCACTTACTGCCCCTTTAAGGCTTGTGTTTCCTACTGTTGTTCCAATACCTTAATTTTTACAATATAGTTACAACATAGTTACGTTATCTTAAATATAGCTACATCATCTCACAATATAGTTACAATATCTTACAATTTTATGCAATAAAAACAGTTCAATAGCTTATTTTTTAACATATTTTATTACCTTGTGCAATTTGATTTGATTGAACGTGTAAATACTGTTTCCCTTTCTTTTGTGTTTATACACGGCACTGTCACCTCTTTAGGTTTGTTCTTTGCTGCATAGACATTTCACCCCCCAAGGTTTATCTTATCTTCAGGTGCAGATGTTCAGCTAGCTTTAGCATGATTAGCATAAATATAAACCAGGTTATATATAAAATGTAATACATGTTTTATATATATATATATATATATATATATATATATATATATATATATATAT
>JAQMYJ010000014.1:23817940-23828088 GCA_030014305.1 Clarias laeviceps
CACGCCATCCGGCCATGTTTGCCCCCCCAGCTGCCCTCCCCCCTCCTCCTGCTTTACCCACCAACAGCCTGGTGGTCCCTGGACACCCAGCCGCCACGCCCTACCCAGGTAAGAGCACCTACACCACCACCACCACCACCACCAACCCCTTCACCTGTACACGTAGAGCTCAGCGTTTAGGGACACACGTTAAACCCTGAAGGAGTGAAGGTCTAGATCTCTAGCATCAGTTCCTGAATCTGAACGGTCAGTTTTGAAGCAGAAATTTTGTGAGATAATTAAAGACAGAACGTTTCTTTCTCACTGCCGTTCTAGATTTCTTCCTCTGGTTCTAGAATGGTCATCACCTGGTTCTGGTTTGTAATTAAGAAAACAGAACTCCAACGTGACGTCACTCGGGTTTGTGATGAGAGTTCTGATACACCTGATAATAATACTATTTTAAATGAATAAATTTATTTATTAGCTTCATTGTAGTCTACAAGCCTGATTGGGGTTCTAGAATGGAATCATGTGGATATCAGGGTTTGTACATAAAGATCACCGGGAGGTTCTAGAGCGGCGCTCGGTGTCACATTATCAAGGATTATAATTAAACAGTAAGGCATTACTTTCACCATCATTCTAGAACACTCGTTAGGGTTCTGTAAAGGGAACTCTGTGTCACTGTGACATCATCAGGATTTTCGTTGTTAAAGATGAAAGTCATTATAATATAACAATAATAATAATAATAATAATAATGTAATGTAAATGAAAGTGAAAGTAGAGCTAAAGGAGTGAGGATGACAGTCTGAGGGTGTGTTAATGCGGTGTAACGAGTTCCACGTGTCTGGAGGATGAAAAACAAGTGGCCACTTCTGTTTCAGTCCCGCGTTTGAGACGAGCGAAGCTTTAACGCTTATCTCCAAAAAGCCGAGCGCCTCGTTCCCTCCCTGAGTGATGAAAACACTAATTAATGTTAATGAAACCTAATCAGTCTGAGAGGTAAAGCAGCAGATGTTCAAATTAGAGTGTTTACAAACCCTGACACGGGAAGCGCTCCCTCGCATCGTCATGCTCACCGTCTGCGTTTAAGTCTAAACCCAGACGCCGGAGTTTGTGTAGAAAATCAGATCCGAGCGCTCGAGTCAGGATAAACGTTTCCCTCGTTAGTGCGGCTAGAGGCCCCGCCCTGAACACACCCACAAAATCTCTCTAATGGAGACTTATTCACATTAATATTAATTCTATATGACATATTTAACACAACATTGTGTAACACTCAAAAATACATGTAATAAACATAATAAAATTGAATTCTAAACGCAATATTACATTTGTGGGAAGTTATTACATTTTTCAAAGTTGAGGATTTTCACCTTCCACAAACAACTAATCCCTGCGAGTGTAACAGCGGTTTGTTCCGCTGGTGGGATTATTACATTAAAAGCTGCAGATTTGTGTTACACTTGTTATACGGTGGTTTTCCTGCAGCATGTCTCAAACTAAGGATTTTGTTATTTCTTTTGTAATTAATGGCTGATTCCTGAAGTCCTTCATAATTAACATACTATTTACAACTAGCTGTTTTCACTTACCTGTTCATTATTCACTGAGTACTTTGTTATTAGCGATGGGGGAAAGTAATTCAGTTATGAATCGCTATTGTTTTTGTGCAGATTTATGTAACGCCACACTGACCTCAGAATCAAATTTTAATGATTTATTAGATTTATAATGGAGACGCACCGGTCGATCAGCCAGTGACTGGAATTTGCGGGCGTCAGAGATACGAAATAATAATCTGAAGTTAAATGTTTAAATGTTTTAGTTTTTGAAGTAAGTTTGTAGTGTTTAAATGCTACAAACCTTTGAAAAAACTAATGTTATAAGAAACAGCCTACATTTTATTCTGTACTTGGGAAGCTGGTGAATAAAGGCCAGATATAAACATTTTTTAACAACTTCAGGGGAAAAAAATCATATCTAATCAGGGTATTTATAAAATCGTTTTAATGACAGATTCACAATATTAACTGGATTGGCACCGTGGTCTGGTGATGATATCGGGAGGAGACGTGACTTTCATTCCTGTTTGTTATTCTATATGTTTTCTATATAATTTCTCCTAAATTTAACAGCGACATGTAGTGCTGTAGCTCTCCTAAACAAACCTGCCGTAAATCGCTAATGTACGTGTCTATGGTGCGAGGTTTAACTCTGTTACAGCTACAGAAATCTCACATACAGACTCGTACCTAACGCGCATTCTCCTTTTAGCTGTCCGTTTTGCAGTAAGATTCAGTGTTATTAAGAAACACATGCTTTAACCAACGACTCAAGACATGTTTGTTTTTTTCAGTTCTCTGACTAATCCCAATTCTAAACAATTCTAAACAAACTTTACAAATAATTTGCTCGTACCACACAGGACGCTGTGCCGTGTGAATCTTTAGCGTGGACCTGCAGGATTATAAAGGAAACATTTTACCGCTTCAGACGCAAACATATACAGTATAAATGTAAAATTCATTTAAAAAATAGATTTTGCAGTTAGTGTGATGATACATGAATCGCCACAACAAACAATCGTGACACGTCAAATTTTTCCGTCTCTAGTTTTTAATCATCATGTAGTATTTTTTTTTTTTTTTTATGTTTTTGTTCATTTGCCTGGTTTATTAAAGAGAAAATTAAATAAATATTTTTTTTAAAAAGAAAATCGGACTTTCTTGTCTGAGTAATAATGAATAAGTGATGAAATGAAATCACATACAGAAGGAAATCTATATTACCCTGTTTTATACAAACATTTTCCATGATAATGTGCGAGACATTTTTTGAACATATAATTATGTTCATTTTATATATATTTAATATAGCTGAGGTTTGAGGAAGCAATACGTTAATGTTTATGGTTAAAGGTGAGTAAATATGATTAATTCTGGTGTTGATTATAAACCACACATACAGCTTACAAGGTTTATAGAGACCAACATAATTCACACTATAATAATAATTATTATAATAATAATGCTCCGTGTTACACACTTGATGATGTTAAAGGTGTCGTTTGGCCAAAACTGAGACGTCCACGCTCTTCCTGTTATTCCGAAGCTAATATAGCTAACGTGTTCCGGGAAGCTAACAGCCACCAGTTTATCAGAGTCTCGTGTCTCGGTGACTTCACACTGCACAAATGATTTTCCAGCCACATCACTACATGACTTTAAATATTAAGCCACACCTCCACTTGAAACAGCTGCTTTAGCTGGTGTGATGTGTCGCTAAGCTCTGTGCCGCTTTCACTTTGCGTTCCCATCTCGCATCGCTCTAGTCGCTGTGGGCGTGTCCTGTTGTGATTGCTGTCCGTTGCTATGGTTACCTAAATTATGGTGCTTAATTAAAAGCCCTGAGACGTGACTGTGGCATCCAGGTCCAGTGTCTCCCGCTAAACTGGTGGCTCTAAGCTTCAGCTGCGTGTTAGCGACATTAGCCACGTCGTGTGTAACGGGAACTCGGGCTACGTTTGGTTCCTGGCTGAGCTACTCCTTTAATAAGGCGTGTGTGTTTTCTGCTGAGGTGACTCTCGGTTCTCTCTTGTCTTCAGATACCAGCCTGTTGATATCATTCAACCAACCAATCATGTATTGCCAGCCTCATTCGGGGATTCTGATTGGCACATTGTCACATGCAACACTTTTACCTCGACCAATGAGCCCTCACGTAGAAAACCCTCACAGCTTGAATTGGAGAAACAGAGAAAGCCAGGTGACTATCCTCTTTCTCTTCTTTTTCCCGCCGTTTGGTTAAACTCACTGGCCGTCCGTGCTTTTTTTTTTCCTTTTTTTGTCTTCCTTCCCCTCTTCTATTTGGTTTTTTTTTTCTTTTTTTTTTCTTTTTTTTTCTTTTCCCCTCTTTCCGCTCTCCTTCTTTCTTCTCAGAGCATCATGACCTCCTCCGGCAGGAGCTGAACAACCGCTTCCTGGTTCAGAGTTCCGAGCGGGGTCGGGGGTCGGCTCCGGGGGCGACCGGCTCTCCGTTGTCCCAAATGTCGCTCCTGAGGGCGGAGTTTCACCAACACCAGCACATGCACCAGCATCAGCACACGCATCAGCACACCTTCACGCCTTTTCCCGCGATCATTGGGCCGCCCACTGCACCGCCCATGGTGCGTACCGCAGCCAGAAATGTGAGGATAAGTAACGAAAAACAACCAGATCAGAACGACTTCCCTGCCCTTCACCACCACACGCTCTGGGGTCCACACATCTCCCTAATCCCTGTTCCCTACACCCTACTCCGTATTCCAGTCTCACATCCTACGTAGCACACTGACCTAAGGAAGAAACACTGAACATCCGTAGAAACATCAGACCACTGTGGGCGTGTCCCAAAATAGGGCATAAACATTAGGACGTGTCCCAAACCGCACACATGACATTACCATTAGCCAGGAATCAGAAATTAAAATACAAACATAATAATACAAGTTAATAAGGTATTTGCGTGCTAACACCATATTTACGACCACTTGTGGTTCACGCAGATGGTCAGACTCTTGCTTGCGTGTGACTCTAATCGTGATTTTTTTGTTTTGTTTTTTTGCAGTTTCCTGTTCAAAATTGGTGGTGACCTCACTGTTGATGAAAGTCATGATATTAGCCAGTTATTTTGATAAAAGCTAATCGCTTCCATGTGCTGAGAGGCCATTAAGAGCAAAACTAGCCATCAAAAAACTTCACTTAAACCCCCTAAGGCATTGCATACCTTACCCAGTGTGTGTGTGTGTGTGTGTGTGTGTGTGTGTGTGTGTGTTTTATTTTTAGAGGGAAAAATAGGGCATGATTCACTGTATATACATTTTGGCTACCATCAGCTAACATGCTAAGAATCATGAAAGCATTTATATTCCATATTCATGACCCATCTCGTCTTTATTGCTAATGCTAAAAAGCTAACATGCTTATTTGACAGGATTTCTTTAGAATTCTTAATCACACTGCTAGTAAAATTCCACATTTTCTCATTGCTAATGCTTGCTAGGAAACTTGCTACCATGGCCATATTCACACGTTCATTCATTTTCTTGACAGTGTTAGCCAGCTACATAACAAGTTCATCTTAAAGAATCTTTTAACATGTTTCTTCCTAAAAACAAATAAATTGGTTAATAGTGCTAGATTGCTAAGATGTGCTAGCCTGTTGGGTTTCCTGAGAGGATTTTTCAATTTGTGTACCTAACTGTAGCCTATGAGCTAACTTAAACTAAACTGACAGAATTTCTAAAGTATTTTGATTTGTATCTATAGATGTTTGTAATTTTGACTTTTATCTTTAGCTAACTGGCTAATACTCGCTACTGACAGGATTTCCAAAATATTTTACTCATATTCAGAAACATTCACAACCATTATGGCTAACACTAGCCAGTTAATATAAGGTAACCTGACAGGATTTCTTGTAGGATTTTTTTTCCTCATGTTCAGAAATATTCGTCATTTTCACTGCTATTTGTAGCTAGCTAGCTAACAGAAGTTAACGTGACAGGATTTTTTTAAGTTGTATTGTTACATGTTGATTTACTACAATGCTAAACTAGCTTATATTTGTTAATAGTGCTAACTAATTTGCTAAGATATGCGAGCCTGTTGGTTTTTTTTATTTTTGTTTATAAATGTACCTAACTGTAGCCTGCTTGCTAACATAAGCTAAGGAATTTCTCTGAGGCATTTTTACTTGTGTATATATAAATGTTTTCACTTTTAACTTTAGCTAGCTGGCTAGTACAAGCTACCTTGACAGGATTCCTGAGAGGATTAAGTCAGATCTACAATGATTAGCTAGATTTTTAGCTAGTACAAGCTAACTTAAGAGGATTTCTGAGAGGATTTTTGCTCATATTCATAAATGTTCACAAACATTAAGGCTAACACTAGCTACCTGATATATGCTATCTGTTTTATAATTTGGTAAGATCATCTGACAGGATTTCTGAGAGGAAATATTTCCTCATATTCATAAATGTTCATCATTTTCACTGCTAATTCCTAGCTAGCCTAACTAATATAAGCTAAGCTGAAAGAATTGTTAAGTTGCATTGCTAAATGGTGATATACTACAACGCTAAACTAGCTTTCTTGCTAATATAAGCTAAGCTAAAGGAATTTCCTGAGAGGATTTATTAATTAAAGCTCATCATAAACACCACGCAAACATCTGGGGACACGTCTCAAACCACACACACACACACACACACACACACACACACACACCTGTGCAGGACACAGACTTTTACAAGCGTCTCACTCTGACCAGTCCGCTCGGGCTGTGTTCTAAATTAACTCTCTTTCTCTCCGCAGTGGCCACTCGCTAATCTTCACTTCTTTTTTCCAGAGCTGATGCTGGTGTTTTGATTTTCTCCCCAGCGGAAACAGCAGCCGTCTCCCTCCCTCCGGCTAATCGCTTTAATTAATGAAGTGTGTGTGTATTTGTGTGTGTGTGTGTGTGTGTGTGTGGTTACGACTCGCTTGAGCAGCTGGCATTCCACACGGAAACATGGGATACTCTTAATTGTTAAACGATGAAATATGGCGTCTTAATTAAAGCCTTAATTAGTGCAGATGAGGTGTAGTGGGTCAGACAGTGTGTAATACACACACACACACACACACACACACACACAGTCTTGTTGAAATGTTTATTAAGAATTGTGTGTGCATTTCTTCTGTTTTTCTTTCTTTTGTTCTTTTATATCTGCCTGTTGTTCCTCCTTCACTCTCTACACTCTCTCCCAATTTCCCTCTTTATTCTCTCCGTCACTCGTTCTGTCTTTCTCTCTTATTGTCTTATTTATTGTCTCCTAATTGTTTTTTTACCTTTTTCTTTTTCCATCTGTCTTTCTGTCCCTTTCTCTTTCTCACATTTGGGCTTATGGAGCAGAACTGGAATTTGTCCTTCATGCACATGTGTGTGTGTGTGTGTGTGGCAGAGAGAGAGAGCGAGTTAAGGGATATAAAGCATTCTTTGTCTCACAATTCTAAAACACACACAGGTCTGATTCAGACTTGGGCTGTATCCCAAACGCAGTGTGTGGTTTAAATACGCGTGCGTTAGAGCGGTCATGAAGTGAATTACCTACGGTATGTTTAATTATCAGTTAGCATGTGCGGTTAGCACGAGAGAACGCAGAGATGCTAAACAGGTGTGACGTCCAACTCGCTGTTCCACATAACACAGATTTACACTTTAGAATTTTTCATTTATAAGTAGCAGTGCATTATGGGTATCACACACACACACACACACACACACACACATTCCATGGCAGTCTGAAGATGGCTGAGACTCACAAGGGGCACAAAAAGACATCAGGATTTGGGACAGAGCTTAAAATGTCTGAGCTTCTGGTCTCACAAAACTAACTATAGTGTGAGGAACTGTAGCATTTGGGACGAGGCCAAGACTTTACTGAGAACACTAAGTAGAGTGTATTTTTGTAGTTTGGGACAGAGCCATAATAACGGCTGGCTTTCTGGTCAGAACATAAATCATGTAAAGCTTTTAGAATAAAGCTTAAACACCCGCAGGATTAGTGTTAAGTGTCAGTGTTTGGAACAGAGCCCTAAAACAATCTAGAGGTAAATTCTGTAGCATTAGATTTGGGACAGAGCCGAAAGAGGAATGTCCTTTCTGTATACGTGTTACTCTGAAATAGGCTCATGTGTCTGAAACAGAGCTTAAGAAGGCTTCCTGATCTAGGCTTCCTAACTTCACTCTAACTAGTGAATAGTGTGTGGTGCAACAAACACTTAATAAGTTCTAGATCTAGTTTTTGAGATGGGGCCCTAAGTGCTAATAAAATCCTTGAGCAATTGGGACAGAACGCCAAAATGGCTCCTGTTCTAGTTGTAGTGAAAAAAAGTTCTGAATGTTCTAGCAATGAGAGCACTAGCTAGCTGTGAATAATTGGGACACAGCCTTAAAATAGGCAGCTTTCTAGCAGGAACATTATCCAGCTTAGTTTAATAAAAACAGTGCAGTGATTTCAGTTAGAAGCTGAGGTGTGAGGGCATGAAGAAAAAGCACCACGTGACTGCTTTTGGGACGGAGCTCATGAGGCGTTTTAGGTGGCATCACTCTCGACCCTGCGCTCAGGACGCCGACGTTATTCCCGAGTGTTTTTCCAGCGGAGCGTCACAACGTTTGATCCGCACTGATTGTACGAGAGCAGCGTTATCTGTGTTCTTTGTCTCTGTGTTTGATGTGGCGCCGGCCGGCTGCTTTGCTGTGTAATTGTGTAATTGTTTGAGCGAGCGAGTGAAACTCGTTTGCTAACCGCGGTCTGGTTCTGGTTGTGCTGCGTAAACACTCCACTTCCTCCTCGCTGCCCGTACGCAGCTCTTTCATCTCCTGGTTGGTCACACATGCTTTCCATTTAAACACCATTTGTAGTGCTGATGTGTTTTTTATTTCTCTTTCTCTCTCTCTTTCTCTCTCTCTCTCTCTCTCTCTCTCTTACAGTTTGACAAGTACGCTCCAAAGCTGGACAATCCCTTCTTGAGGCAGTCGAGTGTAAGTGTAAAAGCCAGAGGATCAGAGCTTCACAGATTAAGGATTACGCAGCAGAACTGATCTGTAGAGAAAGCCGCAGCACCGTCAGACTTTCAGAGCTTTTATTTACCGCCGTGTCTCTGTCCATCAGGACGGGATTAGTTTCTGCAGATCTTAAGGGATTTAGAATAAAGGAAATAAATAATTCTTTAATGATTTCATTTTTAAATAACAAGAAAACCTTTTCAGAACATTTTGATACAGTGGAAAATTTGTTATAAGAGGATTGTGGGGATGTTTTTTGTTTTGTTTTTTTAAATGAAGAAATATTTCCGCAAGACAATGTGATTTTACAGAAGATAACAAAATGTTTAAGAAAAAGTAAAGAAAAATAGCACTTTCTTTGACAAAAATCATAGAATAAAATGTTAGAGTTTTTATTATCATAATTTTTATTTTATGTATTTAGTTATTTTTGTTTATACAATATTAAAAAAATGTAGTCCAACAGACTGCACAGGCCAATGGTGACCATTGTGTACATATCATATATATATATAAATATGTTATATATATATAAAACAAATGGCATATCAGAGTCAAGCTGTACGCACAAAACAGGAATTTTAATCTTGCCCAACTTTCTGTAATATAACATTATAATTATGTGTTTTCTATAATAATATAATTTAATATAATATAACTATGCAGCAGAACCTGTTTAAATCACAGTTTATGTTTGTATATCAATCTAATTCAATTTTATTTGTATAGCGCTTTTAACAGTTGACATTGTCACAAAGCAGCTTCACACAATCAAAAGAATTATTGAAGATAATTATTGAAAGTTACATCACAAAGTATTATTAGTTTTAAAGGAACACTACTAAGTGTGTGTGTGTGTGTGTGTGTGTGTGTGTGTGTGTGTGTGTGTGTTGTAGTGTTGTCAGACGGTGGTTGTGTTTTAATTCTGTGTGTGTTTGTGTTGTGTAGTTTTTCTCCTCATATCCTCCAGCGATGCCGGGGATGCCTCCCCTCCTCCCCCACCCCGGTCCCTTCAGCTCCCTACAAGGAGCCTTTCAACCAAAGGTCAGGACCTGAAGCCCCGCCTCCAGCTGTTATTATTACCATCATAATTATTTTATTTATTTCAAGTTTTTATGGACAGTTTAATTAGGGTTTTTTTTATTCACTTATCTGAGAGTGTAAAATCTCTACATTAGATATCTGGATTTAGCCGTTCAGTTTGTACTATGCCAAGTTGCTAACTTCTGTAACAAGTTAGCTATGTTAGTCATGTGATCAGTAATTTTGGATAAAGTTTACTAACAGTCATCTTCCTGAACATTTGAGATATTTGCATGTAGATGTTTAAATAAAAACATTATAAATAGTTGATATATTTTAAAAACTCTTCTTATAGTGTTTTATTGTATTTTTTAGGCCTCAAACCCCATTGATGTAGCAGCGAGACCGGGAGCAGTTCCTCACGCTCTCCTACAGAAAGATCCACGGGTTAGCCAATCGGAACACACCTCACTGTTCTCAGCCAATCGGAACACACCTCACTGTTCTCAGCCAATCGGAACACACCTCACTGTTCTCAGCCAATC
>JAQMYJ010000014.1:23828188-23838849 GCA_030014305.1 Clarias laeviceps
TCACTGTTCTCAGCCAATCGGAACACACCTCACTGTTCTCAGCCAATCGGAACACACCTCACTGTTCTCAGCCAATCAGAACACACCGTATTGTTATCTGACATTTTGACTGACAGTTGTGTTTGTTTCCTGCAGCTAACCGATCCGTTCAGGACCTCAGTGAGAGTAAGTGTCCAATTTATTGCGACTTATAATTATGATTATTATTATTTAATTATAATATAATTATATAATGTATAATTAATATAAAGCTATAATTAGTGTAACTAGTGTCCATCTGTAAAATGAGCAGTGTGTGTAATAAAGGTTGTGACACTGTAGTTTATTTGTGTGTGTGTGTGTGTCTGTGTGTGTGTGTGTTATAGAAGCCGGGGAAATGGTGTGCAGTTCACGTACAGATCGCCTGGCAGATCTACCACCATCAACAGAAGATGAAGGTAATAAACACACACATATGCGATCTGTTTACAGTTACACACATCTCAGTACACAAGGCTTTTAAAGTTAACATGATAAAAATGACTATTTGTCATGAAAAAATAATATTAATCCACTGACATGACCCTCATTAGCATGCTAACTCCGCCCACCAGAGTGATGCTTATCACACTAACCCCACCCACTAACCTGATCATCATTATATGCTAACCCCACCCACTGGAGTGACATTTTTATAACACTAACTCCACCCCACCCTCTTCATCACCCGAACCCCGCCCACCACGCGGCCCCTCTTCATCACCCTAATGTGGGACATGTGGGAGGTGTGTGTGATGTGTTAGTATTTCTAGCCTCGACGCACTGACGCATGGTTTATTTTCTCCACTGTGGTGCAGCAGATGCAGTTGGATCCTCATAAACTGGATATAACTGGTAAACTGGACTTGTTCAGCAGACCTCCAGCTCCGGGTGTGTTCCCCGGGTTCCCCTATCCTCACGACCTCGCCAGACCTCTCTTCCAATCTACAGGTGTGTCTGACTGCTTTCAACGAATACATGCATAAAAACATCACATTCCTTTCAACGGCGGTATCCAGTGATGCGAACGCATCAGAGTCAGCCTGAAACACACACACACACACACACACACACACACACACGCGCGCGATGACATCACCAACTAATCGATCATTAAACTTATTGCTAATGACTATATTGATTATTTTCTCACCCGTACTGTGACGTCATTGTTTGGGCGGCGGTTTGAGAAAACTTTTAGTGATAGACTGACAGAGATTTTTTTTTTTTTACCGTGAAACCAGCTCCGTTTTTAATCTGCTGATGTTTCGACCCTGTTTATATTCCTCCCTCCACTACAGAGTCCACATTATTCACACCATCACCGTGTTTCCTCACTAATAAATCCGAATCTCGAGTCTCGTCTCGTTGTTGTGCCCCGCCGGCGAGGTGATTTGTGGGTTGTTATCTCCATCGTCACCGCGTGAATATAAATGTCTCCACCTGAGCTAATTGACGGCGAGTCCTTGGTTGAAGGGCGACGGGAATCCGAGTGGCCTTTAACACGCAATTATCCGCTATTGTGTCCCAAAACAAGCCTGTAATTGCCTCTTTCATTAATGAATCACGCACCCGGCTCACGGTGCAGACGAGGGCCCGCCCCTTTCTCCGCTACTCTAATGAGACGTGTCGACTTCGCAAAGTCAGATGGTCGACTCCGCGCACGTGTCTGTCTCACTGATGAGCCCCACAGACGTGTCATTAATGAGTCCTCACGTCTGGCTCGATGTTTCCCTCTGACACAAACACAACGCTGCTTTTTAAGCAACTTTGCATCTCTCATTCATGACAGCTAGCACAGCGTTACCATGGCAACGGCTTCTGGAGACCGATTAGCATAAAACCGAATGTTAATCAGAATGCATGTTTTTTGTACGACACTATAAAAACAAACCTGTCTCACATTCCTGTAGAAAGTTATGCAGGTCAGGATAATTGGTGGGGAGACAGAAGAGAGAGAGACACAACAGAGAGAGAGAGAGACACACACACACAAAATTAAGAGAGAGAGAGAGACACACACACACAAAATTAAGAGAGAGAGAGAGAGAGATAGGGTAGGACCAGGACAGAGAGACAATGGGGTATTGGAGACAAGTGTGGAGAGAGAGGGGACGGAAGAGAGATGAGATAGATACAGGAGAGAGATACAAGTTGAAGAAAAGACACAATGGGAAGAGAGATAGAAGATACAGTAGGATGGAGTGAGACATGTTGGAAAAGAGACAGTGGGGAGAGAAAGACAGAAAATGAAGACTATAATAGTGAGAGAAACATGAGGAAAAGAGAGATGGGGAGAGCAGGAGTGAAAGAGGGAGAGAGAGAGAGAGAGAGAGACACATGAGACCAGGGAGATACAGGAGGAGAGAGACGAGTCATGGGAGCACAATATGACCTCCAGTAAAGGGAGGGAGGGAGTTAACAGCTGTGGGCGGAGTTAAATACAGGCGTTGGAACCTTTATCGTTATAAAAAGAATTGAAGCTTTATTTGAATGTTTATCTGAAAATGTTTTTATTATCATGCTGCTGATTGGTTGGTTTTTCTAACCGTACTCTCGCTTTCATCCAATAGGATCCGGGCATCCAGCCACCTCACCGTACGGCCACGCCCCTCATCACAGCAGCTTCCTGCCTCCCACTCATTTGGCAGGTAAGCGTAAGTAAACCTACTTTCTTACATTTACTGTCTGTCTGTCTGTCTGTCTGCCTGCCTCTCTGTCTGTCTGCCTGCCTGTCTGTCTGTCTGTCTGTCTGTCTGTCTGCCTGCCTGTCTGTCTCTTCTGTTTTGCTCAAATTATACAGTACAGTATACATTTATAAAGTGTGTGTGTGTGTGTGTGTGTGTGTGTGTATGTGATAAGGACACACTGATGGAGCTGGAGATGAAACTGCCTGAATAGAATAGAAAGAATTTAAAATAAAAAAAAAATGTTTAAAGATGAGATAAAAAATTATAAAAACTTTTAAAAAGCTGCTGCTACAAAAGATTTTAAAAGAGAAAAGCTGCTTTTAAAGCTGAGGAGACGTGTGTAAGACGAGCAGAACGGCCACGCCATTAACGGCCAGGAACTGAAAGAATGAAACTCACTCATTAAAGATTCAAGAGACTCATGAATATTCATGAAAATGAAAACATTCAGTACGTCATAATTTACAGCTTTTAAACTGCTAATAAATTCTGTACTGAAAGAACATGTTTCTGCATCCATCAGCTCAGCGGATGACTCTAAACGAGTGTCTGTCTGTGTATATCTGTCTGTCTCTCTCCTTCACTCCGTCTCTAATCCGTCCTCTTCTCGTTTTTGTCTCTGCAGACGCTTTCAGTCGCTCCAGTTCCTTTGGAAACCTCGGCAACCTTTCAGCTAACGCCTTCGGGGGGCTCGGAAACCCCGCCCTGGGTAAGAGAGAGAGACAGACAGAGGGACGGAGAGAGATGGAGGGAGACAAAGTAAAAGCAAGTGAGAGAGACAGATGAAGAGAGACAGACAGAAGTAAAAAGAGACACAGAGCAAGACAGAAGATGCTTCGTTTTTTTTTTTTTAAACAAAAAAAGAAATATAAATTATAATTTGTTGTCCAATACAGAAGGAAAGAGAAAAAACACAGAGAGGGAGAGGAGGGGGGTGTTTTTACTTTTTCATTCTCTATATGTTTTTCTTTTCATATTGATAATAATTTTCCTTTTGATTGTTTTGTTTTCTTTCTCTTTATTTTCGTTATTTTTCATATTTTTCATTTACTTTTTTCATATTTGTTTTTTCTTTTTGTATTTTTTCTCATCTTTCTTTTTTCTTACTGTAGTGTGTTAGAACAGAAATACAGCAGCTTGGATCTAAAAATCTATTGCAGAAGGAGACAACAGGAGAGAGAGAGACAGGAGAGAGAGAGACAGGAAGAGAGAGAGAGACAGGATGAAAAAGAAACATGAAGAGAGAGACAAAAGAAAGAAAGAGACAGTAAGAGAGAGAGAGAGAGAGAGACAGGTGTCTCGGGTTAATGAGAGGTGAGACACTCGGCTCCAGATCGAATGCCAAATAAGAGCCGAGGGAGAAAAACACATTACAGCTCGGCTCAGCTTAATCCTACTACAGTGACTGCCAACTCACACACACACACACACACACACTCACACACTCACACACACACACACTCACACACACAGTTTAGTGTGAATTATGTATTAATTAGAGGGAAAGGTTCGTAAACCAGCCCACGCTGAATTGTGAGAGTTTATGAGTGTGTGTGTGTGTGTGTGTGTGTGTGTGTGTGTGTGTGTGGTGTGTTCAGATATAGGGCACAGGGCATTAATATACACTCTGAGTCCTGCTTTACAACACCGTGTGTAGGAGGTGTGTGTGTGTGTGTGTGTGTGTGTGTCTGTCACTCTGAGTTTACATTAAGGTGTAACAGTGCAGGTGATGGGGTCGTGACCTCAGGGTCAGTGAGACGTGTGTCTGACGTTTTCCACCATGTGACTTCACCAGGTGTTTAAGTCTAATCTCCCATCACACTCGTTCAGGAGGTTCAGTTCGATCCTTCCAGGGTTTAATAATGTCTTGGACTTTTCTTAACCCAATTCTAGTCATTACAGCTTTATCTCTTTAGTTGTTGTCTTTGCTGGATGCAGGACAATAATTTGTCCCTTCTGAAACAAGGACTTTTTCCCAGGTGTTGTAAGTGTCCTGGGTCACAGCTCTGGTCATCTCCTGCACACGTCACGTCACGTATTTTATATTTAGACCTTTAACTCTCTACCTCTAATCAGAACCGTGTGCAAAATCTGGAACCCAGGAACCGGCGCTGTAGTGATGAAGTGCTCTCTCTCTCACTCACTCACTCACTCTCTCTCTCTCTCTCTCTCTCTCTCTCTCTCTTTTTCAGGTTCCAACAGTGTGTTCGGACACAAAGACGGCCCGGCGCTGCCCGGATTCAGCAGTCCGAGTCAGGACTCGTGGAACCGACTGCACAGAACGCCGCCCTCCTTCCCACAGTGGCCCAAAGTGAGCGACGGAGAGAGAAGCAGCTCAGCTAACAGCCATGAACGAGAGAAAGAGAGGGAGAGGGAGAAGGAGAGAGAGAGGGAGAAACGGGACTCGTCTATCGGGAAAGACGAGAAAGACAAAGACAGGTCAGTGGTTTATCTCTCGTCATTATTCTACATCCTGTATTTTATTTAGTTTCGTCCAGATGCATGGATTACATTCCCTTTCCTTTCATCTTGTTCTTCTTTTTGTACACTTTTCTTTTCCTCTGTTTAGTTTCTTTACTTAATTTTTTTACTTTTTTTGTTCATCCCTTTCTTCCTTTCTTTTGCCCACGTGTGGTTTCTGTTGTTTTATCAGCACATGACATTGTGTGTTGTGTTTTCATTCCCCGTCATCGTTATCATCCTGAAACCTTTCAGCCAATCAGAGTGTGCGGTTTTCTAACCGTCGCACCCTCGCTGTGTTTTTCAGGGACAGCCGTCACTCGAATCGTTCCTCTCCTGCCTCCGCTCCTGTCAGTTATCAGATCAGTAACCTGATCCGCTGCAGCAGTGGCGGAGGAAGCGAGGCGGGTCGTAACCATGGCGACCGTCCCCGCGGCGACCCCGAGAGGGATGTGGTGGTGCTGTCCGAGGTGAGAGCGAAGGATCGGAGCCGTTCTCCGACGAAGGATTGCAGCGAACGCAGCGCCTCGTCGTCTTCCGTCGACTCCTGCAAGCCCATCCTCCGCTCGCCGTCTCCGTTCTCCAAGAACAAAAGCGAGCCGCTGGGACTCCCGATGTCCGACAGGAAGCTGTCCTCACCGGGGGCGCCGATCCACAAGCTCAAAAACGACACGACGAAGATCAAAGAAGAGCGCAAAGAGCAGGAACAGGAACAGGACATGCTGGTGCTGGGATCCGAGCCTCCTCCACCTCAGAACCCCAATCCAAACCAGCCTCCGCCTCTCCCTCCTCACCACCAGGCTCCGCCCCCAACCATTCCGCACTCTCTGCCGTTCATGCACCAGATGGGCGGGCTGAACGTGCTCGATCGCGCTCGCCTGGCTCCGTTCGTGGGCGTCGGACACTTTGCTGCGGCGGCGAATCGCGACCGCTTCCCTCATCCCGCTTTCTCCTGGGACCCTCTGCGCGAGGCGTATCGGAATCTGGACCTCCAGCGGAGAATGGACTTCCAAATGCGGTCCGAGACAGGGAACCGATTTCCGGGGATATACGAGGTGGACCGTAACTACCGGGACCGGGAACCCCACGAGTACTCGCAACAGGATCACTTGATGGAAGTGCGCAGGGAGCAGGAGCGGATCAGGCAGCAGGCAGAGGAGCGAGAGCGACTGCACTTGCGTGACGAATTGGAACGCGCCCGACTCCACCAACTCCACCAGTCTCCGATGGAGGGGCACTTACCTCACATGCCCCCGTTTTTGCCTCATCTAGGGGCGATGCCGTACCGGCCTCCCCCGACAGCAGCGCTCAGCGCCCCCCCGCCTCTCGTCCCCTCGGTCCGTCCCAATTCCCCGAGACGGACTACGCAAGACGCGAGGGAGTTTTCCCCGTCGCGTAATCCTAAAGAGGTGGAGGCGCGATAACGTGGCGGAAAGACTCGCTCTGAGATGCACTTATTATGTATCATTTGTACAAAAGAAAGAATTTGTACCTCGGATTAAAAAGCACACGGTTCTGCTTGTATTTTATACTGACGAGGGTGAGGACAAAATCGGGGACGAGTCACGAGGAGTTTGGTTTTAACATTAATATATTAATCCAACTGCCTTTTTATTTTTTTTTTCCTGCGTGATAAAAGTGAAAATGAGTTTGTACTTCTTTTCCTATTTGCTTTTTGCGTGTACAGAACATGGTATTTTTTACGGATTAGCGCTGGACCCGGTGTCGCCCCCCACCCCATCCCCCCACCCCTGTATTTACCCCGGTGTCGATGTTCAGTGAAGACGCTGGACGGCGGTTCCTGCTGGAGAATAGTCTTAACCCGTGTGCTGCGCCGGTACGCGAGGACAGTCCTGCTGCGCCTGTACCGTGTTACGTAACCAGTTCTCTCCGTTTTTGCCTGTTTTGCTTTGCAGATGAATATGTATTACGAATATTCCCGTCCGGTTTCTGTAAGTTATTGTACATATCCTGTTGATATTACCTTGGAACAAAAGTTGGCATTGTAAATTTATTAGACTTTTTAAATGTTTCTAGAAAATTAAAAGGCTGCGATCAAAAACCCATGGAAACAAATCTGTCCAATCAGAGGGTGGAGGGGCGTGGTCACGGGGGCGAGCTGCCATCTATGCAAAGAGGAACCGGAAGGCTCTGATTGGACGATTTCTGACACAGAGTATTAGAGCACGGTCTTTAGGAGGGAGATACGGGGGTCGGAGGGAAAGCGTCACGTCTTTTCTCTCTGATGAAGAGCCAAACGCAACAAATCTACAAACCTTCTCGGTCGAACTCCATGAACTTTTACAGACGAACATTCGTGGCCGGAGCGAGCGGGCAGGCAGGCGGGCGGGCGGGCGGGCGGACGAGGACTGAGCTGATGGACTGTCTCTGTCGACCTTGTGGTGTTGTGCAGTTGTTCTTTTCTTAGAATCTTGTATACAGAACAAGTAGAGTTTTAGGCGTGAAAATAAAAAAAATTGAACATTCATGGTTTAAAAATGTACGGAATAAAGGTTGGACCTTATATCTGCATCACCCGTGTCTGCTTCTTTATTTGTTTATTCATTCACATGGAAAAAATGACTCAACTCTTTATTTATTTGTCAGATTTCATGAACGCAATCAAGGCGCCGTCGTGGACGCGACTAACAACCGTTACAAACTCAAACGGCTAAATCAACGTAAACTAGATGTAACGTTTAGACTTCACTGCTGTTTTTATTTTTCTATTTTTGTATTTAACAAATGAATAATAAATAATTTAAAAAAAAGGTTAAAGGTAAAGTTTCTAAGAAAGAAACCAGGACAGACTTTTTTAAACAATTTTAATAAAATATTTAGCAGAGTATATTAACAGCTCATAGAAAATTAATGAATATAATATATTAATAATATAATATTTCCTTGCATAAAGGAAGGAAATGATGTGTTCAGGTCGCGACACAGTTCTGTTAAACCTCACACGAGCTGTTCCTGCACATCTGCAGTTTATCAGAGCATTTAAAATTTTTTTCTTCTTACATTCCTTCCTGAAACGTCCTGCCTTTCCCTTAACGTTCCCCAGACGTGGTGATGAGGGATCAGAGCGAGGTGTGATCTTCATCTCTCCAGCTTTAGCACACGAGGGCTCCGGACGCCTGCTGAAGGACAGTTTCGCTCTCGTGCTTAAATATGGCGAGTGTGAGATGCGCGGTTAACATGAACCTTAAAGAGCGACGTGAGCAGGAGATGTGCGTGAGACGTGTCCGACTCCGTACCTGCTGTAACCTCGGCTTCCTGTTCTCCAAGGAGAACCAGATGTGCTCTGCAGCTGTTGTAGCTCACCCGCTCAGAAGCCTGTTCTCGTCTCTCATCACGCGTTTCCTGTTCCTGTCACTCGCTGCATGTTTGTCGTCGTCTCAGTGCTTATCCTCGCTGTCCATGATAAAACATGCTAGGACCACCGATCGCTAGTGTGTTAGCCAACGAAGACGTATTTAATTACGTAGCAAAGGATCAAAATGAAAGCTTTAATTGTTTTAATGAATATAATCATCTAATTAGCACCCAGTCATGATGCGACACGACTCGAGCAGGTGTCTGATGGAGTTAAACTGGTGTGGTCGAGTGCTGTAGCTTAACGTTAGCTAGCTAACTCCTGGATCAGGATTGTTCCGGTCCTGTTTGTGTGCTTGAGTCGCCTGTAACGGCAGCGTGTACTCGGGACATGTTTAAAATAAAGGTTGTGCTGCTGTGAAATGTGAAGAGACAGCGCGGGTCAATGGGACGCACCGTTGCTAAGTAGTGCGCACTACAGGCAGGATAAAGAGCATCGATTTAGAGAGCGAGCAGCGTTTGGAGTGTTTGTGTTGCAGGTTATCGGTATCGACTGGCCATATTGACCCGCGCTCTGAACTCATTACACAGGGATTCATCTCCAAACAGCCGACAGACGGAGAGAGAGAGAGAGAGAGAGGACGACTGATGACACAGGCTCTTCTGTCTCTTCACTTGTCCGCTTGGCTAACGATCCAAGAAGGTCTTCCAGAAATTAGCCTCTGTGCTCCAGTATTGACCTGCTCATCCATCTCTCTCTCTCTCTCTCTCTCTCGCTTCCCCCTTCTCTGTATCTGTCTCTCTCTCTGTCTCTCTCTCTGTATCTGTCTCTCTCTCTGTCTCTCTCTCTGTATCTGTCTTTCTCTCTCTCTCTCTCTCTCTCTTTCAATCTCTGACCCACAGCTCATCCTCATAACATCTCAGTGCTCTTCAGCTTCAGAAACAGAGGCGTGTCTCAGTCACCTGAAGCGAGCATTTCTTCCACTTGACTTGTATATAGTGTATACACACACACACACACACACACACACACATATATACACGTTACCATTTCACCATCTTCACACACAGCTTTTCAGTCTCAGTGTTTAATTGTGGCTCGAATATGAATCTACATTTACGACGGTGAACCTGAGAGGTGTGTGAGCCACACAAACACACACACACACACACGCAGGTGATGATAAAACTCCACTGAAGCCGCTGCAGAACCCGAGTCAGAACACCAGCACTGCGAGCGACTGACTCGGGCTCGTACTCGGAGCTTAATAAGGTCATGAAGGGTTCGGATGTTAATATTACTTGTCTACTGCCGTCTGTGCAGCTGATCTCTGTTACCATAGAAACAGCCAGGAAGAGATTTGGTGTGGTCGAGCCTTTGCCCTTCTTGTTAGAGAGGAACAACCTGAAAATAACAACCTGACAAAATATCTGTCTTTACTCAAAGATTGAATTATTTAATATTTTAGACAAATTTGCCTGAACATCAGCTGAGCTCTCAGATCATTTTTGATGGACAGAGAGAGAGAGAGAGAGGGAGAGACAGGAAGAGAGTGAGACAGGGAGAGAGAGAATTTGAGTGAGACAGGTAGATGTGGGGAGACAGGGAGGGAGACAGGCAGAGAGTAAGACAATAATAGTGAGATGATGAGAGAATGAGACTCCTGGAAGAGCTAAAAATTCTGAAATTTAAAATTTTTAACAATATTCTCTCTCTCGCCATCTTTAAGTTAGCTCTCGCTAATGTCTTTTGACAGCATTTGATGCTAACTTTAATTGCGTTTGATGTATAGCTGCTTTATAGCTGGCTTAATATTCTTAGTTTAGCTTCAGGACATGACTAGCATTAGCTAAAATGTCAAAAGGAAGTCCAGTGGACCTTTTAATTTATTTTTTGGGATGTTTTCCCGATTTTCTCCCTAATTTAGTGGTGTCCATTTCCTCCCCGTCACTAGGGGGCTCCACATTAAAGCTACTGCTATCACTCAGTCAGGAGGCCGAAGACTATCACGTGTTTCCTCCAAACCACGTGACGCCAGCCGACCGCATCATTTCGAACTGCTCGTTCACACACCGTTGGGGGCGGAGTCACACACTCAGGGGACAGTGCTATCCGCTCCTTCCGCTTGCGTGAGCTCACAGACGCCCCTGATTGGCTGTAGAGCCGTGATTAATGTG
>JAQMYJ010000014.1:23985162-23992662 GCA_030014305.1 Clarias laeviceps
CTGTAGTGTTGTGTAGTCTTGTGTAGTACACTGTAGTGTTGTGTAGTACACCTTAGTGTTGTGTAGTGTTGTGTAGTGTAGTATACTGTAGTGTTGTGTAGTGTTGTGTAGTGTTGTGTAGTATACTCTAGTGTTGTGTAGTGCACTGTAGTGTTGTGTAGTACACTGTAGTGTTGTGTAGTGTTGTGTAGTATACTGTAGTGTTGTGTAGTGTTGTGTAGTGTTGTGTAGTACACTGTAGTGTTGTGTAGTGCACTGTAGTGTTGTGTAGTCTTGTGTAGTACACTGTAGTGTTGTGTAGTACACCTTAGTGTTGTGTAGTGTTGTGTAGTACACTGTACTGTTGTGTAGTGTGTGTGTGTTTAACAATGAGGTGATGGTGTTTAGTTCAGAGTGATGGACAGATCTGCTTCTTCTGTTTAAAAAGAGAAAGAACGAGTGTTGAAATGTGTTTCTGCTGCAAAAAGTTAAACCAAATGTTTTAATTTCACAAACTTTAAATGATTAATTCCTGTTTAATAACTGTGAAATGTTAGATTAGTGCTTAACTCAGACTGTGTGTGTGTGTGTGTGTGTGTGTGTGTGTGTGTTGCTCCCTCTCCTCTCTTCACTTATCAAGGTGAAATAGACCGATGAGCAACACGACCAAAACACGGCGTCGTCCTGCGAGTCACGTCGCGGGGGCCGTCCCACGGGAACTAATTATATGCAAATGAGGGTAATTAAGTCCTCTCGCACCGTGGGACGCGATCAAAATTAATATTTACACTTCTTCTAATAAATCCCTGTATTCTACGTGTGTGTGTATATGTGTGTGTGTGTGTGTGTGTGTTCCAGGTGTGTCTGTCTCTCTGGGGTAATCTAGTGGGAAATTAGATGTTTGTTAGAATCACGCCTCAGTAACACGCTCACTAACGGCGAAACTACAGGAAGGGTGTCATTATTTTTTGTTATTTCTTGTTTATCGGTCGCATCATTATTTTCCGTTCTGATTGCCGAAGCTCATCAGCGTTCCCATAAAAACGAAATGCTGCTTTTCATGAACTCTGCATGCTTTTGTTGTTGTTGTTTTTCCTCGCACATATACAAAGTTCTGTATATTTTCATCTCCTCCAGGTGGCGCTCTCTCTCTCTGCAGCATTACCACAGTTCCACTCAGAGCTCTTCAGTCGAAGCTCACGTCTCACACCCCGCGGCTCATCATGTGACCTGTCTGGGGTGTAAACAATCTAGGGCTGTAGCTATCGAATATTTTAGTAATCGAGTATTTTACAAAAAAATTAATTGATTAATCGAGTAATCAGATAAAATGTACTTTTGCTTAATTAAACAGCAGTGTAAAATATTTTAGAGAAACAAAGATTTATTGGTTTTCTTTTTGGAAAATCTACTTTAATTTTTTAAATGCATACAGCAGTTTATAAAAAATAAACATTGTCATTATTCACAATACAAGGAACAGATTAAAGTTGACTAAGATGAATTAAGTGCATTACAGTGTCATACATTCTTATTTTAAAGCCTTTTCTCAGATGCAAAAACTAAAAAAAAGGTATTTCAAATGACTTTAAGTATAAAAAAACTAAGGCACATTAAAATAAATTTTAATATATTTTTATCGCTCCTTCCATTTTACAGCCGCAACTGAACGGCTCCCTCAAATCAATACACAGTAACTGTTTGCGTCTCCTTCCACTTTGTGGGTGACGTAAGCGCTGCTTCTTCATCTTTGTTTAGTGGCGGCTTCCATCCGGAAGCGCGTTGTGTCACGCCAAACTAATAATTGCACAAAAACATAACGCAAGCTTTTAAAATTAATGAAAAGAAGCTACGAGGCAGAAGATTTTACCTCCATCATTTTTTGTAATCGAGTTACTCGAGGAATCGTTTCAGCCCTAAAACAATCCCATAATTCCCTTTACTAAGAGAACGTTACACGAGTTAATGAGTATGCAACGGAGCACACACACACACACACACACACACACACACACAATGAATCAACAAAAGATTAGTTTTTTTTAGAAATATGAATGAATACTTTGTTTACACATATTCACAAATATGAGAGAAACATTTGTTTACAAACTCAAGAGAATTGTTTGTTTACAAATATGAGAAACTTTTTTACAAATACAAAAGAATTGTTTGTTTACAAACAAAAGAATAGTTTGTTTACAAATACATAACAATTAGTCTACAAACATGGAAGAATTGTTTGTTTACAAAATATGAGAAATTAGTTTGTTTACAAACACAAAATATTAGTCTGTTTACAAATACAAAAGAAAACATTTGTCTTCAAATACAAAAAGAATAATTTACAAACATGAAAGAAAAATTTTTAAACAAACAACATAATTTATTTTTACGAATATGAGAGAATTGTTTGTTTACAAATTAATCACATGAACATAATTGTGACACCAGCTCTCAGGTTCAGGGGCTCACTGTGAGATTTTCTTATTGTGTGTGTGTGTGTGTGTGTGTGTGTGTGTGTTTGTCATTGGCCGTTGACTGATTATTTACTGGAAACACTGGGATATGATGCTGGTGTTTATTTGTTGCAGTGTGATGTACAGAGTGTGAGAGCAGAGTGTAGTGTTACCCTACACCCCCCCCCCCCCTGCCTGCCCCTCCCGGGCGCGGTGATGTCGGAGGATGTCGGCGCTGTCGTTAGCGTGCAGATTGATGTCTCTCTGCGCTATTATTTCTCCAGCAGAGGGCCGTAAACAGGCGTTGTTGGACAGACACTATATGGAAATGTGCGTTGTGCTCGGGGAGAGCTCTGAGTTATGGCTCTGCCGTGGCGGCGCCGGCGTTATGGCTAATACACTCTCTGCACATTTATCCGCTACAAACACACCGGGGTCACGGCCAAATTGACACGGAATGGTCTGAATTAGCCGCACGCGTAGCTGCTGATTTATCCCCGGAGGAAAATTGCTTCTCCAGAGGGGAGGTGAATTTATACAACGGCTTTTTAAAGGTATAATTGATGGTGGTGTGGGAGGTGCAGCCGTGTCGAGAGGCCGCCGATTTCAATTTACCCTCACACACACACACACACACACACACACACACACACACACACACAGCTGAACAAGACAGTGAATTAAAAAAGTAAAAGGTAATCTGATCCAGACCTTTTAATTAGATTAGACATGGGACAGAGAGTGTGAGGTCCGAGTGCTGTGTGTGTGTGTGTGTGTGTGTGTGAAGAAGTTTGATCAGAAC
The DNA here is from genome assembly GCA_030014305.1 of Clarias laeviceps. Classification (NCBI taxonomy): domain Eukaryota; kingdom Metazoa; phylum Chordata; class Actinopteri; order Siluriformes; family Clariidae; genus Clarias; species Clarias laeviceps. The sequence continues at coordinate 23,988,400 of JAQMYJ010000014.1, forward strand.
CTGGTAAGAAACTCTAAGTGTGATGGAGACGAAGCAGAGTAACACTCAGATCACCTCACTAGCCTGATTTACACACAGCAGGGTTAAAGTGTGCAATTATTTTCACACACTAATTGTCTGGATTTTTTTTATATAATAAATGATTTCTTGTTGGTGCATTAATTAATTTCAGTAGCTGTCTTTTAAAACAAGGCATCAGTGCAAAATCTAATCAGTCTGATCATTACACACCGTTAGTCATCACTTTGTTTTTTAACTGAGGTGTCTAAAGGCCAGTTCCTCCTCACACACACAGCACAACTGTGACGACTCGAGGGTAAGACGGTAAGATAAGGGGGTGTGTCAGGGTGATCTACTGCAGGTCAGCATGGGACACGCGGATTTGGGTATTAATGATTCCCAAGGGTAATGTATATCAACACACACACGCACACACACACACACATATATATACAGTATACATGGTCAATTCCCAGCCAGCACATGTCTGTGTCGGGGCGTTGGTGGCTCAGGGTGTTAAAGCTATGAGTTACTGATCATAAGGTTGATGGTTCGAGCCCCAGTTCCAGCAGGTTGCCATTGTTGGGCTCTTGAGCGAGGCCCTAAACCCTTCTGCTCCAGGAGGTGCTGTATCTTGCACTCTGACCCTGGACTAATAACAAAGTTGGGATATGTGAAGAATAAAGAATTTCTCTGTGCAGTGATGTATAGATGATGAATAAAGGCTGAATTCAATGTTGATCTTTTAAGTTAGTGTGTGTGTGGTGTGAGTGAGTGTGTGTGTGTGTGTGTGTGTGTGTGGTGTGATGAGTCAGATTCACTCGGCTGAATCAGTGTGTAAATCTCTGAACATTTCAGTAATGACAGCGTTTCACTCAGATGATGGTTGAGTCACTCAGTCTAATCTGGTCAGAACTGGACCTTCCCAAAGCATGCAGTGTGTGTGTGCGTGTGTGTGTGTGTGTGTGTATAAGACCTTACAATAACATAAGATTAGATAAAATAACACCAAATAGCAGTGATTATTATGTATTTTCTCCACCTGGTGCTGTTTGCGGTCTGCTTTCAGCCCTGCTGTGGATCAGGCCGCACGTCTAGACGACCCGAGCAACCGAACGGCTCAGTAACTAAAACCGAGTGGATCAGAAAATAAGCGACTCTAAACCCATAAAGGATCTCTTTAGAACCTTAGAACACAGAGATGTTGGTCAGGATAAGTGAATTACAGTTAGCTGAGGGTGCCAATACTTATCGTAACCACATGCAGCGTAAACACAGTGGATCCTCACAATGTGCTGACTAACACCAACAATCTGAAATAAACACCAACACACACCATCTGGATCTAAAGTTCTCCAATAGACCTTCATACACACACACACACACACACACACACACAGAGTGTACACTTGTGTTTCTACAGCACTACCACTTAGGAGAACTTAATCATATGCAAAATGGGCATGACTGTGAATATAGGGGGCGGGGTCTTTCAGGGACAGATTTCTAACCCTGTGATCATGAATCATGGACTACTCAGTGTGCCTATAGTGTGTGTGTGTGTGTGTGTGTGTGTGTGTGCTGTCAGTAAAATGAACTGAGTGACAAAGGGTAATTAAGTCTCGGCTACTGCAGGTGTCGTTTAAGTTGAGTTAATTGGTTAATTGGCTGCTGTTTCCTCTCTGTAATTGGAGGATCGACTGATTAATTACAGTCGCCGTGTCAGTTATATTCATGACGCGAAGCTAATGAGCCATCCTGCGTCAAAGTCATGTCTAACATGCTAGCAACGCTAATCAGATTCTAATGTATTCAGCTCAGCTGAGCGAGCACTGAGGCTGTACGTGTGTGTGTGTGTGTGTGTGTGTGTGCTTGTGTTTGTGCTTGTGTTTGTAAGAGGAATGACAGAAGCAGACAGATAGAGAGGGAGAAAAAGAGTAAAAGAGGAAGTGTGTAAGACGCACAAGGTTCTCCTGTTCTTTTGAAGAGGTGTGTGTGTGTGTGTGTGTGTGCATTTCACATTTTCTGAATGTAAATCCAAGTGTGTTACATTACAATAAATTCCTGATGCAGCGCAGTATTAACAGATCAGAACAGAGTGGAGAAAAAGACACTGAGAGACAATGTGAGACAGACAACAAGACACTAGAGACAGAGACAGATAAAGATAAATAAAGAGACAGAGACAAAACGGGTGACAGACAGAGAAAGAGAGAGACAATGAGATACAGGTAAACAGACAGAGAGACAGATAAAGAGATGATGAAAGACAGATAAAAAGACGAGACAATGAGAGACACTCTTTCCATTGGTAAATATATAAAGAGTAAATCTAAAGGTCACAAGAAAAAAAATGTTAGTAAAGGTTCAAACACCACACACACACACACACACACACACACACACACAGTGCTGACAGTGTAAGGAAGCTAAAAGGATGATAAGAAGGAGAGATGCAGAAAACGGAAGAAAGTCTAAACCAATAGCAGGACGTTTAACAGCTTCTCCTCACACACCTGAATAAAGCACAAGCCACACCCACATCATTAATATTCATAAGCAGGCAGTGATTCCCGTAGTGGTCAGTAATGTCATTATCATCAGGAGCTCTGTCACACACACACACACACACACACACAAGTCAGTAATCTGAAGTACTGATCAGAGTAGTGAGAGTTTAAACCCCAGCACGCGGCCGGGCCCCTCCCCCCCCCGACTCCCCCACACCCCCACACCCAAGAAGTAAAAGGCAATGGATAATTTTGGCCAAATACTCCAAATATAAGTGTAAATTTTATATAAATAACTAGTTTGTCCTCCTGAAACGTGTGTGTGTGTGTGTGTGTGTGTGAAAGAGGTTTAGCGTTACACCCTCCAGTGAAGGTCTGCACTTTTCACCTCCAGAAGTCAGAATCAGAAGGGCAGGCAGAGGGGCGGTGTTAGTGACGTCACAGTGACGCCTGGGCACGTGCACTACGTTACTTTTACCTCTGTGATATAAACTAACAGGTCAGGAAGGAATGTTAGAACACACACACACACACACACACTCTCTGTCTCTAAATGATTATAGTTATCGCCACTGGGGGGCGCGCATACTCCTTTGAAACAGATTTCACACACACACACACACACGAGTGAGGTTGCTGAGTATAAGATCTTAAAACACATGTTTAAATTAGTTTAAACGCCTCCTTTATGTATTATTTTTCTATTGATTTAATCATCTGTTTCTCGCCTTTATATAATGTTTTTAAATGTAACAGTGTCTTTGATCTGTGTTTATTATTGTATCCAGTACGATACTCCGTGCTGGTCTCTGATTGGTTGACGGGACAAACCCCCCCCCGCCCCCTCATGCACCTGTTTCTGATGCTGAAGCGCTATTGGATGATCGAGCTGTCAGTCAGGCGATTGTGGCCCCGCCCACCGTGTGGAGTCCGGAGGCTCCGGGTTTGGGGAGAGAAACACACACACACACACGGGCACCTCCATCCGCGCGCGCTCGCACCGCCACAGCGCGAGGACGGGACTTCCGGTGGCCGCGCGCTGGACAGACAGGTGACGGTTAGAGACTTTGTTGTGATGAAGTGTTTCAAGTGTTTGAAGTGTAACTGTTGTGACGCGCGCGCGGTGTGGAGCGACCTGACCGCGGAGTGTGAAGTTTTATTTATCTAAACATCATCAGGATAAACAAACAAACAAACAAACAACTGAACTTACAGAGGAGGAGCCGCAGCTGGATTATTACATTTAATTTATTTACAGACAGACAGACAGACAGACAGACGTGTTGTTCTTAATGTTAAAGATGTTGGTGAGTCGGTCTCGTGCGGGATGAGGAGGAGGAGGATGAAGATGATGACGGTGATGAAGATGATGGTGTTAAAGCAGCACAGATACAGTACGGATTAAGTGCGGAGTTGGACACACACACTTTCTCTATCACACACACACACACTCACTCACTCACTCACACACACACACACACACACACACACACTTTATCTCTCTCTCTCTCACACACACACACACGCACGGGCGCACAGAGGATGATGAGGATGGAGATGAAGAGCCGGTGGTGTGTATGGAGGAGCCCATTTCCGGTCCTGGTCCTCCTGTTCGGCTGTCTTTGCCGGGGTACGTCTCACACACACACACACACACACACACAGTGCTCCCGGATCGCGCGCTTCTGCACACACACACACACACACATTAAGCGGAATCCGGTGGCGCGCGCTGTGTGTGAAGTTGAACAGA
>JAQMYJ010000014.1:24122806-24131600 GCA_030014305.1 Clarias laeviceps
GCTTGAGTATAGAGGAGGACAGCGGGGAATGAGTACTGAGCTTTGTGGGACACCAGTGGAGAGTCAGTGTGGAGCAGTTGCAGGTCTCCTCAATGTCACCTAGCAAGGGGATGGTAATGTATACTGCAAAGAAATGTCAGAAATTTAAGCTTCAAATCTCAACATTAAGATGTGAAATTAAGAGCTAACTCATGTGTCTTAATGCATTTTAACCCTTAAAAGTTGTGCTGTGGTTTGGGCTTTCTAAAATCTTGATAATTCTGGACTGCTTATCAGAAATGAAAGCCTCTCAACTCTCAATCTCAACTTTGGAGTGTGATAGACAGACCAAAAACTCTATCTATATCCCAACATTAGTAATCAATGGTGCAGATATGAAAAAGATCAGACAAAGAAAAATATGTCATTCAAATTCAAATTCTTCTTCAAATTCACATTGTGGGTTACTGGAGTCTGGACAGATGGGAATGCACTCTATTCTACCTTGTCACCGTCCAAAGCTGGGTTGTGAGTGGAAGTTTAATAGAACAAACCTGAGCTCCTGTATACATCATGACCTCAGTAACCAATGGTGCAGATATGAAAATCAGAGAAAGTCAGAAATTTCAGCAGAAAAAACCCTCAAGAGGTTATAACGCCTTAGTGGATAAATGGATATAGACAGGAGGACACGTAGTTTTACCCCAGGGTTAGCATTTCATTCATAGAGGAGCGGCCATTGACATTTACAAACTGAAACCATTAGTTTAATAAAACTCGAGACAAGAAAAAAAATTCTCTTAACTTCAGTAACATTTTCTAGATGTGTTAAAGGATATTTTATCTACAGAATGAAAGTCCACACTGAGATGGAGCAACACAAGTATGACGACACAACACACATCCCTGATCAGAGGCCAGTGTGCTGTCATTTACTACTTTAACCAGCGCTGTCCTAGTTACGGACTTACGAATTACGAACATTCGAGTTACAAATTTCCACAGACACAAACGGACTGCGGTTCAAATCAAACATTCGTAGATGCAAAAACACTGCAGGGCACCATATTTTCAGTGTGTAAGTAAATGCATAAAATGTCTAAAGTCTGGTATACTGTGTGTGTGTGTGTGTGTGTGTGTGCGGGAGAAATGAATCGGCCTTACCGGTTTCAATGAATCAGTCCAGGAGAACGATTATAGAAAATGTCTGTCCCATAAAACTGTCCTGATGGCGAATAATCCTTAGCAAAAGTCTTCACAGTTCAATACAGTGGAAATTCTGAGACAGAATGTCGTCCGGGATTCCCCTCGCAAACTTAATTTGCAATCTAAGTAAAGTCAAAATCTGTGTGTGTGAAAATCATTCTACACAATACCCCACCCCCCTCCTCAACTGTTAAGGTAAATTATTATTATTTTTTAAAATAAATTTAGTTAAAAAAATTTTTTTTTATTAATAATTTTTATATTAAAATTTTTGAGTTGTGAAACAAATCATTGGAGTTTCCATTATTTTTTATGGGAAAATTTATTCGGGGGCAAAATGGTGTCCGGGATTCGCTTCATGATTTAAAGGTGCAGAGACAACATTTCACTGTGAGATTCATTTCCTAAGGTGCGGTTACAGCTTTTGGCCACAGTGTGTCAGTGGTGCGAAAGGTGATAGATTTAGTCAAGTGGATTGGTATGCTTTATATTGTATATTTGTGCCAAAGCCATACAAGACTTTGTCAGCTCCCGACTTATGAACACACCCGACTTACGAACACACCCGACTTACGAACACACCCGACTTACGAACGTGCTTCTGGAACGAAAATTGATTGTAAGTAGGGGACTTACTGTATTGTATTGGAGTGGTATACGCAGATCAAATTGTTTCTGTCTTCTTCTCTACTTCTGCAATTACATTTCATTTATCATACATTAAAATTCTATACTGTTGCTATCACACTATCACACCCACACCACACTGTTTCATTACTATACGACTTCTACTGATAATATAAAAAAATATATAATATGGTACTACTTTACTAAAGCACCTACTGTACTCCTGATATCCTCCATCACACGATCACTATTCCACTTCAAAAAACACAAAAACTTCTAAACATTCACTCTAAGAATTCCAATTTCTTTTTTTTATTTCTTTTTTCTTTTTTGGTAAAGCATATTTTTTTCATTAATCTTTCATAATTTTGCACTGTGAGCTGTTTGGGTCAGAGACATGAGAGCACGTCTGTCACTGATTGGAGGTGAAGATGCAGTTGTGGTCTTCGTACTTAACATATTTAGGTAAACAGGGCAAGAAACACTAACAGGACTAGATACTAGATCCTAGTAATGGTTATCATTAGCCATAGCTTTAGCATGGCTTACCAATCTCACCCTGAAGAATCAGATCTTAACTTTAGGGTGTGATATTCAGACCAATTGTGTGTTGCTATTCACATCTCAACACCAGTAACCAATGGTTCAGATATGAGGAAGATTAGAGAAAAAAAAAAAAAAAATTCACACAAAAAAGTCCAAGGGGTTACCATGAGTGTTTTTGAGCTAAAGGTTTCATGTTCCCTGATCTTCCCCAAATTCACACTGTAGGTTACTGGGGTTAAAACAGGAGAGTACTTTGTTCCACCCTATCACACTCTAAATCTGAGTTGTGAATGGAAATTTAATATTCAGACCAAACCTGCGCTCCTGTCTACCTCATGACCTCAGTAACCAATGGTGCAGATACAAAGATCAGAGAAAATCAGCCATTCCACACACACTCACACACCCAAACATACACTACACAAAACAGCCTACAGCACATGTCTTTGGACTGTGTGAGGAAACCGGAGTACTCAGAGGAAACCCTCCAAACACAGGGAGAACATGCAAACTCCACACACACACAGTAGAGTGCGAGGCCACAGGGCTAACCGCTACACCACCATGCTAACAATATCCTATCATCTCTCACATCAGACTCTATACTTTAGAGTGTGACAAACATACCAAACTCACACTTCTCTCTATGTCTTGACCTCAGTAACCAAAGGTGCTGAAATCAAGAAGGTCAGAGAAGGTCAAATTCCACTTGAAAAAAAACTTCCAGAGGTTAGGCTTAGTGTTTTTTTGGGTGAAAAATCTGGACGTTCTTTGATCTTCTCCAAATTGACACACTGGGTTCCTGGGGTCCAGAGATAGGGGTGCACTTGGTTTTACCCTGAATAGTTAAGATGTGGTTAGGACCAGGGGTTAAAATGATCCGGAACAGTCCTGAACAGCAATCCGGCCTCTTCAATGAATAAATAAATAATCAGATTGGCAGTTCATAACAAAGATTGTAGATTTATTTCAATTCAATTTCATTTATATAGCGCTTTTAACAATGGTCATTGTCTCAAAGCAGCTTCACAAAATTAAAAGCAGATTATGGAAATGTGTGGGAGAAAGTAAAAATGTATAGATCATAGTGATCCGATGGTCCCTGATGAACAAGCCGAGGGTGACGATGCTGAGGGAAAAACTCCCTGGGACGGCAATAGGAAGAAACCCTGAGAGGAACCAGACTGAACAGGGAACCCATCCTCATCTGGGTGCTCTGTAATCTTTTGTTTGTACTAATGTTAAGCAAACTTTTTGTGTGGTGTGTTGTGGTGTGTTGTGGGTGTGGCTTGGCTTTCCTACAGGCTTCTACGATCAAGTTACTCGCTCGTTAAATCAGAACACAATATATGGCTTAACATTACTATCAAAAGTGAAAAATCACATCAGATCACATCCGCTTTTGTCTCAAAACTCCCCAGGTTATTTTCAGGTGAGTCACCGCACCACTGAACTGGGTTTTAGGGTTCCCCCACCTCCTAAACCCCATTTTAACACCTGGTTAGGGCTTTTCAAAACCGGTATATTCATGGACTGGAGTTTATGAAAAAATGGAAGCCTCTGAACTCAGCTTTGGAGTGCGATATTCAAACCAAACCTTCTCTCCTGTCTACATCATGAGCTCAGTAACGACTAGTGCAGGTATAAAGAAGATCAGAGAAAGTCAACACCCAAGGGGTTAGTCAGCCTTAGCGAGAGCACTTCTCTCACTGATTGGTGGTGTTCAGGATGCAGGTGTGGTCTTGGTATTATTTACCATATTTAGGTAAACAGGGCAATAAACACAAACAGGACTAGATACTTAGGGTTAGAGTTAGAGTTAGCACATAACCCTAACCCTAGCTAGCACAGCACAAGAGCACAGTTTTATCCTTCATCCTACACGTCTCCAACGATGAGAACTTAGAGGCAGAATCAGTGTGAAAACAAGCAGCAGGCCTGAAACAGAGGCTTATGTAACTTAAATAATTCTTTTGATTGTGTTAAGATGCTTTGCGACAATGACAATTGTTAAAAGCTATACAAATAAAATTGAATTAAATTGAATTATGTAACATCAAAAATGAACATGAATATGGGACGTGCACGAGGCCCCTGTCAGCCTGAATGCTAGAGACAACGAGACACACAGTTCTATATAATACGATATCATAGCTAAGCAGCTACATCACACTGTACTTTTACTTGTTAATTTTATGCCCTATTTTGTCTGCCTTGCATAAGAAATACAGGGGAATCTAAATGGTTAAAATGTTGGACCGCCAATCAGGAACGCTGTGAGTTCAAATCCCAGTGTCAACATAACTGGAGCCTTCAGCCCTAGGTTTAGTATTAGCATGGCTTAGCATGGTGTAACCTTGTGGTGACCCCCATGGACATGACAATAATTACAGTAAGAGCAACAGTGACATACATAAGACAGGAACACTGAGATCCCAAGGTTCTAGGAAACACCTGAAGCCAGTGAAAAAACAAGTGGGAAAAGTGTGACACAGACACAGAGTCAAAATAAGGCCCAAAGCCAAACGAGCAGACCTGCTCCATTACTGATAAAACCTAGGCAGTGCAGGGTCACGGAGATCTTGGAGCCAATCCCATGGAGTTTACAGCACAAAATCATGAACTCCCTGCATACACACACTCACACACCCAAAGATACACCACGAAAATCAGCCTACAGCCCATGTGGGAGGAAACAGGAGTAACCAGAGAAAACCCACCAAGCATGTGGAGAACATACAAAGTCCACACACAGCAAAGGCAAGATTTGAACCCTCAACCCTGGAAGTTCATAGCCATGGTGCCAAACACCTCCTCTACACTTACTGTTAGTGCCCACAGTCTGTGTATGTTACTGACTGGAACTGGAAATTGAAGCCTCAGATGTTAGCTTTGGAGTGTGATAGACTGACCAAACTTTCACTCCTGTTTGTGTGTCAACCTCAGTAACCAAATGTGTAGATACAAAGAAGGTTAGAGAAAGTAAAAAAATCGACCTGGAAGAGGAGTTAGGTTTAGTGTTTTCTCTGTGAAAAATCTGATGTTCTTTGATCCTCTCTAACTTCCCACTGTGGGTTCCTGGGTTTCACTCGATCACCCTCCACAGCTGATGTGTGGTTAGGACTTTTCAAAACTTCTATATTTATGGAGTGGAATTCATCATAAATTAAAGAATCAGATCTCATCTTTGGAGTGTGATATTCAGATCAGACTTTGCTCCTGTCCACATCATAACCTCAGGAACCAACAGTGCAGATGTGAAGATCAGAGGAAGTGGAACATTTTCACCCTAAAATCTCCAAGGCTTAGACTTAGTGTTTTTTTTGTGTGTGTAATATTTGACATTCTCTGATCTTCTCCAAATTCATACAGTGGATTTCAGGGTTTCAAGTCATATTCAGGTGCACACTTTGGTCTTGTCTACTCTCACTCCAAAGCTAAGATTTAAGCCTCTATAATATGAGGTTCTCCTGTAATCTCCACCACAAATCATACAATAATATTATCAAACTATGGTATTAGATACATGTACAGCGCTGTACAAAAGCCTAGTTTCATCCTTCACCATCCTGGTTTGTCCTACACCACTCTGAAGTTGAGAATTGCACCTAGAGGCAGAATCTGTGTGGAAACAAGCAGCAGGTCTGAAACAGAGGCTTGTCTAACATCAAAAATAAACATGAAACGTTTGACTTTCTCCATTACACTCCAGATTTGATGCTCTTCTAGTCGCTCATAGACACTAGCAGTTTGATTACATGGAACATTTAGCTGCTGTTTTTTTTTAAATAAAAGCACAAGCTCATAATACACGCGTCTGCTATATGATTTACAGAAAAGAAAAGAAGATAAGAAGCAAGCAGAAGAGTGTGGAGCACAGCGGTGTAATGGTTAGCACTGTGGCACTGCACGTCAAGGGTTCTCCCCGTGCTTAGTGGGTTTCCCCTGGGTACTCTGTTTCCTCCCACAGTTCATGCAGATTAGTTTAACTGCCATTTCCAAATTGCCTGTAGTGTGTGTGTGTGTGTGTGTGTGTGTGTGTGTGCATGCTTCTGCCCATTCAATAGATTTGACACCTTAGGTTGTACCCTGCCTAGTGCCCTACTGTAGTTCCCTGGGATTTGCACCGTGACCCTGAATGCTATAGACAATGAGACATGCAGTTCTATATAATACTATAGTAGAGCTAATTATGCTGTGCCACACTTTGTCTGCATTGCATAAGCAGGACAGTGTTGGCTAAGAGGTTAAAATGTTGGACTGACAATCAGGAATGGTGTGAGTTCAAATCCCAGTGTCAACACAACTGGGCCCTTAAGCAAGTCCACTGTGTAACTGAAATAACATGTATTTCTGGATGAAGGCTTCTGCTGAATGCTGTAAACGTTCAATACATTTCTTTGCCCATCAACTCACACTGGTAGAGTTAAAGCCTGTTGTGTGTGTAGTGCTTCTGTGTGTTAACAGTTTTAAAAATTACTATATTCATAAAAATATTCAAATGTTACACCTACCATGTCACACACTACGGTACTGCAGTTCCACATGATAATGTTTAAAGCTAAAATAAGTGAAATGATGGAGCTGAAGTCATTCGACAAGGAACAACTGTGACACGATCAGAGTGTGACATCACAGTGTGCAGCATCTCACAGTCAGTAATGGAGCAAACGTACAGCCTCGACATACAAGCAGCGTCTGGGACAGAGAACCTCCACCTCACTGCCTCTACTGTGATGGAACTGTGATGGAACTGTGATGGAACAGTATAGAGTCATAACAGAGTTACAGTAACATGTGGGACAGGGAAGCACATCGGCTGCTGGGCGTCTCAGGGACACTGACGGTGTGATAATGATCCACTCTTTACTTATACGAAGGACTGAACACTTGAATCTGAGTTACTTGATATTTGATTGAATTGCTTAGTGCTAATTACAAGAGAAAAGCAGTAACTTATGCTATGATTGTTGTTTAAGTGTTTGCATGTTTTCACAAAGAATGCAATATGTAGATGTGTATTACATGTTTCCTAAACGGTTTATGGAATAGTATGTGTTAAGCTTAGTTAAATAATTTAGTTGTATTTGTTTACATTTTATTTAACTAATATTTATTAGAAGTAGTGATTTAACTGTTATTTACCTTTTTTTGTGGTTTTTCGTTTTTCGTTTATCGACCACTTAGTTGAATCTACTTTGAACAATTGTTGTTTAACATGCGAAGCTGTCAGACACCAGAATTAAAAAGTGATTCCAGAGTTGATCCTCGTGTCCCCTGTAGTTGGCTAATGTTTTTTTTTTCGAGTTTGAAGCAGAAGCTGATGTGCAAATTCCCAGATAACTCGACATAATGTGCTACTGTATTACTGTAAGGCAACATTCTCTCACATCTCACATCAGACTGTACATGTACTGTTAGTGCCCACATTGTGTAAATGTTACTGACTGGAACTGGAACTTGAAGCCTCAGATTACAGCTGAATTCCAGGAGAGATGTAGAGAAGATCAAATAAAGTCAAAAATTTCACCTAGAAAACTGAAATCCTTAGTGTTTTTTTGGTGAAAAATCGAACATTCTCTGATTTCCTCCAAATTGTGGGTTCCTGGGGTAAAGACATACACATGAGTGTGAGTTCGGTCGGTCTATCACACTCCAAATCTGAGATGTGTTTAGAGTCTTTACAAAAGCTCTATATTTGAAGCCTCGGACCTTTAGAGAGAGATATTCAGACCAAACATTTGAGACTATCAACGTCTAAACTTCAGCATCCAACAGAGCAGCTTTGAGGAGTGAGATCAGAGAAAGTCAACATTTTCCTTTGTGCTTTTTAGTGAAAAAAACCAGGACATTCTCTTATCTCTTTCGAGTTGGTGTCAGGACAGAGACAGCAGTGCACTTGGTTTCACCACTGCTAAGCTAAGATGTGGTTAGGTTCTTTACAAAGCCTTAAATAACCTACAGATAACATTAATCCCAAATTTATCACGTGTTACTGTGGTCAGGTTTTACCCCAGAGTCAGCATTTATAATTTTGCAGCATTTATAAAGTGATAAAAATGTAAATAAACAGGCCTAAAGCAGAGGCGTGTGAAACACCAACTTTTAGCTTTTTATTCATAGAGGAGTCACTATTAACATTTACAAACTGAAACCTTTGGGTTATAAGACTCAAGACATAAGGAAAAAAAATCTCTTAATTTCTGAAACATTTCCCAGGATGTGTAGAAGGAATAAAAATCTGCAGTAAGATCAACAACACTAACATGACGGGCTGATCAGAGGCCAGTGTTCAGTCATTTACTACTTTAACCAACGCTGGATCAGTTCTAAGCTGAAATACTATAAGAAGTCCAAACTGTAAGAGCCATATTTCATTTTTGTGATTTGTTGTTATTGTTTATTTCTATTTCAGTAGTTAAGCATTAAGCATTAT
>JAQMYJ010000015.1:2850-16408 GCA_030014305.1 Clarias laeviceps
TACAAACTTAAATAATTCTTTTGATTGTGAAAAGCTGCTTTGCGACAATGACAATTGTTAAAAGCGCTATACAAATATAATTCAATTCAATTCAATATTAATACAGCTAACTTCTGAAAAACCAGCTAGACTACAAACCAGCTGGACTACAAACCGGTGGCTTTACTGTTTCACAAGATGATGTTTGAAACAGCCCATGTTCAGTGGTGGGAACTGAACCCCACATTTGTCATATACCATGTAAAGGTGAAGATCCACACACCAAACCCAGCACACACGGCGCGAAGACAACCACTGCCTGTGTGTGGAGATATCAAAGTCGAATTCTTTCACAAACCGAGCAAGATGACTAGGGATAAGATATTTCACTTCTTGGTAAATACATTCCTTATCCCTGGACCAGTTCGGAACCTCGGAGAATGACCTGGACAAGACGAAAAAAGACAAAGCCACCAGATTATTTTCCCTAAACTTTTAGCTGAAGCTATATTTTACAAAAACATTGGAGGAACCATCCAACTGACTAATATTCTGACTAATATTGATATCCAGGAAGGGATAGAAGCCATAAAAATCTTTAAAAAGAACCCAGATGCATCCAGGCCTGACCAAAAGCTTATGACTATTAGAGACATGAACACAACACAAGCACGTGTAGGAAACGCATGATGGACAGACCCTGCAGCCAATCAGAACAGACTTGTTTGTTTGCGCACTGAAACAGCGCATGGTACTTTTAATGGAAGGATGGAGGGAGAAGCCGTCAGCGCTCATGTAAGAAACCTAGGATAACTGCATGTATTAATATCTGTATGGTGCAGGTAGTGTTACTGATTACTGTAAATGTGTAAGTTTGTATGTAAAACTCGATGTGTGAGAATTTAAAGGTATGATGTTCTGATAACTTGGTTAGAACTAATATCGTCGTTTTCACGCTGTTAAGTCGTTAGTAAGTCGTTAATACTCCGACACCCTTTAACAGCTTGTTAATGAGTCTCTATTCCCCATCCCTGTGCACGCGTGCACGCCGTCAACACATTAACTCCTGAGTAACTCGTTTGCTTTTTCCTGACTCTCTTGTTAACGGTCTTAATACTACTTAATAGCTGTCAATGTATTAAACTTTTTTTTTTTTTTATGTACATGTGGTGGACGTTCATCCCGACACCTGCCACTGTCTCCATGTCTCCAAGGCTCATCAATAGAACAGGTCCCATTCGTGGTCAAGTCTATGCTGATGTACCCCAGCACCTAAGGTCCACAGAAAATGTTACTAATCGAACTAAATTGGCTCTTTTAACCAAACTTGCTCACCGACAGTAAGTATCCTGTTTTCTCTTTCCTAGGCTTAATTTGTACCTGCATTTGATGCACACTTTTACATTTGCTTAAATGTCTATTTTAAAACTAATTGAAATGATCACTGTTTAAATTATACAGCTTTACCGCCAAATTGGACTGTCCAGTGCGCTTCTGTAAGGCTAAATACATTAACAGACTAGACAAGCACCTTCAAAAGATCCACAAACAATACTTGGACTAATCTCCCCCCACCCAAAAAATAAAAACCCTTCCCAACTGTTTGACTGATGGCACTTAGTAATCCAGTCGAAGTATCGATCCAATAACAGAAACTTCAAAGCACATTTTGTAAGTTGCTCTGGATAAGCTGTGAATCAGTTTGTGTCTGCCAGATGTCTAAATGTGTGTGGGTTGTTTTCTTTTTTTTTTTTTTTTTTACTTAAAAGGGACTTGCATAGAAGCTAAGATTTAAGTTGTGTTCATCTGAGGACTTGATTTACTTTGAGTTTCTATCAAATGATACTGTGGTGCACAGCTTTAGTGAATACAGTATTAACCCCCCCCCCCTTCAGATTCTTACAGTCAAGGGTGTTATACATGTTGAACCTGGCATGTTGGATATGTTTTAATTGTACACCTTGGTTTCCTTCTGATTTCGTTTGAATACTGGTAGTGCTGTCTTTTTCCACAGTCTCTGATGCATCTCTGTGGTCCTTACTTTGGTTTTGTGTAGTCAACTTGTGTAGATCAGAAATGCTATATTTATTTATTTATATTCACTTTGTAGGCGAACTTTAAAATGTGCTCAAATAATTAACTTGAAACATTACATCTGTATTTTCAGAAACCTATCATTACACTCTACATGCAGAAGGCCAGGGATAGATACATTGGGAGGGAACTGGCACTCCTGAGGGCTTCAAAACCCACACCACCAATGGTCTCACATCTTGAGGTGGATGATGTAGCAGTTGAAGAGGGCATTAGGAGGGACATAGAAGCAAGTTCAAAAGCTGCCTCTCCTGCCAGTAAAACTTGCAGTGAGCATGCCACGCTAAATGTGTGCCATCCTTCTCACTCTGAAGTCGAGACTCCCTGTGCACATTCCACTCCAAATAGGCCTCCTCCTTCTCAGTCTCCGAGCGAGTCTCCCAATGAGCCTGGCACCTCAGGTATGCATTTTCACTCGGTCAGCAAAATGGCAACACGTGACAAACTTAAAAGAAGACGTCCTCTGCTAAGGGAACCTTCATCTGGCTGTAGGAACTGCCAGGTTTTGTTTGCCGAACTAAAAGTGGTAAAGCAGCTGCTCAAGGTTGAAATTGAAAGGAATGATGAGCTAAAGCAGCTACATTCAACAAATCGCTCAAATGTGAGTATTATTTCTCTGATGCATACAAGTCTTTAAAAAAAAAAATTATGATTAACAGATCTGCTTCACATATACTTTTTATTTCAGGCAGTTAAATTTCAACGAAGAAAACTCTTTTCACCCAGTAAAGCCCCCCCAGTATGGTAAATATAATTACTACCAAACCTGAAGGATGGGTGACATTGAATCATTTTGCAGATTGTAAAACTCTGACAAATGATTAAGGATTTTAGGCTGTCAATTATATTTACTTTAATTATATTGTTCATGTCTTTTCAGTAAGACTGGTCGAAGAGTTTAGGAGCCATGTGGAAGGTGTAAACCCAAACAGAAAATGCCACACAGCGAGCCACCCATATTATCCACTTTCTGGTAATATAATGGCAGACCCGGCAATTCCAAATGTTGATCTTTTTCTTTCAAACCACGGTAGAGTCCACGTGTCAGTACCAAATTGTAGCGTCTGCAAGTAACCGCTAAATTGTGAAGACCGTGTCCGTGTCAAACGTAGTAGGAGATGTGACTTAATTTGTGTTCTTGACTTCACAGTTTCGTTGCACACGTTCAGGACAGACAGTTAAAGCCAACAACCCAGAAATTGTATTTGCTGGATGTAGTGGATTTCTTGAAATACATTTTGAACATGTCACCACCATCTGTCAGACTCGGGACGAAACGGATCAACGCTCTCCTAGTGGAATTGAGGGCTCGTCTGAGAGATATTGGGCGGGACGTAGTAATCGTAGCTGAAAGTGTGCCGATCAAAGTTTGGTAAGTTTGAGATACAAGCCTCTACCTCTATTGCTTAACACCACATCATTAACGGAGAAATGCATGTATAATGAATTGTATTTATAATTACAGATAGATTTGTTGATGCCAGAAAACACAACTTGATCATTGAGGAGGCTCCAGAAAATATGGCTGCAGCACTTGTTAGGGACCTCTGCTCATTGTTATTTATGTAATTAGAACAAATATCTTATGAAAGTGGTGTGTGTATCGATCCATAAATATCCAAGCAGGTAAATATAAAGGATGCAAATTTTTACATTATAGGGACTTGCATGTACAAAACTGGGTTTGTAGTCATGTGGTGTTCCAACTATTAGGATGTCTTCAGGGTGAACACCTGTCTTCAGAACATTGTAGCTTTTTTTTTTTTTTTTTTTTAAGTGTGTGGCTCAGGAATGTGCAATATAGTGGGACATGGACATGTCCTTTCTTTAGCACAAAATGAGCAATATGATGAACTAAATTTTTGTTCAGTTTGACCAATTTCCCCAAAAGTAACTGGGCAAAAAAATTGAGACTGGGTCATATAGGCAAAGAAATAGCAGAGATGCATATAGCACAGGTGGTTTCCATAACCAAAAAAAAAAATTAGTTCTTAAGTTTTTGCAACATAATTCCTATATTCTGGTGTAACTTTTGTTCTGCCTGAAATATCCAAAAACCCAAATGCACAGTTTGAAATCTGAAGCTTCCTCATTAACACATCAGTAAGGCTTCTAGAAGCACTTGCTGGCATATCTTGGCTGCTTGGGTTTAAACATCGCCATTCATAATGCCTAGCTCTTGGTTATGACTTTAAAAATTTACATTACAGTAATTTATATGTACAGTAGACACTGGATTTCTATGTACGCGTTTTATGCCTGGGTTGGACGACTTGGTTGTTGCCCATTTTGCGTAGAATATGGTGGGTCTTTGTGGCTCTTCTGTTCCTTAAAGACCATCACCACAGTTTGTGTTGGTGTTCTTTGGCTTTTACAGACAAACTTTTACAGACAAACAGAAGCAACCAAAAAAACCGATCTGCATTGAAATTGTTCTTTGGATTCCTGGCTGGATACATAATTGCAATAACTGACCACCGAAAGGGTGTCATCAATATGACTACCGAAGAGGTTCGGACAGCAGAAAAAGCTAAGGACAGTGCCCGTATCATTCCTGTAAGCAAGTATGGGCATGCTAAAAAATAAATTTATATATATATATATATATATATATATATATATATATATACACACACATACATATATACATACACACACGTTCAATTGGTTTGTAAGAAAGTTAAATCATGGCTCGATTCAATAGGTAGAACAGCACAAGACCCAAAGGTACTTTGGGCAAGCAACTGTACCCCTCAAAGGGTACAAAGACGAGTATGCCTGGTTTGCACGTTACAACAAAATTCAATTCAAATTTAAGGCATCTACTTTTTTTTTTTCACAGTTCCTCTGGAGGTGTCCTTTTAAAACTCGGTGAATATTTCAAGGAGGCCTGGGAAGGTATCGATTGTGTGTGTCATGATGAACATACCGCCAAAAGGTTTTACCAAGGTTAGTTTCATTAAATTAATAGCAGACCTATTATGTCATAGTGGCTATCGGATTGTATTAATTTTCCCTAATGTTTTGCACAGCTGATGAACCAGCAGAAGAAGTTCTCCGGAGCAGATATGTTTATTTTGGCAGTTTCTACATATGCAGCAAAGAAGAGGAAAAGGAGCAAGGAGTGCAAAGAAGCATCTTGCCACAATGTGGAGGCAGTCTCCACTTCAGAGGAAGAAGGCGAGGAAGAGGAGGACCTGGAGACTTCAGCACCAGAGGAGCCTATGAGGAAATAAAAGGTTTTTCCACAGCACATGAAGTTCTTTTCATTTTGTGAAGCTGCTTTGAGACAATGACCTTGGTCCGAGGCGCTTTTAGCGCTTTTAACAAAGGGTTATTAAGTCCAAATGAATAAGTGTTTTTTTTTTGTTTGTTTTCTTTGTAAACAGAAGGTAAGCTTGTCTACTGAAGATGGTGCAGGTGATGGGAAAACCACGGTGAGTGTGACTATCGGATTCTGAAGAGATGGAACAGGTGCCACAAAAAGTGTACAAGCTATGCAAGAAGGAAGAAATTGTGCAGCCAAAACAGCAAATGCAGGTAAGTTGATCATTTTCAGTCCTTTTAGTCCTCCTTTAATTTGTTAAAAAAACAAATGATCTCTTCCAAAGAGCATGGGAAAGATGATTAGTGGGGGACTTTTTAATATGAAAGCTGTCTTTAAGAGCAACACGCTTCAATGCTTCCCCACATTCTAGAATCTCTTAATCTAAAATTAGATAAATCTGTCTAAACAGGTAGTGAGTTCCTCTGAAGACGATGGGACAGATGACTGGAAACCTTCAGAGGACGATTCGGAAGTGGAGGAGGAGCCAGTGAGAAAGAGGGACACAAAAATGGTTTAGAAAGGGGGTCGAAGAATGGTGAGCTCTTTCAGAGCTTCACGTTTTGGCTCAACACTGTCGCGGACGAACTTCACGCCTCAGATCTAACGCTTCCGCTTTCACGACCACGGCTCAGTTTAACGTCTCTGCACTATTACATCGCGGACGGACTACACGGCTCGGATCAAACACTTCCGCTTTCACAACTACGGCTCAGTCTTGCGCCTCAGCGCTACTGCAACGCTACTGATCTCACTGCTCGGGTCCTACGCCTCCGCTCTCAACTGCGGCATAACAGGAGATCTTAAGGGGCTCACGGCCTGCATCTATACCTGCACCTGGATCCATCTCCACGATCTTCGCTCCTGACATATTTTTACACATTTATAAGTGCTATACAAAATGTAACAATCTTTTCATCCAAAATTAGCAAAATGCATTTCAACTTTTTTTTTTTTAAGAATCTGATAATGAGCTCCAGTGAAGATGATGGGGGAAACCCACACCAGCTTATTCAGAAAATGACTCGGAAGAGGAGGAGAAGCAAGAGAGCCAAATGGTTCCAAAGGAGGATGAGGGAAAAATGGTTGCCAATCCAGTCCTGCAAAGAGAGGTGAGTTTCAGTTGAAGTGGGTCATTTTTAATGTTGGTAAGAGCTGCTAAATTTAGAGGTACAGCCCATATTTGTCAGTTTGATTTAACCCTAACTATAAACACAAAACTGGGCGGTATTTTGACAGGGTAAGAAGACTAGACCAGCTCCACATCTCCAACTGCATACAGCAATTGTTCCAGTGAATCCGGTGACTCTAAAAACTCCCAAGGTATGTGAGTGAGATGTGTGTATAAAAAAAAAAGGAATAATTAAAACTGAAACATGTATATTGTTTAGAATTTGGATCTTTGCCATTGTTGGTGATAAACAATGTGATTGTCACAAATCCAGGTACTTTGAATCAATGTGTGAACTGTAGAATTCTTAAACAAGTCTTTAATCTTTCACCACAGAATCAAAGGATCGCATTTCAAGTCCCGAATGATGTAAGAGCACCCTAGTTTACTCCAGTTAGAAGTATATTAGCAACAAGAACTAATATTTTTAGCTCTTCTTTGGATTTATTGATTATTTTTTTCCCTCTCAGGTGCAGGAGACCTTCGTAAGCCCAGGAACAGCAAGTGTCCTGGAAGGTCACTCATCAAAAACTAAAAAATTTCATGGAACCAGTAAGGTGAAGAGGATGATATTCCATCAGTCAAGTCTCTTTGAAGCCACCTCACAAACATCTGGTAATTGCAAATTACAGTATTAAACAGAACAGAATGGAGGAGAAGGGGGGGTGCATAAATGGTAATTTGGCAGGAATCAACTGTTTTGTGCTTTGTTTTATGAGGCCTATAAGGTCTTTTTGTTGGAAAAAAAAAAGTTCATATTGAAGGGGGAAAAAAAGGTGGGTGGACTAAATAGTAATTTGGCAGGCTCCAAAAGTTTTGTCTTTTGTTTTATGAGGCCTACAAGTTATTTTGTTACATAAAAGTTCATATTGACAACTGAGTTTTTGTTATTACTGATTTGTGGTAGAAAAGTATGCACTACTCAAGTTTGGGATCACTTCCTACCTCCAAGGTCATTCCTGATTATTTCTACATTGTAAAGCTATGGCGCAGGAGTCCAAAAAATGCAATAATCTCCTTCGAACAGTTACTGTTGAGATGCATCTGCTACTCATGATCTGTATTGGCATCATAATGGCTCTAATTCAAGGTGCTGTTAATGTGAGGTAACCCAATATAAGTTATTGAGGTCGAGCCGGCCGACGACTCATTTCGAATCGCAATGACGTTTGCTGTGTAGTCGAGGACTAAGATCCTTGGTTTTGTCTTTCTTACACAACAGCAAATGCCCCAAATATGACTCCAAGTTTCAGCAGTTTGTTGAGACCAACTTCTCAGTATATGATAGTTCAAACACCCAACTTCTAGACTTAAGTCCCTTAACTATAAAAACCAGTGAATAAGAAGTCAACAAGGCATGACGAGGTTGCCATGCATGTTTGACTAAAGATGTTCGGTAGGGATTATGCACTACACTGGGAGAACATGGTACACCCTTATTACAGGCCTGTATAGCAGGGTCAAAGGTTAACCCTGCACTGTTTCATGAATCATGCTTCAGCATCTGCACCTACGGATGTCTTTTAACATGCTGTATATCATTGTAAAGCAGACTTTTCGGAAAGAGCAGAATCTATCATGTCATAATCCTACTACAATGAGCTCTTGTACAATGGTACATTTTACATACAGACTAAAAAAAAGCCTGTAGAACAGGGTCAAAGGTCAAACCTGCACTGGACATTCAGGTCTGTTTTGGAGGAAGAGAATGTGTTTTACCAACTTGTGTTTTACCAACATGTAAAGGTAGCATTCTAAGCTTTCATTTGTGTTCTAATTGATTCATATATCTTTTAAAGAATTTGATCGCAACACTTATGAATACATGCGTTTTTCGGCTACTCTTAGGCCAATGAATCTGGTTCAGACCTCAAATGTGTATTGGACATTCAGGCCTATTTCGGAGGAACAGAATGTCTGACTAACTACTTATACCAAGATAAAAAGGGGGCATTCTAAGCTTTCATTTGAGTTCTAAATGATTCATATATCTTTTAAAGAATCTAATTGGGACGCTTATGAATTTGTGCGTTTTTCGGCTGCGCTTAGGCCAATGAATCTGGTTCAGAGCTCAAATGTGCATTGGACATTCAGGCCTATTTCGGGGGAACAGAATATCTGAATCCCTTGTGTTATACCAAGATGTAAAGGGAGCATTCTTCAGGCCTTCGGAGGAACAGAATGTCTGACTAACTTGTCTTATATCAAGATAAAAAGGTGGCATTCTAAGCTTTCAGTTGAGTTCTAAATGATTCATAGATCTTTTAGAGAATTTGATTGTGACGCTTATAAAACCCTAACCCTTCCTTCCCCCGTCTCTTTTTGCGTTGACTCCCCTAAGTAGACAACCTAGTGGGGATTTTGAATCTCCAGTTAAAAACAATCTAACACAAACCTTTCGGGTCCCCAATAGGCACATCAACACTACTAGAAATTGGGGATTCAAATTTATCCAGGATCCCATACTACTCGGATGAGGCAATACAAGTTGATAGTTTTCCAGGAGCAAACTTGTTGCACATAGCTAAAATTCTACAAAAATTAGACCCAAATCCTAATACACCAAAAGTGATCTCATCACTTTTAGTGTATTAGGATTTGGGTCTAATATCACTTTTGGTGTATTAGGATTTGGGTCTAATTTTTGTAGAATTTTAAAAGGGATAAAAAACCTTTATCACTCGACATTAATAATGGAGAACAAACATTTTAGTATACTACTAAAAAACAGTTGCAAGAACTGTGGAGAGTGGCTACATTGACTTTCCCCAATGCCACTATCTACACCCCACTAGTAAACTTCTCAGACCTTCTACCTAAGCGCCAACAAGAAAATCTGAAGAAGTTGAAAGCTTTCCTACTAACACATGCAAACCGATTACAGGAACTGCACCCACTTAGATTCAGGGTA
Organism: Clarias laeviceps; assembly: GCA_030014305.1. NCBI lineage: Eukaryota > Metazoa > Chordata > Actinopteri > Siluriformes > Clariidae > Clarias > Clarias laeviceps. The sequence continues at coordinate 12,331 of JAQMYJ010000015.1, forward strand.
GACCCTAGAGACCCCATCCACTGGACTACGGACACAACCTTACAACTTTTTACTTACTGGTTGGATCAGTTAAACTTCTAAAATTGGTGAAGTGCCATAATAAAGACATCAGAATGCACACCAACATTATTAATCTCTCCAGAACTTTCTGCCTTACAGACGCACAAGAACAGTTGCTTAACAAAAGGTCTCACCATTATTCCGACACCGCGGGTTACCAACTTGGGGGAACTGAGGGGTGACGTCCATGCCTACAATAGACAACTAAAAATCCTTGATTATTTTCAATACAATAACATGACAGAACAGGTAAAATTCACGAACAAATCTAACTGGGAACCTCAAACAGAACATATCAGTTTACCCATTAGAAAATTGATACAACATAATAAAATCATTAACGGACTTACATACCCTTATAGTATTCAAGCCGACAATCTAACTTTGGCAGAACGCAGAGCCCTGACAGAATTAAAAAAACAATTCAGACATAGTAATAAAACCGGCAGACAAGGGATCGGCTATAGTTATCATGGATAAGCAACAATACCTACTAGAAGCTAACAGACAATTACAAAACATTAATCACTACGTGTCACTTTCACACTCATTGCAACATCACACCCAAACAATGATTACACCCATATTGCAGGATCTCAAACGTAGAGGTTATATTAACACTAAACAATTAAATTTTCTCATTAGGTCCAAACCCGCCCAGACAACGGAAATCTACCAAAAATACACAAAGATTCAAAGGCATGGACAGTCCCCTCGGAGGTCCCCCAGGGACGTCCCATTGTGTTGGATTGTGGCAGTGAGACCTACAATATTTCACAATACATCGACCACTTTCTTAATCCAATCTCAACACTCCATAATAGTTCTCAAAGACACCTACGATTTCATTAACAAAATTCAAAATAAAACTAACACATTCTGCCTTTCTCTTCACAAAGAAGAGAAAATGCACAAATATTCAAACACAAACAAGTCTAGGAGCAGTTGCAAGATGCTTTGATATCCAGATCCAAATCGCCCAGATGTAGAACTCTTACAACTATTAGAAATCAATCTAACCAGTAATGCCTTTACATTTGAATCACATACTGACCTACAGGTACAGGGCACAGCAATGGGGAAGAAATTTGCCCCAGCCTACGCTAACATTTACATGGCAGAGTGGGAGGAGATGTTATTTCCAAAGTGCCCTGATGTACCCGTAGTTTATTACCGTTATTTGGATGACATCTTTGGGATTTGGCATCATGACAAACACTGACAATTTCATCAATTTGGCTAACACACACCATGAACATATTAAAGTTAAAACGACCATAGATCCATCGTGATCAATTTTATTTATTTTTTTTAGGCACCACAGTCTTCACACCCTCAATAACTAACAATTGGAAAACATTACACACAAGTCTTTTTCAAACCCTCCGATTCATATGCACTCTTTTACAAAACCAGTTTCCACCCCAAACATACCTTCAAAGGGATCATCAAATCACAAACCATCTGTTTTTATAGAATTTGTTCATTTACTCAACACTTCCATGAAGCAATACAGATACTGTTCAAAGCCCTCAGAACACGAGGATATGATAAAAGATTCCTCAGATCATTTCAAACAGACAGCATCTGGGAGCGTACAAATCACTCCAAACCATTGATGCCGGACCCCAAGGATGTCATCCCCATAGTCACAACATTTGCACACGCCTCCACAATTCTAAATAATAAGATCAAACAACAATTCCATAAAACACAACAAACACACCTACCACTTCAATCAGTAAAGATCATTTCAGCATATCGGGGGAACAGGAACATTGGTTAGATTTCCTGGTTAGACCAGAACTGGCACCTGGAAGACAGATCACTCCCCAGTTCAGAAACACATTTTCAGCCACTCAAGTATCTGTGGACGGGTAAAACACACTACCCTATTTCTCACACACTAAATCTGAAGACCCAAAATGTAGTATACATCACTTGCAAACATTGCCAAACACGATACATTGGTGAGACCAGACACAGTCTATTACAACGACTTAAACAACACACATACAATTCGAAAAAAAAAAACTAGGTTTCAACATAAAATTTGAACACGGGATGACTGATTAAAGTAATGGGGTTGGGTCAGAGGTATGTCGGAGTACCAAATATATATCCAGTTAATTGGATCATTGGACTTAATATTTCCTTTTATCTCTATGATATTATCACCTATGATTTCCTTGAAAAGATAAAATATCTTTCTCTTGCTCTCCTGACTGCTTGTTGTTCACTATCGATATAGATGGTCTATATACTAATATAGAAACACCAGTAGGTATGGAAGCGGTCAGAGAGTGGTTTATTAGATAAAAACAGACCTGAAGAAGTGATTCTAAAATTGCTGGACATTAATCTTACAAAAAATGATTTTGAATTTAATTCCAAGCATTACCTACAGATCAAAGGCACAGCCATGGGCAAAAAGGTTGCCCCTTCCTATGCCAACATATTTATGGCAAGATGGGAGGAAAGGGCGTTGGCTGCTTGGGAATTCAAATCCTTAAGTTATTATACAGTAGTTTTCTCGATGTCATTTGGGGTGTCTGGATCGGAACAGAGGATCATTTCAAACAATTTGCGGACCAGCTTAACAATTTATCGTTCAATAAAAATCAAATACACGTTGGACAGAGTGGGTGTCAATTTCTTAGACACGGTAACCTATAAGGCCAAAGGGTTTGTGGAGACGGGCAAGTTGGATGTCAAAGTCTATTTTAAAGACACTGACACACATGCACTTCTCCACAAATCACGCTATCACCCAAAACATACTTTTAGGGGTATTGTGAAATCTCAAATACAGAGATTTCACAGAATATGTACCCAGCCTGAGGATTTCCAGGAGGCGAAGAGTACTCTTTTCGGCACTTCGGAAACGAGGTTATTCCCGCTCCTTCCTGAGAAGTTGTGAGGATCATTTTCTCGAAAAGAGAAAAAATGACAATAGAGAAATTATTCCATTAATCACAACCTTCTCTAAAGGAAGTGTCCATCTTAATAGGATAATGAATTCCAATTTCCGTAGATTCCTCATGCAAAATAAAGTGTTGGACAACCACAAAATCATTTCAGCCTACCGCAAAAATCTAAATCTCAAATGACATTCTGGTCAGAAGCAGGTTACCTCCCTCGGGAGAGGAAATGAGGAAACCTGCCCCAACCGGGGAATTTAGGCCAATTCGATGGATCCAAAATCCACAAACCCAAACCATCGAGATTTCCCCGGTCTTAAAACATGACAATTGTGTCCATTTAATTTAGTGCACAAAGTGCAATAAACAGTATGTGGGGGAGACCAGAAACACTTTGGCAGTTAGGCTGACACAACACGGATACAATATCAAAAATAGGAAAGATTTACACACTATGTCCAACACTTTATAAAACATGGGATTACAGCATAAGAGATGGTGGTCCCATCACAACAGAAAACAGGTTGAAAGAACATGGATCAATAATTTGAGTTCCATGTATCCATGGGGTTTAAATGAACAGTCTAGGGTAATTTAACGCTCGTGTTCAGGAGAACCAATAGTGGAGATATCGATGCTTGGTGACTGAGGTAGGCCAGTGCACAATGTGGACGCTGGAACTTGCCCACTCTGTGCTTTCTAGCCCTAACCCTAACTTACCCCTACCCCTAACCTTAACCCATCCCTAACCCTAAGCTTCCTAACCCCAACCTTTCCCTACCCTAAGCTTTTTAACCCCACTCTTACCTAGCCCCAACCTTAACATATCCCAACCTAACCCTAATTTATCCTACCCTAACCTTAACCCATCCCCAACCCTAAGATTTCCTAATCCTAAACTTACCCAACCCTAAATTTAGCCTTCCCCTAATCCAGTGATTCTCAACAATTTCTGTCATTCCCCACTTAAGAGGGTGGGCGAATTTTCAAGCCCCACTTGTCAACAAAATCGGCCAAGTCTACTATTTATTGTAATATCAATGTCTAAACCAATAAGATCAAATAACACCAAGTTCAAAACAGATTAAATACACGTG
>JAQMYJ010000015.1:26095-37698 GCA_030014305.1 Clarias laeviceps
GTGTTAAGCTGCTTTGGGACAATGTCAATTGTTAAAAGCGCTATACAAATAAAATTGAATTGAATTGAATTGAAATTAAAACTGCAGCAAGTGAAAATGTCACTTTGCGCCACCTGGCGGTAATTTTACGAATGACTTTGAAATGCAACTGATTTATTTTGCCCGCTGTCGTTTTTACGCGGCGGTGAGCGCGACGGTAATAGCCTTTCCGATTGGGTAACTACTGTACAGGTGAACAGAATAGCCCAATGCTTGTCTTGAGCTGCTCCTCCCTTCATCCACACCATGTTACTACAGTCCAAGGGTGGAAAACATCTAAGCCCACATGTGTGAAAGGAGGGGATGTACTCAAGCATTCAGGGGGAAGATCTGCCATTTTCTACACCTCCAATTTCCCTCGAAGCTTACAGCATGTTATGCAGTGGTGCAAGGCAGAATTAATTACTCTCTTACCAGAAATTATTCACAGACCTGCTGCTCTGACAGCTCCTTCTATGAATTGTCTTAGTGCTTCACCTGTGTGTGGTAGTGGTTCACTAATAATTTGGTGATATGACTATGTTTTGGAAGGATGATTGGATTTTTTACCTCATTCTGGAGAGAAGCATGCTTAAGACGACCATCAACGCTCATGAGGCCTTCATGCATGAACGGGTCTAGGTTGAGAAGTAAGCTTGTTGTAGAGATCTCTCCACCCTCCTGTAAGGTACTATACTCCTTGAAAAATGCATCCTTCTGTATAGATGCCATAATGACCCTTTGGGCTGCTTCACGTTCTTCAGGAGAGCGAGGTTTATTGCACCAATGCCATTCTTTCCCTGTATTTGCTGAACCTGTACAGACGGCCTTTTGAGAGTGAGCCTGATGGATCAAAAATGCAACCACACCCAGCAGGGAACTCCATGAAGAGAAATGCTGGAACCGCTCTGAGGCTAGATGTCTTTTTTTGGTGTGAGTGGCAAGTTACCTGTGGCCTAACTTCCACATCCCGCTCTGGGTTGACCAATTTAAAAGGCTCATGGCTCTCAGGATTAACAGTGTGATAAAGAAACTCTGGCCCTCTGTACCACATGGATGTACTGATTTGTGATGCAGAAAGGAAGGATAAAATTGAATTGAATTGTATCAATAATATGATAATTGCAATATTACAGTTCAATAAAATATGTAATATAATATTACATATAATAATACAATATTAAATACATATATTAGATTACTGTGCAATATTTTTGACCCTTTTCTTACCAAAGCATGTAGGTAAAGCCACAGTCTAATGAAAAAACAAAACCTCTTATTTAAATTGAGAATGAAACACAATTTGTGTAAAGAACTCCTCTTTTATAATCATTAAAGCTGTCAGTCATTTCTAAAACTCCAGTATTAAACTGAATACTTCATTTTCGTCGCGTCTCAGCGGAGCCGATTTGAACGTATCATGCCTTCAGCTCTCTTCTTTTGGAAATATGTCATGAGCTGTGCTTGAACTATTCCCTTGGCTGTTGTGAAAATGTGAACAGAGCGAAAAATGATGCGTGAGCCTGTGAGCAGTACAATACAGTATTGATTTCTTATTGGCTGTTATTTATAGTTCATAGATGATCATATGTAAGATCATGTAAAATCATGAAAATTTAATATTTCATGAGAAATTTTACATAACACACGGCATTATTAATCTGAAGGGAAGGATAAGAGGGATGGTGGTTTTACAGAGAAGATGGTTTTGTATTTTTTTTCAACAGGGGGGGCATCCCCCCACATCCCCCCCTGAAATCAAACCCTGATTGTAACCCTCTCTAGATTGTTAATTGTGGGTCTAAATCTACATCAAGATGTTTGTAAAGTGGAAAATTTGTATTGTAAATATAATTTAAAAAAATCACAAAATTGCAGTACTGTATCCAAAGAATGTGCACTACCATACTGTATGTCCAAACTACTTAATGATTATATTAGAAATGTGAGGACCCTAATAGTGAATGTGTGACACATGCGGCTGAATAAAGGACCACAGATAGTTTACATGGCTGTCTTACTGGGGTGTGTCTTAAATCACCAGGAGAGTGTACTAAAACGTGTGTTGTAATCTTGTAGATGCCACTGTCAGTAAATCTGATGGATGTTTATAAGAATCAGAGTTTAGCCCCACCCACTGTCTCCATAAGCACTTCCTGCCCTGAGAACCTGCCAAACATCAAGACAGAGTTCTATGGTAAGCACACACACATTCACACCATCACTTAATATTTTAACATGCTCATGCTTAATTAAAAAAAAAAAACTTATAATAATTTTAATATCATCTTCCTTTCAAAGAGACAGATGCTCGCGCTCTTGCAAAGGAACGACAAAAAAAAGACAACCACAACCTGAGTGAGTTCCTCAACATTCATTTCCTATAAAGCTTAGTGCAAGGATCTGATCTCAGTGCTCTCTTCATGTTCTCTCCCCGGTCCTGCAGTCGAGAGGAGGCGACGCTTCAACATCAACGACCGCATTAAAGAACTCGGGACTCTCATCCCCAAATCCAGCGACCCGTATGTCCATCACCACACCACTGCTACTGCACTGCACCATCAGACATGCTGCTTTCAGCTCATTTTGTGTGTGTGTGTGTGTGTGTGTGTGTGTGCGCGTGTGCGTACACTCAGGGACATGCGCTGGAACAAAGGCACGATTCTCAAGGCGTCAGTGGACTACATAAGGAAGCTGCAGAGGGACCAGCAACACGCCAAAGAGCTTGAAACCCAGCAAAAGAGCCTGGAGATCGCTAACCGCCACCTGATGCTGCGTGTACAGGTACATATCCTTGCATCATCATCATCACCATGATTATCATGACCTCAGTTCTCTTTGTTTTTGCAGGAGTTGGAGATAAAGGCTCGAGCTCATGGACTCTTCCCTTCGTCTCTACACTCTCCTGAAATTTCTGCTCGTCCAATCAAACAGGAGCCAGTGCTGGCTGACTGTGAAATGCCCAGAGAGGGCCACGTCATGACCTCTGACCCTAGGGCCTTTGGGGTCAAGACAACAGGTGCCAAACTGGATGACATTCTAATGGAGCAGACTCCACTGTCAACTGGAAGTGTTTCACCAAAGAACAGCAGCAACATGCATAACATGACCATGGAAGAGAACGGGTGCGCATGCTAGCACTTCCTAACCTGATTGTTGTTAGAACTTCAAAATTTTGCTTAGTTCTAAATGAATTAAAATTAATCAGTAGAATTTATTAAGCCTTGGGTTTAACCCACTCTGTGATGATGTGAATGTGATTGATGTAGATTTGCAAAAACACTGAGATTAGATACTCACCAATAATCTTTAAAATCCTCTACAGCACAGAACCTCACAGTCACTATGCACTTTACCTCTGTTTATATGAACGTTAGATTAGACACCGCAGACACACTTCTCTGGCATGAACATCACAGAATGTGAGCAACAGAGGATTCATTAAAAATGCACACTGCCTGGCCAAAAAACTCACACACACTCATATTTCTCCCAGTCGCCTTTAGCTTTGATTACACACACACACACACACACACACTGTGGTGTCCAGTTCATGTGTTTAAATGATTCCTCGTGCTCTCTCACAGTCCTGGAATACGGCGCGTGCCATCATATCAACTAAGTGTCTCAGAAACAGTCGTAGGAATCAATCTTATCATTTTGATTCATACACATTCACATTTCATACAAACTTCCATAATTTCTTTTGATTGTGTAAAGCTGCTTTGCGACAATGACAATTGTGAAAAAGCGCTATACAAATAAAATTTTTAAAGTGATAAAATTTTATTGAATCGCGCTCAAAAAATTTTTAGGATTGATAATATTCCTAGCGCAGACTAGGACATAAAAGTTCTTTAGGAAGCTTCCTACTCTTTTTTTTTTTGTTCAGCGTGGAATGTCACGTCACTTTTTACGACACTGAGAGCCATAGGCTGCATGTTATAGTGGGTGTTGTAGTTCTTACAGGTTTTTGTAGTTTTAAACGGTGGAAAAGCAAAATGGTGAAATCAGCAGCAGTTGTGTGAAAGCTTTATACACAGACTAAACTTATAGATGTGTGACTCGACTGCATGGCGTCATCCTATTCAGACTCCAATCACAACTGTTTAAAGCCCCTATAATAGAGCTTTGTAGGACCGTCATAATCTGATCAACATGATTTCAAAAAGAAAGTGAGACTGGAGAGAGGATGAAAGCGTTTAGCTTGTAGAGAAGGGAGTAAAATAAAAAAATAAGAAATAATTAAAGGAAAATTCTGCCCTACTCTAACCTCTAAAGATAAAAAGTGAATGTAGGCAGTTTGTGAAAGCATCAGTACCACCTGTCTGTCTGCAGCACAAACCCCTAAGGAGTGTGAAACATGAGGATACGCAATGTTAATGAAATGATGAAGTGCCACTTATAACGGAGAATCTGTGTTGTGTACACTCACCTGTGGAGACAGCATACGGAATGTCCGTTAAAGAACCCATTGCGTACACATGCGATTAAAATTTTTGTCCAAACATCTTTTGTTATAATGTTGATTAACTGCCCAGACACTCCTACTCCTAAAGGTAAGACCAAAATTGCATCACTCAGAGACAGGTCACTTAGGAGTGATTTCCTATTTGTGATCCCCATTCGTGATGTTTTTCCGACCACATTTCTTGCACAGATGGTTCAGCATCTGATAATGTGTTGTCTTAAGTGTGTCTTAACCCAGTTTCAGTCATTTAAAATCTCCTTAGTTGTTTTCTTTGCTTGATGAACCCCAATAACATGCTTTGCAACAACGGCCATTGTTAAAAGCTCTATCTAAATACATTTGACCCTTTTGAAGTGGTGATATTTGGCCAAGCAGTGTATATATTGTGTAAAACATAATTTTCTTTGTCCTGTTTATAGTGAGATTATCCTCAATAAGAAAGTTACTGCTTTTAACGAAAATTGTTTTGATCATATGATAAATTGGTGCAATAAAGTATATTTATTAAATTATGATGTGAACTGCCAGTTTTGCTTATTAAAGCTAGGGGGCGGGGCTAAACTATTTTAATTTGTCTGGTGCAAAACAATGCACCAGACACGTGCAAACAAGTGTGCAAAAAATATACCAACAGATAAACACTATATAGCAAACACAAGAGTATTTAAGTAATGTCTTTCTTCATTACATCACTGAAACACGGGGGTTTGGGTTTTGTAGGCCTTATCTTGGTTAACATAAGGAAATTCTTGAAGGAAAACTTTCACAGCGCATCACTTTTTCCACATTTTGTTATGTCACAGCCATATTCTAAAATGGATTAAATTCATTTTTTTTCAAGGTGTGTGTCTGTACAAATCATGTCCAATCAACTGAATTTACCACAAGTGGACTCCAATTAAGCTGTAGAAACATCTCAAGGATGATCAGGGGAAACAGGATGCGCCTGAGCTCAGTTTTGCAATTTTCTTTATTTTTAATAACTTTCAAAGACCTCAAGTAAACTTTTTTCATAATGTCATTATGGGGTGTTGTGTGTATAATTCCGAGGAAAAAATTTATTTAATCCATTTTAGAATAAGGCTGTGACATAAAATGTGGAAAAAGCTGGCGCTGTGATGCGCTTTCCAGATGCACTACATTTTAAGAGACACAAGGGGGTGGAGTCTCAAAATTACACAGCCACAAACTGTATATAAAGACCTGGACACACTCTGTGGCTCCATTCACAGGTATCCTGAAGAGCGGGTTTGAAGCACAGCTGTGGGAACTCTTGCTCATGGAAGGAGTCGACCTAAACCCGGATTAATCCATAAAAGGGAAATGGGAGGAGCAATACTTTCTTCAGTTAACACAAGCTAGCCAACTTAGCTTTAGCTTAGCTAAAATGCTATGGTGGATAATTTATATTCTAACATTATTTTGACTGATGCGTAGCAGACACCTGCAATACAGCTGTCATTCAAACCAGCCACGCCCCTAATTATACATAATTTCATGGTTTAAATTTTTAACTAATGTTACATATAAATTAACTTGTGTGCAGTTGTGACAACTTTAATTATATTCCTTAACATGAGGCTGTGATGTTCATGATGGAAAATTCACTACACATGAAAAATATCCTCAGAGAAAATGTGTGAACCGCCATCAAAGCTATTATTATTTTTATTACTTCTACTATTATTAATTCTGCTTAGATTTTTTCATGATAATTAATTAATTATATGCTTTATTATTTAATCTTCAACAGCTTACAAAAGATGTGAAATTACTGAAAGTACTGAAACACATTAACTTCATCCCTTTAAGCATTTAACATCTCAATCACACTGACATAATGTACAGTATTTTCACATCTCTCTGCTATAAGTCTAAGGCCACACAATAACGATAGCTAAATACTTCTGAAATAAAAAATGACTTGAGACATTTAGCAGCAGCTCCACATCCTGGCACTTGGCGTCCACATCACTCATTTACTCTGAAAATCAGTTTCTTTACTTTAAATACAAAACGGTGGAGTTCAGCACAAACCCATTATCCTCCTGAAGTGAGCGACCTGAGAGAGAACGTAAACACGAAATGCAGCAGCTTTTTATCCAAGAGGAATTCAAATTTTAGCGCTTAGCATCTGGTCACATCAAAGAGCTCCAGCCTGAAGGGGGCAGTGCAGAGCTGTGAAGGTCAGGTGGGTGGTGCAGGGAGGAGTTAGCACCACAGTCAATGTAGCGATAAGCCTCCAGTGTGTTCTGTGCACTACGAACCAGGTACGACGTTTTTACAGAGGTCCTGTAGGGGGCACAACACACACACACACACACACACACACACACCTGCCATGATCCATACACGTGTACTAGTACTATTTATTTATTGTAAATAGGCCACTTATGCACTTCTGGTCGGCTCTGCACAATGACAAAGTTAATGTGTGAGAAGTGTGTGTGTGTGTGTGTGTGTGTGTGTGTGTTAGGGGGGCTAGTGGACATTTATGTTTGAAGAATCAGACTCACTGTGTGAACACCACGATGTTGTGAACTTTAATACTCTCCATGGTGCAGAAAGCACTGTCAGAACAAAACACACACATACACACACACACACACATATTGTCACAATCTCCCGCACATCAGTGTGAATGAGGTTTTAAATGGGAAAACACTTTGAATCTAAGTGTAAAGGTAAACTCACTACACGTAGGACAGCGAACCGCTAATCTCCACACTCACAGTGAAGTTCATCTGCACACACACAAACACACTGTACAAAATAAAATCAGTAGAGTTGCTACTCCCATTCTCATTACTAAACCCTCAACATCCCTTACAACACCTCCCCCACCAATCAGTAACCCGTCTCTGACTGACCCCTCCCCCTCACCCGTCTCTGACTGACCGCTCACCCGTCTGTACCCAGCCCTCCCCTCACCCGTCTCTGACTGACCCCTTCCCCTCACCCGTCTCTGACTCAGTGGTTGGATACTGATGATGTTGTCGAGCTGCTGCGTGCCGATGACGGTCTTCATGTAGAGAACCTGACTGCTAACGCTGTCCACCATCACGGTGAAGAAGTTTCCGTTGTTAAACTTCAGAGCACTCTGAAAACACACAGGTATTTTAGTCAGTAGTTTCTCACAGTGAGAAAAACTAAACTTTTACACACCAGCTTAGTTAAGTTGGGAAATCTGAATGCTAATTATCCTGCAGACTCCTCCTCTGACTCCACTCACACCTGGTCCCTCACTCTATAGCGTCATTAAAAACTTTCTGTTCCATAAATTCTGGCAAGCAGAGCCACAAACCCACCTCCGCGCCAGAACTCAAATACTTAATCACTATGTATTAAAGAGTTTTGCAAGCAGCCGTTCGTATGCTGAGGTACAACTGTATACCGTATGTATACGAGGTACCTAAAATTAGCCTGCACCTTTTGATCAGCTATGCCTAATTCAATTTAAAGGTGCAAGATAATTTCTGGTATTTTTGGAAGACTATAGCTGGGGCAAAGCTTTTGGACGGGTAAAAAGAATGAAAAGGCTGCACAGTGAGCAATGAGTGCTCTTTAAAAATATCTACAAAGGAGGATTAACCCTTAAAACTAAAGCAGCGCTGATCAGTGTGGCAACAAAGCACTTGATCGATTAAAATAAATGAAACACTTATATGGACGTCCTGCCACTGTGTGTGTGTGTGTGTGTGTGTGTGCGCGTGTGTGGACGAGGGAGGCTTCAGACATCACACTGTGAATTTAGGTTTTCTGATGTCATGGAGAACCAAAGTTATTATTACAGTTAAAATGTGTAAATTATGTATGGTAATGGTAAGTATGGGAATGATGCTGCACAAATGTAGAAAACTAAAAATGTGCATATTATTATTATTATTATTATTATTGTTGTTGTTATTGGTCACAAAAACAACCTAAAAATTCCATAAAAACATAATCTTAGGAATCTGTCCTATTTCTTTGCCTGTGACCCATTTTTTTTTTACATTTTTAAATTAAGTCATGTTTGTACAGTTAAAATGTATATATCTATCCTCCCCATAACCAGATCGCTTCTAGGTGAACTTCTTCATTCAAAAAGGGTTAGGGTTGGAAATAATAACATAATTAAATAATGAGCTATCTTTTCTATAATAAGAAGCAACATTCATTATTAATAGCATTACATTAGATATGTTGCAACTATGTTAGCACCTTTTGTAAGTCACTCGGGATAAGATGTCAAATGCCTAAATGTAAGTAACATATTAGATCCTTGACTTGCCTGTACTGGCGGTGAATAATGCGAGTCAAATAGTGTAAACAACCCAGACGTACTAAGGAGTTCCGTTCAGGGAGCACATCCCCTACGTAACGCAGTACGTAACGCAGACTCATTCGTAAGTCTGACAAAATGAGTCTTAAACCCGTGCGGTGGACATAAGTAGAGTTTACCGCGAGGTTTTGGTGTTTTGGCATTTGAGCGACTTCTGAGATTTGTTCACATCTACGAATGCTTGATCTCTGTGTGTGTGTGTGTGTGTGTGTGTGTGTGTGTGTGTGTGTATGTGTCTCTGCGGAAATTCATAACTCAAATGTTCGTAAGTCGGGGACGTATTGTACTTTATTAATATATTTATTTTCTATGAAGATGCCTACAAAATCACCACAAAAAAAGATCAGACACAGTCTCAGTGAGTTATGTTATGATCTTTTCCTCACCACTGCTGTCTTCCAGATTTCAGCAAAGCTGCACTGTGAGAGCATGCATTGTTAAACACACCATATATACAGTAAATAAATATAATTAAAGTATGAATTATGCTGTTAAAGCCTGAAGATATCCAACACAATCTGCTGTGTGTGTGTGGGGGGGGGGGAGGGGGGGGGACTCACAGTCATGTTAATGAGCACGCGGCTGGTGTCGTGGTCGAAGTGGATGATGACAGACTGAATCCCTCCGTCCTCCACCAGCACCGGCCGAGGGAACATGAAGAAGGTGACGAGGGAGCAGACGAACAAACACACAATCACAGACAGACCCACATACTGCTTTCTGTACGCACACACACACACACACACACACACACACACGCACACATGCACACATGTTAAACACTGATTTTGGCCAAGCATCAGCAGTGGACAGAGCATGGGCGGGGCAAACCAGCAGGTACTGTAATGATTCTACTGTACTGTAATGATACATCTGTCTGTCTCTCACATGTCTAATCCTGACACACATCTATTTTAATGATTACTGTATGCATGTATTAAGCACTTTATTAGGAACGCCTGTACATATGTATTCATTCATGAAATGATCTAATCCTCTGACCGTGTGACAGCAGTGAATAGATCACACGGTCAGAGGATTAGATACAGGACAGAAGTTTCTAGTAATAATCACCAGAAAGCTCCCCGAGAGATCAGAGGAGAACAGTTTGACGGCTTCAAGGTGACAGAAAGGCTGCAGTAACTCATAACCAGTCAGTAAAACTGTGACGCACTCAGAGCAGGTAACACATCGAACCTTGACGCCAGGTTCCACTTCTGTCAGAGACACACTGGCTGCTGAGGACTGGAGGAACACAGTCTGGGCTGATGAATCCAGAGTTCTGCTGGGGCTCAGTGGTGTGATGGTGGAGAATGTTGTCTTGGCATACATTGGGATTGACAATGCCTGCAGCTTGTATGAGCTTTACTGCCGACCATCTACATCCTTTCATTGGCCACAATTCACCTTCTACCAGCTACTTACAGCATAGCAGTGCACCAGGTCACAAGACGAGGGAGTGTGAAGCTAGTAGAGCGTCGCTGGGACATGGTAGAGCAGCAGAGTCGCAGCATGAGAGTGGACTGAGAAAGATCTGCAGGAACTGCATGATGCAACCAACATGGACCAGAACTTCAAAACAAATTTTCCAAATCTTGTGGAATCCAAGCCATGAAGAACTGAGGGAGAGCTGAATGACTCATCTGTTCCTCTCAAGGTTTTATATCAGTGAGTTTATACATATAACACACACCGATAGATTATACTTCTATTTACACAGAGAGGTGAGTGTGTGTGTGTCTGTGTGTCTCACGTTCTTTGAGGCTGCAGTCTCTGGTCACTGTAGGGAATCAATGCCACCAACTCATTCACCTGATCTGTTAAAAAAGGGCAAAAAAAAATAAAATGGGTCTCTCTCTCCCTCACACACACACACACACACACACACACCTTGCAATACGATCAATAAGACTGACAGCTCATTAACTGATCTGTGTGTGTGTGTGTGTGTGTGTGTGTGTGTGTGTGCGTGCGTGCACTCAGGCTGTTTTGATATTTATTTAAATACACCAACATTTAAAACTTGGTATAGCATAAGTGGAGGTCATGTGACTGGTCATGTGACTGGTTTTGACTACAATGTGCTATTTGGAGTTTGTTGTAATATTAACTTTGCTGCGCTCTGATTGGCTGCTGTTTCACTACAGAATCATATGTTAATTTAGTTTTGCTGCTTTTATGGAGGTTATGTGATTTACTGTCCCTGTAATTTTTGTAATTTCATGTTTTGGGTTCAAGCCCATGCTGCAGGAGGGATCAGAACAGGAAGGTGAGACTCACCTGACGGGATGCGTCCGGAGCCCTGGCAGGTGGGACAGGTGATACTGTCTCTGCCCGTGAACTCCACGTACGGGAACCTGGCAATGTCCTCCTGTCTGTCCCGTCCATCCAGAGAGTCGTCATCCACTCGCTCCACCAGACTGTCCGCACTGCGCATCTTCCTGACTCCGCCCACTGAACCGCAGGGTTGAGACCACGATGAGCCCATTAGCCCCACCCTTCATACACACACACACACACACACACACACACACACACACACAAATAACTGCCTTAACATTAAACCCACTTCCAGGAGAAGTGATTAACACTGATTACCTGGTCCCAGCGCACATGTCAGGGGGCGAGATTTACACTATTACACAACTGGTGAACACTCAGGTCTCAGAGTAGAGGGGAACTGGACTCAGCAGGGAAACCGATCATCATTTGGTTCTGATTCATACACATTCAAATTCCATACAAACTTAAATAATTCTTTTGATTGTGTTAAGCTGCTTTGGGACAATG
>JAQMYJ010000015.1:54968-74049 GCA_030014305.1 Clarias laeviceps
AAACCCACCAAGCACGGGGAGAACATGCAAACTCCATGCACACAGAGATAGGAATCGAACCCGGACCCTGGAGGTGCGACATTGCTAACCACTACACCACCATGCCGCCTGTATTATTATTATTATTTATAATTATTAATAAGTTAAAAATTATTTCAAATATTTCAAATAATTGACATTTATAAGTAGTAATTAATATTAATATTTACAAATAAATAATACTATCTACTACTACATATCCTGATTTTTTTTTTGCCAGCTTAACAACTAATTGTATTGGAGGGTCCTTCATGTCCTTCATCCTGCTCAAGGGCCCGCCTGGGGCTCTAATCAGGGACCCTCTGATTAGTTCAACACCTTAACCACCAGGTGAGCCCTGCCCCTATTTATTGAGTGTATTTACAATATTGTCATTAACATACAGTACATTGTTGCTGTTATAATTTATTATCAAACTTGTTGGCTCTGTTGATGCGCCAACCTGCACCAGCTCGTGCTGTAGAGTAAATTACACCTGAGACTACATTACTGCTTAATATTTATATGTTTGGTGAAGTATATTAGGATGTTGTGTTTACGTAATGGAGAGTGTGTTTATAATCCATATACATCTACTTTATAAAAAAATACTATTCTGATAAAAGAAAAAAAGATTAAATCTGCACTGGAATCTGTATTCATATTAGTTTCAAACTAAACTAGATTTTTGGATTATTTTTTCCATTAAAACATCAATCTGGCCCTGACCCTAACTTTACTGAACTGAAGCCTGTCATAAACCGGTAAAGAGTGTGAGGATTTTATTGAGTTAATTATTAAACATTAATTTCTCTGAGTCTTATCCCCACGCTCCTTGTTTACCTCCTCAGTGAGAGAAGAAAAGAAACCAGGAAAGAAAGCAAGGAAGTGAAATAAATAGAAGATGTTTCGCTGTTCCATCCATGTCCACGTCTCACACACATCATACGCTGCTGTGATGTCCACATGTGGAAGCTCTGATGACTCACTGTGATCTTGTGTAAATAAACTAAATAAAGATTGGATCTTAGTCCGACTGTGCACTGAAATTTACACAAAATAAAGCAGATGATCAGTGGAGTCTCCGCATCAACACAATTCCTGCTAGACATTAATAAAATGAATGCCGTGTGTCCTTCAGGCTTCATGAACAAGAGCGGACATTCCTCCCAGCTGTGGCGTTTACTGAGGAATAAAACATAAATGGAGAAGATCTAAAGGAGAGAGAGAGTGAATGAAATGTGTTGTCTAATGCCTATAAAACACACAGAGCTGCAAATCAGTGATGCGTTCAGGCCGTGCATGCCTGACCTCTCGTCTCCATGTCATGATCTTATGATCTCTACAGACTCTCAAGATCCGACCACTTCTTCTGCTCAATTCATCTCAATTCCATTCAGTTTTACTTCTACTACTACTTTTATCATCATCACAAAGCAGCTTTACAGAATTTAAGCCCAGGCTCACCATCTGACGTCTGTAACTGATCTCTCGTTCTCCCACACAACCCCATGGTTACGCTCTCTCCTCCAGCTTCCTGTAGCTGCTGCATCAGATGCTCGCCTACGAAACCCAAAAGCAGACCTCTGCCTCCCTCAGCACTCACCCAGACCCCCCCCCCCCGACCTGCCCTCCGCTCTGCCCTCCGCTCTGCCCTCCGCTCCCACCGGTCCTCTGGCCCTGCTCGCTCTGCCACACCGAGGCTCAGGGTGAGAGGAAGACCTCCATCATGGCTCATCTTTCTCCTGCATGGATCTTCTCAGGCTGGAGATGAGATGCGTGACTGATGGAGAGTTGAAACGCATAGAGTGTGTTTTCTTGCAGCGCTAACTCTCTAACACTAACACTGACCGTACTCCCAGACTCAGATGTGTGTGTGTGTGTGTGTGTGTGTGTCCCAAAATAAAGATGTTCCTAATGGAGATATAAAGCACTTCTCTAGGTCATACCATCTAACAAATGTCTGAGAACTGTATAATGATTTTATACTAACACACACACACGCACACACACACACACACACACACATCTGAGTCTGGGAGTACGGTCAGTGTTAGTGTTAGAGAGTTAGTGCTGCAAGAAAACACACTCTATGCGTTTCAACTCTCCATCAGTCACGCATCTCATCTCCAGCCTGAGAAGATCCATGCAGGAGAAAGACGAAAAAACACACACAGACACTGTCTGTATTTTAGTGTTTTTTGTTCAGTGAGTAAATTTGTTAATGTCAGGCTCGGCTCTGAGAGAGTGTGGTGGTGATGAGTGTGTGTCACTAAAGTGTGTACGTTCGGTCTGGTGTTTCACTCACTGCAGCCCCGCGCAGCGCCCTCGGGTTCTACTCAGTGTTTAGGTTCACGTCTCCTCCCCAAATCTGTCTGAGTTTAAGCTTTATGTGTGTATTTGGCAGATTCTCTTATATACAGCGACTTACAAAAGTGCTTTGAAATTTCCAAATATTATTAAATGTCATCAAATGCATCTATGATTTGTTAAAAAACACTAAGACAAACCAAATATAAGTTTATTAGGCTTTTTCTCATCAGATTTTACAAAAATTTTAAGCAAATAAAATTTTGTTCTATTGGCAGAGAATTTCACATCTTTCAGGAAATAATTTCCTAAAACTAGCAAAACTATAATAAAATAGAACAAAAAAGTTTTGTTTGGAAATTTAAAAGAATTTGTTTAGAAACAATCATATGACAAATCACAAATATGAGACAATGTAACTAGAGTCAAGATACGTTTACTAGCTTAGATTAAAAAACTTTTGCAGTGTGTGTGTGTGAGAAAGAGAGAGAGAGTCTTGTGAGTCCAAAATTAAGCTCTCACTAAAGGATGTTTTATATTTTTATGTCTTTTCTTGTCTTGTCCTCTTTGTTCATCTTTGTCTGATAATTTAAATATTAAATATTATAATAATCTGATGAAAATACGTAATATTTTAAGGTGAACTATTCTCTGAACTGTGTGTGTGTGTGTGTGTGTGTAATTTCAAAGTGTGAGCTCTGGATTTAATAAAATACACAGCACTTCAGGAGAACCTACAGCGATCCGGCTCACACTCCAGCTTCATTCTCTATCACACCTCCACATTTCCATCGTCCAATCAGAGACGAGTCCTGACATTCATTTTGTATGCTTTGAGCTGGGTGTGTCCTTGAATTTGTCCAATCAGTGATGGAGGTGGGCGAAGCCTGCTAGGACCAAGCTGGTCTTTATAAATGTGCTGGAAACCAGATGGTGGTTAAAGCTGAAGCTGACTGAAGGATCAACAGGAAAGTTCTGAACTTTAGGCAGTAAATCCAAAGGTACTGTATTTGTTTTATTATTAATTTCTGAACTGACAGTAAAACTCCAAAATGTTTAAATTGAAACCATTTTGTTAATGTTTAAGTTATAGAGAGGAAAACAAGTGGTAGATCAGGACTAGAGGAACTCAGAAGAGATCAGAGACAGAAGATCATCTGCCATGAGAGAGGAGAACAGCTGTGGAGATTTTCCCAAAGGCGGAGTGATTCCCCGAGACGAGGACGAGGAACACCGCAATAATAAATGTCTCGTTGTCGTGACCCGAAAACGACTGACAAGCCCTAAAAAGGAGCTCGGCGCCGAGCTGCTGGCTGAAGATAAAATTGGAGCACCATCCATCCCTAAACGACCAAAAAAGAATTCTCCATCTCCTTCTTCGTCCTCGCTGGTGCCGTTGGTGAGCTCGGTGTCGCCGCTTCCCGCTCAGCAGTTTGAGGATCTTCACTCTCAGAGGGTCATCGCTAACGTGAGGGAACGTCAGCGCACGCAGTCTCTGAACGATGCCTTCGCCTCTCTCAGGAAGATCATCCCCACGTTGCCGTCCGACAAACTGAGCAAAATCCAGATCCTCAAACTCGCCTCGCGCTACATCGACTTCCTCTACCAGGTGCTGCAGAGCGACGACGGACAGATGGACGCCAAGATGGCGAGCTGTAACTACCTGGCACACGAGAGACTGAGCTACGCCTTTTCTGTGTGGAGAATGGAGGGAGCCTGGTCCATGTCGGCCACTCACTAACTCACTAACAACACCTCGTCACCTCTGTGCAGCCAGAACACTCCGCTGGTTCTCATAGATTTCATTAACGCTACAAGCTCTAAGCTCACCTTATTATCATAACCACGCCCCTCACCCTGACCACCTCATTACAAGTCCAGTGTTGAAAAAAGTCTTTTCTCATCTAATCTTGATAATTCTGTCTTCCTCTGACTCTACGGTCCACTTCCTGGTTGGGTGCTCTGACCAATCAAACGCAAGCTTAATGTAAATGTGTTTAGTTGTAATTAGCTCATTAGCGACGCCAATGCTAACCTAAAGGCCGTATCTTTTGCAATCGTCAATCAACGCTCGTGAACTTTGACGCTGAAGCTGATTTTCTCCTTGTGTTTAAAACAAGGTTCATTCTGGCTGTTCTGTAGATTATCACAGAGACAGAAACCTTTCATGGAATTTCATGAATAAACTGAACTTTAAATCATCTACTCGAGGGATGCAACCACAAAAACAACAAAACTCAGCACTACAGGTGAGTCAGTGGGGTGTGTGTGAGGGAGAGAGAGTGAGAGAGAGAGAGCGAGCAGGATGTGTCTTAGTGTTGTATAAATATTGTAGATAATATCATCATCCTGTTATCCTCAAATTTATGATCCTCGTTTGTCCTTACATTCAGCAATTAAAATTTCCAATTGTTGTTTAAATTTAAGCTTCAGGTGATTTACTTTCTTTGCTTTTTAAATTTTCTTTGCTGAATGCATAAAAACACTGCAACCTACCCACCACCCCCACCGCTTATACATTCAGAATACCTGAATTATGTGAAAATGGAAAAATATGCAAATCACCATAAAATCTCACTGATTTATCTAAAAATGGAATGGGAGAGAAATTTTGCATGCATGTGTTTAATCACACATTAAACAATAATTATTCATTAATTCATTACAAAAAACTGAGAAATATTCCATTGTATTTTTTAAATATGCCAGTGTAGTGGTGTAGTGGTTAGCACTGTGGCCTGACACCTCCAGGGTCAACGGCACGATTCCCGCCTTTGCATGTTCTCCTGGTGCTTGGTGGGTTTCCTCCAGGTACTCCGGTTTCCTCCCACAGTCCAAAGACATGCAGATTAGACTAATCGGCCTTCCCAAATTGACCATAGTGTGTGTGTGTGTGTGTGTGTGTGCGCCCTGTAATGGACTGCCACCATGTGTACCCCACCTCGTGCCCTGAGTCTCCTGGGATAGGCTCCAGGCCCCTCGTGGCCCTGTACAGTATAAAGTGTTATAGAGAATGAGTGAATGAAAAACTAATAAATGATAAAATAAATAAATACATTTACACTATTATTAGGTTTCTTGAAAATTAGTTTAAAATTATTATTATTAACCTAAGCTAATTAGGAACTAATTCCTAATAACAAACTTGGGTGGGGAGTGACTTTGTATTCATTTGTTTGTTTACTTACTGTATATATATTGTGCCAAAAATTAGGATAATTAATGCTTATAGAGAAAACTAACCACCGCACCTTGATAAGTGTCTGAAATTCATTATTATAATTTTATTGTAGATTTCCCTGAAATAATCATCACCTAATTACAAATTCTTTTATTTCAGTAGTGGACATTTTCCAAATGATGCAGTAAATGAATATATATATATATATATATATGTTTTAACAGAACACGAAATGTTTAACAGCTGTGAATTAAACCTACATAAAACACATTTTACTTAAATCTTAAATTATTTATTTACTTAAACATATTATATTTCTGACTTTAACAGACATTTAACACAAAAATAATAAATTTATTAGTTCAGATATATTTTTGTTTAATCAGACTGTTTAATACTGCACTCACTAAACATTAGGAATTTATTGATTTATTATAATTTGTCTTTCTGTTTTTTTGTTTGTTTTTTAAAAGACAAAATGCTTCTGTGGAATTAATTATAATTTAGCAAATTAATACAAAGAGATAAACAAATAAACCAACAGAATTACGTTAAATTTATGTTAATCTCATAAAATCATCATCATTATTATTATTATTATTGAACTTTGGTTAGTTATACTTTATGAACATCTTGGTGTCAAAAAATCTGAAAACTTACAATATTATTTAAGTGATTATTTTCACAATTAGTGAAATCACTTTTTATTTAAATGAGCATAATAAATATGAAACTTTATAAATATATAATTATTGCTGTAAGAATTGTAGAAGTTTTTTCATAATTTCATTTGACGGTTTAAAATGCAATAATCTAGAACTTAATTTCTGCTTCTAACTAAAACAACATTTTAATTAACTCAATAAAGCAGCTGATTTAACACACAAACATACACACACACACACACACACACATGCGCACACACACACGCGCACACACACACACACACACACACACGAACATACACTGCGGTGTAATCAAAGCCTGCGGGTGCAGACATGCAGGAACCTAATGATTAGAAACAGTTGTGTTGTGTGTAGAGAGGTGTGGGTGTGTGTGTGTGTGTGTGTGTGTGTGTGTGTGTGTGTGTGTGTGTGTGTTGTGTGTGTTTTCGCTGTTAAATTAAAAAACCCATTTATTGGGTTTTTATAAATCTCATGTTCTATACAGACACTACAGAGTGTGTGTGTGTGTGTGTGTGTGTGTGTGTTAGGTAAGAGTGTGATTTGAAACACTATAGTGTGTGTGTGTGTGTGTGTGTTAGGTGAGAGTCTGATCTGAAACACTACAAAGTGTTTGTGTGTGTGTGTGTGTGTGTGTGTGTGTGTGTGTATGAGACACTACAAAGTGTGTGTGTGTGTGTGTGTTAGGTGAGAGTGTGATCTAAAACATTATACAGTGTGTGTGTGTGTTAGGTGTGTGTGTGTGTGTGTGTGTGTGTGTGTGATCTGAGACATTTATATTTAGGCATGTGGTAGAAGTTCTTATCCAGAGCAACTTACAAGAGTGCTTTAAAGTTTCCGTCATTAGACTAGAACCCTACACTGGGTTGCTAAGTTAATAAGTATAAGTTTTATCCCAATTACTTTTGGGAAGGGTTTTTTGGAGGGGGAGGGGTGAATCTCAATGTCTAAGAAACAGATAGGTCTTTAGTCGTCATTTAAAGCTGTCAAGTGACTCGGCTAATTCCACCAAGTTCATTCCACAACCAAGGTGCCAGAACAGAAAACAGTCTAGTTGTCTTCCTCGATCTCTGAGTGCGGTGCGTGGTGTGGTTAGAGCAGAGAGGTAAGTGGGTGCTGGGACGTTTTTAGCTTTGTAGGCTAAAAAAGTCAGGGTTTTGAATTTGACGCAGCAGCTACAGGAAGCCAGTTCAGGGAGCGGAGAAGTGGGTGGGGGTGTATGGGGGGCTGGAGAACTTGGGAAGGTTGAAGACGTGACGTGCAGCTGCATTCTGGATCAACTGCAGAGAATGAATGGTGGACAGAGACAGACCTGAGCGAAGAGAGATCCAGTAGTCCAGTCTTGAAATAACAAGGGACTGAACAACTGAAGTTGTAAAAAATAAATTGACAAGAGTGAGTAAGCAACGTGTGGGGAAAATGACAGATGATCAGAGTTACCCCAAAATTGTGATTGATCTGATTGCTGTCTAGGGAGATCATATGGTCCAATGAGTAGCCAGGGATGAACAGCAGTTCAGTTTTACTCAGATTGAGCTTCAGCTGATGAGCTGCCATCCAGGTTGAGATGTCTGCCAGACACACTGATCCAGGTGCAAGATCCGGGAGGAAACCTGAGTGTCTGAGGGAGGAAAATCCATGCGATGATATGACCTTACACACCTTAGTGTGTGTGGATCCCCTCTTACCAAGATCCTGGGTATAGCGGGAGAACAGAAGAAGACCATGTAATGAACCCTGTGGGACACCACAGGAGAGTCTGCGTGGGGCAGATGTGGATCCCCTCTATGCCACCTCATATGAGATCTAGGTAAGAAGAAAACCATTGCCATGTTGTGCCACAGATTCCAAGGCTTGTAAGAATAGACAAAAAAATATCTTGTGGTTCACTGCGGCAAATGCAACTGAGGGGTCCAGGAGGATGAGAACAAAGGACAGTTTAACTGATCTAGCAGCATGAAGCTTCTCAGTGACAGACACAAGGGCAGTTTCTGGGGAATGTGCCACTACAGAGTGCATGTTAGGTGAGTATGTGCGATCTGAGACACTACAAGGTTTGTTTTAGGTGAGTGTGTGTGATCTGCAACACTACAATGGTCTTGGGGAGCTCAGTGGTTAAGATGTTGGACTATGGTTTGGAAGGTCCCAGGTTCAAACCCCATGACTACCAAATTACCACTGTTGGGCCCATGAGCGAGGCCCTCAACCCCCAACTGATCAGATGTATAATGAGATAAAAATGTAAGTCGCTCTGGTTCAGGGTGTTGGCCAAATGCCTAAATGTACAAGGTGAGAGTGTGTGTTATCTGAGACACTACAGAGTGTGTGTGTGTGTTAGGTGAGTGTGTGACTTGTAACAATGCCAGCCCTAACCTTCCTGGGTCCCTCTCCATTTAGTAGAGAGCAGAATGGAGTATAAATAAATAATATACAGTATATTAAACTATATATAATATACTAGTGAGACAATACGTAACAACTCCATCAGGCTAAATAAACACGGTTCCCTCAGATGCCCTTTAAGAGGCTTTAATGACGTGACTCAGTGGCACAGCCTACCTGAGGGTTATTATTTACTGAGAGACATCCTGTCTGTCGATATTGCCCATATACAGTTAAAATAAATTATTATTTTACATTCACTGTTTAATGAAAAATCAATCAAGAAAAAAATTAAAATAAGGAAAGAAATTAAAATCAGGAAAGAACATAGAATGAGAAGGGGTGTACAAACTTTTGACTGGTAGTGTATATCTTGATACTAGTGATTTATTTTTCTGAAGCGTTTTTTCTTTCTGTATGTGCGCACACACTCGAGAGCTTGAATTTTGCTTCTGTGTGTTGCAGTACCACGCAGTCATGCTTCACGCCATGGGTCAAGCTGTAAATGTTCTAATTAAGAAAGCCGTCTTCAGTTAGTTGTCATTTTTTGAAGCCCACTATGTTACATAACTTGGTGAGAGACAGACTAGCCAGGCTAATTTATGCGCGGCTATAAGGATACCGTTACCTCCACATGGTCTGCACTGATTCCTACCCGATGGGGCTGCTGCAATCACATTTTAGTGCATGTGAAGACAGATAGATAGACAGATAGATACATAGATAGATACATAGATAGATACATAGATAGATACATAGATAGTCTACTTTATTGATCTCAAACTGAAATCTGTGCTTCACTCTAACTTTTGTCAGGCACGATGTCTGGGTTAGACCGACATGCTGTCTAGCAAGACACAGACAGACCAAGAGGAAAGAGCAACTTCACATCTGTTATTGCTGACATTAAACTGGAAAATACCAGTTTACCAGCCTGTTGTTCCCGTAGTTCACTCTCATGGAGTTCCATTTTTGTGTTCTGACCCGAAGGATAAATGCGCTTCATCCTCTCAAACAAACAAACAAACAAACAAACAACAAAACAAAAAAAACTGCAGAGTGTGTGTTAGGTGAGAGTGTGTGATCTTAGAAACTCTGTGGTGTGTGTAAAGTGAGTGTGTGAATGTATGAACTGTCTCTGGTTCAGTCATTTGTATTCCTTTATC
Source organism: Clarias laeviceps (assembly GCA_030014305.1). Lineage (NCBI taxonomy): Eukaryota > Metazoa > Chordata > Actinopteri > Siluriformes > Clariidae > Clarias > Clarias laeviceps. The sequence continues at coordinate 64,709 of JAQMYJ010000015.1, forward strand.
ACACACATTCACATTGAGCTCATTCACCATCAGTTCTTGTTTCTCCACCACTTTCACAACCTTCAGTAAGACCAATTAAATCATAGAGAGATTATTACTACTCCTCTTTTCACTCAAGCCAAATTTAAACAGGAACTGATAAACTTATAACTCAATGTCTCTGTAACTGTAAAACTTCATAACTTACTCACTCAGTCTCTATAGCAATATGTTCACTATGGGGGGGGGGGGGGGAGGAAACGCCACACAAGAGGGAGGAAATTGAACCCTCAACCTTGGAGTTGCAGGGTCGCAACTTAATAAATTTATATCTCAATCATTTAATTACCCGATACCTTTATCATTCTATAACTTGATAACTAAATAATTTGGTAACTTCGTAAATTTATACCTTTATACCTTGCTGACTTTAATTTCACATCTGCATAATTTTATACAAATTTTATTCATTCTAGAAGCAAGTTCTTAAGATGATTATTTGTATTGCAATATGAATTTTCTCAGAAGAAAAAATATAAGTGCAGATAATCCATTCCAGCCCCCCAAAAATATTACAAATATAAAAAATAAAAAAAAAATGCCAGAAAAATCACATAACTTTTGAATGCATGCCAAATGTAACATTGGTGTCATTGGTTGACTCTTTCGAAACAGCTTTCGCTGACTGAAAATCTTTTAAAATTCGCAAACTGGCTTGGCTTGGCTTTCCACTGATGCAAACAAGTTTTGAACGGCTCCCAGACGTACACGCAACTCAGCCAGAGTTCGGTTGGAATGATTTGTTCATTCGTATGCTCAAAATGCTTTGTATGCTGATGCAGATTTCTTGCAGCAATTCAGTTGTTTAGGTGTAAATTCATAAGGGAGGGCATTCATATGCCGAGGTTCCACTAAAGGATATACTTTTTTGTTTTTAGGAATTTTCATATGTGAGAATTGATTTAGAAATGTTACTGATTGTTTTTACATCCGTACATGGTCTGGCTTCAGAGTACATCAGCTACATGATTAGTCCTGATACTTCACTCAGGGCTTTTCGTTCTGTTGATACAGTACTGCTAACCATGGCGTGGTCATGATTGAACACAATGCATTCGCAGTTACTGTCCTGACTGTCTTTCTGGTGAGGGCCGGATGAATTGACTGCAGGATTAAATGAGTAGGGAAGCTCCTGTGCTCGCTGAAGTAACGGCCAGGGTTTCTGTTTCAGCTGCTGAATGCCTTTGTTCTGGAGTGGAAAGTGATTTTTTTTTATGAATGGGATGTTCCTCCCCATCAAACTCCTGTAAAGGGACTAAATCTAAGCCTGTCTCCAAAGTGTCTGTGTGGATGAAGAAGGGCCGCACAAACTCTGTGTTGTGCCACACAGAGGAGCAGGTGAGCACATTTTCAATGACTGAAATGACTGAAGTTCTCCTCCTGGCACTGCGGTTCACCTGACTCACCTGGGCTGCTGTTGCCTTTCTTGTGCTTGAAATCAAAGTGGTCGCTTAAATATGATGTGACACTTTGCGCCGGATAGCCGAGAGAAAAAAGAGCTCAGAGCCGAGAATAACGTTCAGCACAAAACCTTTATCGGCTCTTTCACTGTCACAAAATTATAATACAAAACATAAAGTAAAAGTAAAGAAAAGGGTAAAGAAATAGAGCGATTCGGGGGGAGCAGCACAGCTGAGCTCCTACTCGTTCTCTCCTTCTCACACACACACACACACACACACACACACACACACCTCCGCAGGTAGGTAAATGTAATCCGTTATTCAGACAATTTATGTAACCTGCGAGCCAGACAGCAGTCATTCCCAATCCGTTAGTGTGTGTGTGTGTGTGAGTGTGTGTGAAAGTCGTCCTACAAGTTTCCACCTCTGCCAGCTAACAGGACAGAACAAACACACGGGCGGAGAGGAAAATCTTTTTAAGAGAGGTGTGAGGAAAGTGGGAGTGAGGCAGAGAGGAACACTGGTGTATGGGATGGTGTAGGTGAGTCTTTGGCCCTGACTTGCTCTCTGGAGTGGGACAGGTGGCTTCTGGATCACTTGAGATGTCGCTGAGTGAGTCGGACTCTATTTACAGGTAGTTGGGTAAATTAGAGAGCTGTGAATAGAATAATAAGATTATTCTATGTGTCTCGTCAGTCTGCATGGTGCCACTGCCGTATGGTTGATCCATAACATCATGCAAGCGAAGAGTGCAGCCTGATCAGGGTGGGTGCTTTGGCATATGACAGTCCCTGAGCTTCCAGTTATGAAGCTGGGGACAGAGAGCAGGTTCCGCCACGATACAGTGCCCCCTGGAGCAGATAGGGTTAAGGGCCTTAAGTGGTGCTGGGGCTCAAACCCCTGACCTTCTGATCACTAACCCAGAGCCAAGCTGTTTAAACCACCACTGTCCCAACTCTTTCATGTCTGTTCCATGGATTTTACGTCATGTATCTACTCATGTATAAGAGGGTGGATGCCTTACATTATGTTTGTGTGTTTTGTTTTATGTAAAGCTGCTCTGTGTTGTAATGATGAGATTTAAATCCCTCTTCAGCTGGTCAGCTTCAGCTTTTAAACGTGCACTAAAAATAAACTGAATTGAAACTATCTTGATATATAGTTTCAATTCAGTTTATTTTTAGTAAATCAATAATTCTAAAACTCTGTCACTCTGTAAGTCTAAAAAAATGGAGATTACTGTAACTCATTAACTCAGTAACTCTGTAAGTCTAGAACTCATCAAGTCTGTAAACTGAATATCTATAGGGTTATAGGTTTATAATGTTATAATTTCAGGCAGATGGGATGAATGAAATTGCATGCACACCAAAACATTATGATAAAAGCTACAACAACACAAATATGCACAGATCCTTTAATATGTTCAGAAAAATTAGGAGGAGAAGCTCAGCGTGATCGGGAACAAATAATAAAACAAAATAAAACACTAAACCCTGATTTCTACATGCTGAAAATGATTCTGAATAACTGTTATATGTTCCTGTGTGTGTGTGTGTGTGTGTGTGTGTGTGTTTACTGCAGAAAATAAAAATCTCTATCCATTTCTGTTTTTTTTCCAGATTTCAAGAATTTCCAGTGTTTATCCTGTCAGTGAGAGAATAAGAGCTTAAGTTGAATAAGTTTGCTTCTCTTCAGCAGAGTCTCTTGGAGTCCAATTGCATTCTGATGAGTGTGTGTGTGTGTGTGTGTGTGTGTGTCTATTATACACTCTGCCTCTATCACACAGTTCACATAAAACTTCTGCTTATTGATTCACTAACATTTAACTTGTCGCTCAATTAGAAGCTTTAACTCGCTTCCTCAGCAGTGTTTTATAAAACTTTTTTTTTATTATTGCTATTTAATTTCTCTGATTTTCCATAAAATCACCTTCAGCCACTATTTTGTAGAGGAAGTGCATCACACTGGGGAAACTGAGCTTTGAACACTGAACTTGTGTGTTTTTTTAGGAATCCAAATATAAAGCTTGATCCTGATATTTTTGATCCTGATATTTTTGATCCTGATAAGTTACACTGCGACGGTGTTTATTGATAAGTGCTTGTAGAAATAAAACTGATCTGATTTAAAGTGAAACAGAGCTGAATGGACCGATCGCTCCGTGGGCGAGAGGAAAGCGAGGCGGGTCTGTGGCACTGAAGTCAGGTTATTTTATGTATGATTTTAATACAAACAATGTAATAAATCAGTGAATGAATAATTAATTCCAGCTCTATGCAGGTTCTCTGACCAGAGAGGTGTGTGAAATATGGGGTGTGTTTAATTATAAGCATCACACAGTCAGAGACGGCATTAAACCGTGTTTCCTTTTATTTGCTTGGATGTTTTGGTACTGTGCGTGTATGTGTGTGTGTGTGTGTGTGTGTGTGTGTGTATATCTACTCAGCTCATCTCTGTTCTCCACTCAGAGCTCTAAATGGTCCTTCTGTAGTGCTATGAGAGACATCAGAACTTCTGACATGCTGAAAACATGGGATGCTCATTTTCACACTTTGCTGTTTATATCTGCCCCACCCCTTCAGAACCTCACCCCTTCTCATAAGCCCACCCCTTCATAACCCCTCCCCTTCATAAGCCCACCCCCTCCTTTAGCCTAAATCTAAAGATGTAATTTAGCCGCTCAGACCAGAAGCTTATCCCTGTTTTCTGCCGCGTCTCCAGCAGATCCGAGAACCAGAAGAAACATCTCAGCCTTGTTGGAGTGTGTTTCTGCTCCCCATCTCCACCTCTCTGAGCTCCATCACATCATGAGTTAATGTTCGCTATCAGCAGATCGACAGCAGGAGTGTGTAGGTGGTCAAAAAGTTGTGGCAAAGACAATTTAACAACGTTAGGTACACAGATAAGGATAAGGTTACCTTACAGTCACCTTACAGCACAATGAAATGGGTCAGCCAGGATACAGCGCCCCCTGGAGCAGACAGGGTGAAGAGCCTTGTTAAAGGGCTCCACAGGGGCAACTTGCTGGTGCTTGAACCCTGGACCTTCCGATCAGTAACCCAGTAACCCACAGCCTTAATCAACTGAACATTAACACCACAACCCTTATGATCAGTTATACCCCAGTAAGTGGTGACAGGATCACAGGTACCCGAGGCTCACCCATGCCCACTGGGACCAGCGGCCCGCCCATCCGGTCCGATCCCACAGAAACGCCAATGCAGCACAAATCAATGAAAGCACAACGCACAAGTCAACGCTTACTGCGACAGAAAGGCACCAGAACATCCAGTGCACCACAGCCCACCATGCACGGGGCCCAGCAGCCAAAGAGCCCAAAACGTTGAAAGAACGGCCCCACTGACGCACTTCTGTGTTTGGAAGCCATGATGCTTGTGTGAGTGTGTGAGTGCCTTGTGTATAATAGAAGTGTGTGTGTGTGTGTGTGTGTGTGTGAGAGAGAGAGAGTGAGAGCGGCCGTAGTGTTTGTCCGGTTCTCCTGTCGGGATTTCTGAACTCTGTTGCCGGTTGTTTTCGTGTCCTCGGTTGTGTCTGCTGTGTTGAAGAACATCACAACTTCATTACATCTTAGAGACAGCGGTTCCTTCTGGGTTCTCCAGCACAACACTAAACTCAACACAATTCTCCCTAAATGATCTTATCTGATTTTATACAAAGCTCTTTTTTATATAATAAAATGTATTAAAGCTGATTAAAATGATTTTTAACTCATGGAGATTTTTCTTTACTGGGTTTTGTCTGAAACTCTAACATTATTATACACATTAATGTTTATTAAACAATCATTAATATACACACATATTCCAGTTCTACATCTTTTCTAAATGTACTGCTTCTAATATTTATTTTATATATATTATTTATATATAATATTTATTTATTATAATATTTCATTAGAAAAGTTCAGTACTGATAATGTTTAATGATAATTACAGACAAAAACAGCTTCAGTAAAACAAAATGCTTTATTTTATTAAGAAGAGATAGAAAGTACAAAATAGAGATTCTTTTTATACACAGGAATAAAAAATTAGAAGGAAATTAATGAAATCATTAATGAATGTGTTAGTGACAGAAAAAGGCACACCGGAGTGAGTTTTGGTCTTGCGGTGATATTTACATTAAGGCCTTCGAATAAAAAATTACAAGACAAGAATAAAAAGAGAATTAAGACGTTAGTGGCTCGTCTTTAGTCCTTACAGGCGTCATAAAACTGAAAACATGGCTGTCCGTTTCCTCCACAGACTTAGTACATACACACTCAAACTATAGATGAGCTGTTTATCTGTGACACTAAAACTCTGGAGTAAACTGTAACTGGTCCTCAAAGTCAAAATTAGTTTTAATAAAAGACGTAACGTAAAAGGGGACGTGATGAAGCTCACTGGGACGCGTGTGTTACAATGAAATCAGAGGTGATGAAGTGCTGGTTCTCCTGGGTGCTAATACACACCCAGAGTCGTCACATGACACAGACACCCATATACACACACACACAGCTGAACAGTGGTTCGTTATGCAGCAGAAACCCAGTGGTGAGGAGGACGAAGCAGAGACACAGGTTTCACACCAGATCAGAAACACATTAAAACACTTCATGTTTCAGGAATCTTTAAGTCTTAAGGCATCTAAACTCACAAACACACTCCACCCTAAGGACAGAAATGGACCTGCTATTAATACTTGTACACGCATGTGTGATGGCTGCCTCGCGGATCCTGCGTTCGTTTAGTGCGTAGCTTTTTCACGTCCTCAGAAACTTTCCAACAGGATGCAATATACATATGACCAGTAGGGGCAGTGTAGTCAGCAGGCAGGGCAAAAGTGGCAGGAAGTCCACAGTTACCACCAACCAACCCCAAGCCCCCAACGGCCCCCTGCCCCCCCGACAGGTACTGAGCTCCCCGAGTGTCATGTTTATTTAATTTATGGATGTTCTGTGGTGCGCCCCCTACTGGAGTCCTCTGGTAATCTGTGTATTATAAGGCCAAATGGATATTTCCACTCTAACACACACAGAGTCGCCAAACCCTCGAGGACACGTGTGATTCCTCCTGCAGAGAAAACCATTAAATCCTTGAGATCATTAGTGGTTTCAGCTTTTTTTTTTATCACTGCAATAAAATACACAAATCTTTTGGTCTGTGTCGTTCGGTCATCTAAAACACTCGCTGTCACACAGTGCAGAGACAACGGCGCGCTACAGCGCTGCTAATGATAACTCATGCTAACCCTTTACACCATGCACATTTAAACAGCTTAAGGCCAGTTTCAGGAAATTCACAAACACACACACACACACACACACACACAGAGGTTGGAAAAGCCGTGTCATGTCGATGTGAGCAAATATAAACATTTCAGATGATAACTGATAACGCTCAGAGTGTGTGTGTGTGTGTGTGTGTGTGTGTGTGAGTGTGTGTAAGAGATAACTGTCTGTGTAAGAGATAACTGTCTGAAACACTTCACGTTTCACACGCTAGTGATGTGCTCTGATGTGTCACTGAGGGGGCGTGGCCTGAGTCTCCAGTCTACAGTACTATAGCAGAACATTAAAAGCCAAATGCAGTGACAGGACCAAAGCGCAGCTTCTGCACATCACTAAAATAGAGACTTTATGTGGAACAGGAAATGACAGGCTCCACTTCCTGTTTCTCTATTTCCTGTAACAGGAGTGTAAACACACGTGTGTGATTTCTACATAACGTTCTAACAGCATGAACAGAAACACAACACCTTCTCCTGTTCATCTGCTCAGTGATTACAACATGTCGTTAGAACAGTGTGTGTGTGTGTGTGTGTGTGTGTGTGTGTGATAAATGTTACTGTACATAACTTTTCCCAGAGTTTGGAGATAAACTTCACATTATGGAATGCACAGTGCAAACTGAGAGCGAGGAATAAACACGAGCTCCTTCTTTATCTTCTTTAGTGGTTAATGTTAAAGGAAGTGACATCATCAAGATGGAGGAATCCGTCCAAACAGTTCAACGATGAAAAGATTGTTTTTTTAAAGAATCTTTTGTATTTTTCTCCTTAAATCCTGCATTTTTCATCAGAAATGTTCCTTAAAAACACATGATGACGAACTTAACAAAAAGAGTAAAAACATGGGAGACTCGTTAGGGCTCGTCTTTCACCTGACAGAACCGGATGGAGGGAAAGTTCTGGAATCCACATGGTCCAAAGCGCTTAGTCGCACAGGAGTAAACAGGAAGTGACATCACCACAGCCCCTCCCACTGAAGGCACCGCTGGTCAGCAAGAAGGCAGCGAGAGAGGTTTAAACTCCCTCGCAGTCATGTGACGTAGAACTGCACCGTGATTGGGCAGGTACTCAGGAAGGAGGCGGGGTTTATATGGAGTCCTCGTCCTCCATCGGTTCATCAGAGACTCTGAAAGTGATAAAAATACAAAAAACTAGATACTGCTCATAGTGCACTAAATACCCACAATGCACCTCTTTAACTCTGATTTGTGTGTAAGGGGTTTAAACAAAGTTTACACACCCCTGTTGTGTAACCTACAGCTGATTACTTAATGTGAAACTGCATCAAAACAATTCAAGTGAAAACAAAATGTAAACAAGCATAAGTATGTACACCCTTTTATAATGGGTCATGTGACGGATTCATTCTGAGCGCAATCACATTCAGACTCATGTTCAGGACTAATTATCCTCCACCTGCCACCAATGAAGTGTTTCTGATTAAAGCCAAATAAAGATCAGCTGTTTCTGTAGGAGTTTAACATCTTGTATTCATTTAAAACGCACGTAGAGGATGTCAGTGTGTGTGTATGTGTGTGTGTGTGGGGGAGGGGGGGGGATTGTGTATGGGGGTGCTATAGTAGGTCCTATATGCTAGATGTCCCATGGAACACCCTGAAGAAAGTCATGAACAGGTAGAGAGGATCAGCGTAACGCTTTAAAGTCTAGATGAAGTCAGATCTTTACCTCTTAATATTATTCAGGACTCCGACTGACAGCGAGGCGAGAGCTTTCACAGCAGCAGTTTCCTCGCTGTCTCCCTTCTGAGCACCAACATACGACGAACACACTGAGAGCATCGTCTCCCTGACACACGGCCAGTACTCACCTAAATGAGGGGGGGGGGGGGGTTGACAGACAGGAAATAAGACAGACAAAGAGTTAATATATATGTTAATAATCTATAGAAGACACACTTCTTTTAGTTTAAACTGTAAAAGCAAATCATATCTCAGATAGAGAGATAGAGAGAGAGGAAGAACATGGTGGCAGACAGACAGACAGAGAGACAGACAGAGAGAGACAGACTGACTCTGTATGTGCAGGACTTTCTGTAGTGACTGCACAGCGTTAGCGTTGGGTTTCTGATTCAGCACTTCCTCTGGTAAAGGATCCTGAGAGAGAGAGAGACGGGTGAGTTACTGTGCTACATTAGATTAATATCTATATTAGTGAGTGTGTGTGTGTGTGTGTGTGTGTGTATTAGAGATAACACTGAGCTAAAGTGATGTCACACTTTTTTGTGTTTATAAAAGTTGGAGTTATAACTGCTCTTTAGGGGTTATGAGTTTTTACAGGTTATAAGGAGTTATAACAGCTTTCGAGTGTTTATAATAGCTATCAAAGGATTATAACAGGTTTCAAGAAGTTATAACAGCTACTGGAAGTAATGAAAGGTACAAAAGGGTTATAATATCTATGAAGGAGTTACAACAGGTACAGAGGGGTTATAACAGGTACAGAGGGGTTACAACAGGTACAGAGGGGTTACAACAGGTACAGAGGGGTTATAACAGGTACAGAGGGTTTACAACAGGTACAGAGGGGTTATAACAGGTACAGAGGGGTTATAACAGGTACAGAGGGGTTATAACAGGTACAGAG
>JAQMYJ010000015.1:444633-452133 GCA_030014305.1 Clarias laeviceps
TGTGTGTGTGTGTGTGTGTGTGTGTGTGTGTGTGTGTGTGTGTGTGTGTGTGTGTGTGTGTGTGTGTGTGTCTGTGTATGTGTGTGTGTGTGTGTGTGTGTGTGTGTGTGTGTGTCTGTGTGTGTGTGTGTGAGTGTGTTAGATGTCACTGCTCAGTGTTCGATCTCAGTCGGAGTTGCAGGAGATCCGGAGTAATTCCTGGGAGCACTGTGTGTGAGGGAAGTGTACACTACACCCTGGATGACACACACACACACACACACACACACACACACACACACACACTCACACTCACAGGAAGTGATGTAGCAATGGCCAAACCTTCTGACTTTGTTATTTTTCCTGTGGAATCCTGAGAACCCAGTGAAAGTGCACACACACAGGACGAACACGTGGAAGATTTTATTAAACGATGACACTACGGTACGACTCTGTTCATCATTAAACTCTATTTTTGGTGAACAGCGCCACCTGTGACACAGAGCTGATACACTTTCAGCTAATCCATGCGTCTCATCCATGTGTCTAAAGTACATGTGATTTCATTGGATAAAAAATGAACATTCACTCAGCAACAGGCTTTTAACGTTTTATTTTGAGCCACGCCCGAGCACTCGGTGCATCTGAGTGTGAATGGGAGTGTGGGGTGGGCGGGGTTTAACTCCCCCCCCCCAAAATAAAATATTTAAATGATCTCAATTATCTGTTTATTGGACAACGAGCTCTGTGCTTGTCTCGTCCGGGCGCTCGGCTTCTCATTATCACTATTAGGGGATCTCTCAAAGGGGCGGAGCCTCATAACCAGCTGCCAATCAGTAATGAACATGAACGGCATCACCAACATAAACACTTTGGCATGATTTGGACTCATAGAGCACTCATAAATAAATGGTATAAATGATATAAAGGTAATTTTAATCATTTATGTTTTGATTTCAAAACGTTGTTGTTTATAATTTGTATCAGATGTAGCTGTGTTTTAGCGCGACACGGGATGGAGGATTTTCTGTTTTAGTTTGTAATGTTCTGGCTGATGGGCGTGTTCGCTGTACTCACACTGGACTCTATTAGATGGGTTTTTGAATGCCGTGTTCTCCAATAGAGGATCTGCACAAACCCTGAAGGAGACTGAACAGGTGAGGAAACGCTGCCTGAACACAGCATAGAGTGTGTGTGTGTGTGTGTGTGTGTGTGTGTGCATGGCTGTATGACATATTATCTGACACAGCCAATTAGAATCAACTTCCTCCAGTCTCTGAGTGTCTGATTGGCTGGTCTTGTGTCACATGTGCCACGCTGTGCCAATCAGAAGGAGATCAGCGAGAGAGAGATTAGAGAAGTGAAAAATACAGTTCAAGCTCATGTTCAAAAATGTAGTCCTGGATATAACACTGTGTATTAGCTGTATTTTTGCTGGTATGAAGGAGACCACGCCCATATCTACACATCATGGCCCTTTTATGTATTGTGATGTCTTTAATTATTTAAATATTATTTCTATCCCTAATATAGATATTACATAGTGATGATGATGATGATGTTGATGATGATGGAGGAGGTGGTGGTGGGATTTACTTGGACACAGAGGCGCGTCTGATCCTCGCTCACACTGAGCTCTAATGAATGCTAATTGGAGCTAGCGGAGCTGCAGAGCCTGCGCTGAATATTAATTATCACAGAAAGAAGAAACCAACCTTTATGCGAGTGAATATCAGGAAAAATACAGAGTTTAACTGTGTGAATGTTTTTCACCTGGAGATGTTACGGTGCCTTTTGGTTTACAATAATTATCTAAACAGAGGTTTTCATGACGTTTTCTCAATATGATGTTTTATGTTGAATCATAAATAATATATGAATATTTGTCATAATTTATTATATATAACAAAAAGCAACTATTTTTCATTTATTACACACATATACTGTATAATTGATCTGTTTTTATATAAAAACTATTCTCATGTTTGTTAGTTTACTAGTTGTGAACTGCTTATCTGGATTTTTTTCATCCTTACATTTTTACATTAATTTACATAAATTATTTGTAACCATTAAAGCATTTCACATGTATGAAAGATGTTCTATACATCATGGTCACTATTCTTTTTTTTACTATAGATTTCTTTATTTCTATGATTTTTTAAAATTAATATTAATTTACATCTACTATTTTTGTTTTAGTTTTTTTTTTTTCATTTTTTGCATCTAATTAATTTGTCATTTATTTATTCCTGCACTCAGCAGGTGGCAGCAGATGCGGCGGGTTTCTGTCTCCGTCATAAAGCGCGCAGGTTCCTGATTGGTTTCCCGACAGAAACCGTATCAAAAGGACATATGGAGCGAGCAGCTTTTACGAATTTCCTTTTCCAGCCTTCTTCTCCTTCACCCTGTACCGTAATCAGAAAGAAGCACGTATCAAGCACACTGTTCCACCATTCAGTGCCCGGCATTTAGGAATGGTCGCCATGGAAACGCTCGGGCTCCGTAGTAGAGGGAGGGAGGAAAAGAGCGAGAGATGAGCACAGCAATTTCCTCTTTCCTTAAAAAGAAAAACCTTTTCTTGCGCTTTTCTCTCGTCTCCTTCATGAGAGCTCGGCTTCTTTTAAAACACTTCTGCAGGATTTATAACAACACGAGGACGATTCTGAAAAGGATCTGAGATAATCAACGCGAAGCTGAAAAATGTAAATGTGTGACGTTAACACAGCACGACAAACAGAACATTTGATCTTAAAGAATCTTTCTCAACACATCTTCATCTCCGCCTCTGAGAGCCAGTTCAACTGAGAACACACAAGCTGATAAACTCCATCATCCAACTGCGCTGCTGTTCTGTGTCCTGATTGGTCAGAAAGTGTTGCTTAATTTTCTGTAACAGCAGCTCTGACAGTTGTGCAGGTTTATATGAATGTTCTCGTTTTGAGAGGCAGGATGCAAGTGCGGACTGGTTAGGAACCATCACTAAGGCTAATGCTAATGCTAATACTAAGGTTAACTAAAAGATCCACCGAAGGCGAGACTGTGACTTGATGGAGATATTAGGAACTGAACATGAGGATCAGGTGGGAGCTTGGCATGGATGTGAGGTCGGACCGTGGCAGAGTGAATTGGTCTGGGGCATGAGTCAGTTTGGCTCGGGGCCGGAGCTTGGCACAGGCACAGGCACTGGATCAGAGGTGGTGGTTGGTACTGGGTCAAAGCTTGGCATGGACACTGGAAATTAGCACGGAACAAGAGGCGCTGCATAACAATCTGAAAGCCATGTGGTGCAGCAGCACAGCGTCCCCAAAACTGCGTGGTGACTCCAACATGACTTCACAGCTAGGGTATGGAGAGAACTAGATGTTTACAAAACCAGTGGAGGGACGAACACAATGTCCCCAAATCCAAATGGCTCAGGCAGGACAGAGTCCAGGTCAGGACCACCAAACAGGACCCTTTTTAACTGGATGAACTCCACTTTATTTCCCAGGCTAGAATGCTGCTGTGAGATGAAGACCTGTGCCCATAAACGTGCCCGGCCAGTGCCACTCTCCCGGCTTAGGATCTGCAAAGATCTCCCTGTGAATCCAGCACTGTGGGGAAAATCCATCTGGCCAAACGCTACCCCATCACAGGCAGCTGGTACGTTCATAAGTTTCAAGAGCTCTGTCTGGGGCAAAGGCGTGGTGCCAAATGCCAGTGTGAATGCCAGCGTGCCCAGCCCGGCCTCACAGCCCTCCTCGTAGTCTGCTGCATTCTGTCGCAGTGGGAGTGAAAAGTGAACTAAACATGAAAACAACAGCCATAAACTAAACAAACCCAATACAAAAGAAAAATCAACTGAAATATAACCAGAACTGTTATCGTTTCTATAGCAACAGCGCATTCGCATCAGCAGGTTCAGTGTGCAGTCTGAAGCATTTAGGTAATGTGTACGAAAGGAGTCTCCAGTGTCAGCACATTGTAACAGAGGTAAAGAGCTTCAGACCAGAGGAGTTTATGCTGCTTTGTTGTTTCTCAGTGACAGGACAAGCTGCGATTAAGGAGGCTGGTGAGGGAACGAGTGTTTATAGCTGCTATAATCTAAGTGTCAACAGGAACTCACTCTTTTCAGCCGTGTTCCACAAATGTAACTTTATATAAAAAAATTATGTCATTAAAAAAAGTAAATGCTACAGTTAAACTGACTACAGTGTGTAAGTTGCCATGGTATTAGAGGAATAGACTTGGGGGACACGCTGTAACAAGAAAATAATCAACCTCTTGGAAAAAAATCTAACGTCTTTATAGAGTGTGTAGACGACTGATTCAGACACATCACATCTGTAACGCTGGTTTATCTCAAATCATTTGTTACAAAAGGGACATTTTCAAACCTCCACTTCCTGTTTATTCTGGTCTCTGATAGGATGAGTGTAAAACTTTCTGTCTTTAACATGAGTTTGTTTGTAGAAAACCTTGTAGTCTGTCATAGAGGTTTTTCTGTTCAATGTCACATCTATAAAACAGATGAAATAAAAGTTATTTTCAGGATGTAAGTAATTAGAATAAGAATATTTTATTGATAGTAAAAATAAATAGTAAAATATAAAAGCCCCAGTAAAATACAGTATAAGAGTCATAAGATTATTGCACTGTAAATTATTGCACATGAATGACCTAAAAGTTTGACATTATTTACATTAAATGTGGCAGAAGAATTAATATTGTGAATCCGGTTTGAGTCGAACACTTTAAGTGGTGATGGAGCCACAGAGTCTGATGGAAGCAGAAATGCTCTCCTGTAGCTCTCTGTGCTGCGTCGTGCTTGAACAAAGTTATGAATTTTCATGATTTGTTTGTTTTTAGCTTAGACAAAGATATGCAAGTTAGTTAGTCACTGCTATTAAAGAGATTAAATTTATAATTTTTTTAAATTGAGGAGTGTAAGTACACACTGAACGTATTTCTGCTCAGGACGAGGGTCGTGGAAGTTTGTACATTGTACTCGTGCTCCGGGTGATAAACTTCACAATCGAAGTGCAGAGCAGGAAAATTAAACAGTGACTGAGACCTAGTGTAACGTATTTATAGGCATCTCCATTGTCATTTCAGACAGACTTCATAAATCCTGAACTATCCCTTTAAACCTGTCTGTGCTTTAAAGAGTCTAAATGTCACATTCATAACACTGGAGCTGCCAATGATGTGGAGAAGGAAGTAATAAGTGTTAGCGTTAGTTTGTTCTTTAAACAGTTAGACTAGAAGATAATATATTGAGTCTTGAGATGCAGAATCTATATTAGGATAAAATATTGAGGCCACATAATAGAGATGAAATATTTTCATATTGTATAAGATATAATAATGTAAATATAATCTAATGTGTAAATGTAAGTAAGTAATTAAGTAATATTAATATCTTTGATGTATTATTATTATTATTATTATTATTATTATTATTAAAGCCATGAGATGAAATATTGAGGTTTTAAAACAGTGTAAGATTCTTTATCTCATTATCTTCCCACAGCAGCCTCTCGTTCCTCACAGCGTTCTTCTTCTCCTGGTGTGTTTTTATGACGAGACCATTAGCCTCTGAACTGTTGGGATTAAATAAGGATCAGCTCGAGGCTGGTTTATTTCTCTCTCTGTGCACTGAGCGAGCTGAGTAATTTCATTCTCACATGGAGGAGGAGGAGAAGCTTTTAAAGAGGAAGAGGAAGTCTTCTCTGACTCCGTGTTACTCTGTCACTCTCTCACTGTCTACACCTTTAACAAGAACAAAACCACATAACCTCCCGTCAGTCTGTTCCTGTCAAGAACATGATGGATTCCTCAAGCTTTCGGTTCACTCTACCATTAATAAACTTTTCTGTGGCACGTTTATTCATTTCTATTTGATTTTAAATCTGTATCAGGACGCAGCCTTCGGACCGGAGGGTCACCGCTTAAATAAACCCAGAACCTGACGTGAAGCTGAAGCTCTGCACCTCACCTTCTACACATTTCTGAGCCTGTGTGCTTCAGGCGAAAGCGAGGAGCTGAAAAGCAGAGAACATGCTGACATTTGAGTTCTGTGTGTGTGTGTGTGTGTGTGTGTGTGTGTGTGTGTGTGTGGGCTGAAATTACCTGCTGCAGAAACTCTTCACTCCCAAATGTCATCTTTTAAATACAGCTGGAGCTAAAAATACCCCGTGTCTCACAAATACACCTTCTACTGCGCTGTAAACATGCTAGCAATGCTAATAACGCCTGACAGCTAATCATTAGCATGCAACGTCTACAGGCTAATCTGTTCAACTTATAATAATATATTGTATGGAATAATGTCCATTAGGTATTTAGTAACACACACGTACACACGCGGTACAGGATTAGCTCATGTGCGCTAGTTAGTGATGAACGCGGTGCTGAAATCCTGAAACTAGAGATAAAGTCACAGCAAGTTACTTCAGAATAAAATTAAAAAATTTAATCTTTTCTGTGCTGAGTCTCTAATGAAACAGGTATTTGTCTTATAATAATGAATTCTCTGCTCTTCAGTGTGTTAATTTACTCACACTCGCGCTTCCTGACTGCAGGGGTGTGAATTCCACAGAGATTTTACTGTTAAACCCACAGAGACAATCAGAGAGAAAAATAAATAAATAAATAAATAAGAGAACAACAACAAAAAACAGCTGTTTAGTGACTATTAAATATTTTTATATACTTGTGTGTGTGTTTGTGTGTGTATTAAGTCAAGTGACTAAATTCAGTTTGGTGTTTTTACCAACAAAAATTATTGCAAAACACTGTGTTAAACATGTTCCCTGATGTTCTTCACAAACATGGAAAAAATGTTTTGCACTTGGAGTGAGAGAGTGAGAATGTGTGAGTAAGTGAGTGAGTGAGAGTGAGCAGTGAGTGAGTGCGTGAATGAGTGAGTAAGTGAGTGAGAGAGAGAGTGAGTAAGAGTGAGTGAGTGAGTGTGAATGAGTGAGAGTGAATGAGTGAGTAAGTGAGTGAATGAGTGAGTAAGTGAGTGAGAGAGAGTGAGTGAGTGTGAGTGAGTAAGTGAGTGAGTGAGAGTGAGTAGTGAGTTAGTGAGTGAATGAGTGAGTTAGTGAGTAAATGAGTAAGTGAGTAAGTGAGTGAGTGAGAGTGAGTGAGTGAGTGAGTGTGAGTGAGTAAGTGAGTGAGTGAGAGTGAGTAGTGAGTGAGTGAGTGAATGAGTGAGTTAGTGAGTGAATGAGTAAGTGAGTGAGAGTGAATGAGTGAGTGAGTGAGTGAATGAGTGAGTGAGAGAGTGAGAGTGAGTAAGAGTGAGTGAGTGAGAGTGAATGAGTGAATTAGTGAATGAGTGAGAGTGAGTAAGTGAATGAATGAGTGAGTGATAGTGAGTGAGAGTGAGTAAGTAAGAGTGAGTGAGTGAGAGTGAGTGAGAGTTAATGAGTGAATGAGTGAGTGAGTGAGTGAACACATTATTAAATTATTGACAGAGTGAGTGAATGAAAAGTGAATGAATTAGAGAATAAGTGAGTGAAGGAGTGAGTG
>JAQMYJ010000015.1:472369-482969 GCA_030014305.1 Clarias laeviceps
ACTGTTCAAAGGAGATTAATGCATTTTTTGGACACCTTCAGCCTTTACAATGTAGAAAGAAATAAAAATCAGGAACCCTAACTTTAGAACGGTAGTGTACTTTTGGCCTATGTAGCTTTGTATATAAGGTGAAATTAATAATCAGAATAATAGTTAAGTCCGTGATATCTGTGTTTGTGACTCAGGATGGGAAGTCGGCGAGATCTCAGGAGAACAAGGCTGAACCGCAGCAGCAGCAGCAACAGGGTGAAAACGCCATCAGCGTGTACCCAAGCAACGCACACACCCCGAACCGAGAGCAATCACCGAGCGCATAAACGCCCCGGACCAAGAGCAATCACAGAGCAGCAGCTCAGAGGACTTCCATCTTTCTACAGTAATAGAGTCATCTACCTCCAGGGGCCAATTACCATCCAATCTTATAATAATAATAATAATAATAATAATAATGTGGAATCGTTTGTTTGTTTTTGCCTGTTGCAGGTGTCAGTGTAGAGGTTAGAATGTGGATGCAAAGTGTGTTAGTGTTAAAAAAAAAGACAGGAATTGTATTTTTAAAAAGCGTTCTGTACGCAAGTAAATCTGTTGATCGTGTTAAACCCATGTGTAAAACCACAGAAGGTCCGTGCAGGCTGATGTGCGATAACGGCATTTTCATTGTGCACAATATTACCATCACTTCCATCAAGTCTCAGCAATTTTTCATACGTTGAATTTTTTTTGTATTAAGTAGATTTTCACGCATTTTATTTATTTATTTATTATTATTACTATTTTTTTTATTTGCAGGATTTTTCAGCATTTAATTTAGTTTTTTTGCATTTTTCAGTATTCTTTTATATTTTCAGTATTTATTGTAGTACATTCTTTAATATTTCTTTCTGCATTTTTTTTTTTTACAATTTTTGCTATTTATGCTATATAATACTCTTTCTATTATTTTGTATTTTTCAGCATTTTTGCATTTCTGGTATTTTGTGACATTTTTTACCACAATTTAAGATCAGTATTTATTGTGCACAATTATTTCTTATTGAATATTCTATTAATATTGAAAAAGTTTGATCAGTTTATTGTTAAAACTGAATATCAGAGCAAGGCGCCTAGCAGACTGAAAGAGGGGGAAAAAAGCTCTAAAATGCACAGAAAAAAAAAAAAGAAATGAAAGACCTTATTAACTGATGTGATCAATATTACGTAATAAACGTAGGGCTTGAGGAGACGAGAGCCGAGCTGTTCTGTATTGACGAGCGTTATTCTCTAATATAAAGCACAAACACGAAGCCCTTGGGACTCATTCAATCATCATCTGATATTTTTGTTAGAGAGACTGTTACTATTTTATTTTTCTGCAAAATAGAAGACAAAAAATGCTAAAAAATCCATGTGTGTGATCAAAGCTGTTTTTAGAGACTTTTTAGGATGTTTTGTACTTTAATGTTGTGATCGAGGACCAAAATCAAAAAGCAAAAACATATAAATCTATGCCATTCAGTGTGTAGATAACAAAGAACAGGGTAAAAAAAGTATTAAATATACAAAAAATATAACTAAAATAAAGAGAAAACAGGGTTTTTAGCATCAGTGTCGTCTCTCGATCAGTTGCTGTCGCCTCAGTCCTGTTTACGCTCATGTGCTTCTGAGATGAAGAGAAAATCTTCGATGAAGGATGAAATGAGCTTCAAATCAGATTCAGTAAAAATTAACTAAACTCATGATGCCTGAAATTTATTTGTTAAAAAATCTGGACAAATTTATAAAAAGCAAAAAACGTTCAGTAAAATTTTCTGCACTTTATATTGATGTCAATCTGAGCAAAGTTTAAGAAATTCAGGAACAACATCTACAAAAACCTGGATTTAATTAAAACTCAATTCTGGCCAATCAGAACACATCTCTGAAGTAATAAATAAATAAATAAATAAATAATCCATGTATTAGCCAATATGTGATTTCTTTACACAGGATAATTAATATTCATCATCTTGCTCAGCTCTGGCATAAGACACCATATTATTTATTCCCTGTATTCTGATTTTACAGGATAACATTTAAAAATACAAACAGCCAAATAAAAATCTATTTGAAATGAATAATAAAAATAAAAATAATTGAAAGATATTTGGAACCAAAAGTTCTTAGGTCCACTGGTTGTTAAATTGTCCTACTGTGTGTAAACATTCACAATCAAAATCACACAAAAAATAAACATATTAAAGAAAAATAATACATTAACTGAATTTCAACTTGAAATGTCCAAATTATCTTTTATGATGTCATCATAGATGCACAGTTGATAGTTTTTCCTAGTTAACTAGGATCTTGTCATTCGTTTTGTCCTTCTTTTACCAAGTTTTTCACTGTACTTTTTATATTATAAAAAGAGTAATAAATGTGTTCTGATTCGCTTGGATTTTTAAATCTAATTGGGATTTTTACATACCTAGAAAATAAATAAATAAATAAATAAATTTTTACAATCATCTGAAAGAAACCAAATTTACCTGAATTCAATTTCTGGCTACTTATGTTTAAAAAACAAAAAAAATTATTATATAGGATTAATTAATGAATTCTCATTAAATTCTCTATAAACATTTGTAATATTATAAAACATAAAATGCATCATAAATGGAAGTGAATCTGATGTGAAGATGTAGTTTATTTATGTGCCAAACTCTTAGACCATATCTGTGAAACAAATAAACAAAAAAGTATTAGCACCTCAGTGAAAGTTTACAATGACGAACGTTGGGGAATTTTCTGGAAAAAGCACAAATGTTCTAGATTTCTGAGTTTTAGATTGAGAAAGTGAGTTTTTCTGAAGTTTGTTTGTTGAGAAAGCATGAAGGTATTATTTCCCTGTGCGGAGCGGCGGAGTTTATAATGTTTAGTTATGGCGGAGTTAAGCAGATTTAGGCAGAAATAGGCGGGGTTAAGTGGACTAAGGGAGAAATGGGTGGAGTTAAGCAAAGTTAGGCAGAAATGGGCGGAGTTCTGATGGTGTTAGTTTGCGTTTCGCGGCAGCTATGTGAGAAAGATGAGTTTTAATCAGAAACTGTTTACTCTTCAGACAGAAGCACCTATGAAATGTGAAACGGCTACGTCCTGTGAGATTTGTATTAAACCTCCTGTTTCTCTCTCTGGAGCTTTATTGTAAAACGGTGTCGTGTTAAACATGTACCTGTGGACGTCTGTATACTCTGGAAGTTTATGTCTAAATGTTGGAACATTCAAAAAAAAAAATTGCTGTTTTTTTTCTGCAATAATATTTTGATTTTTGAAACCGAAGCACATATCTTACTAGAAGTGACAATGATTATAAAAACAAATATATATATTAAAAAAAATAAAAACCGATTATAACAGATAGAATTTATGTCTAGTAATAAAATAATCTTGTTTTGTATATTTTTAACTGTTACACTGCCTACAACGTGTTACACACACAGGATCTGTATTTTATGGTGTCATATGATAAAGCACGATTGTCATGTTATAAATAAAATGTACAAATAAAAAGTATTGAAAATAATATTTAGAATCACAATGTGTTTGATTTGGAATTTGAAACTAGTTTCATATGCTTTTTTTTTGCTTTACGTTATTTTTAACATGTTTTCAGCTCTTTTTCATTGACTGAGCCATATTGTGGGTGTGGTCTAAACAAGATGGCAGCATGACAGGAGGTGGAGTCGGTTTTTGGAGGGAAAATGAACAATAGGTAGTTTATAGGAGACTGGAAATAAATGAGCAGATAGAAGGAAGGGGAAAAAAAAGAAAACTGGTTTTGATTCTAATCTGCTCAGTAAGTGAATAGTGAGAAGATTTTATCGCTCAGCTTGGAGACGTTCTGATTAAGAGCGGTGAGATTAAACCCTTTTTGTTCCCTGTTTTCCTTTTTTCAAGCTTGGTGAAGAATTTAATCTGAAGTTCAAGAGATGGAAGTAGAAATGTTTAATTTTGTTGTTTTATTTTTTGTAAATCATGGTTTTTCTGGAAACAATTCTGGTTTGGAATTGTTTTTAGGACTTTGATTAAAGTTAAAGTTAGTTTGTTTATTGTTTTGTAAGTTTTATCCTTTCAGCTATAAAATATTTAACAATTAATATAAACAGAGTGTTAAATTCTCTTCTTAATTCTTTACATTTACTTCATTAGAAATATATGAGCTGCTATACAGACAGTTTTATATTGTTACTAAACTTTCCAGTCTATTTTCTATAAGTAAGGACCAGAAATACAAATGACCAGATTGACAGCAACGTGTGTGAAATGCCTTTTTACAACTTGCATATTTTTTTACATTCTGGCTAATTATTTTCCTCAGACACACTGTAACGCACTGACTAACAAAACTATTAAACGAGTTTACACTACAAGAGATCTTTATCTTCCATGTTGGCGTTGTATTAAAACCAAAGAGCAAGAACGACAAGACTATAACCACTAAAGTTGTAACGCTCGGCTTAGATATTATACCTAGTTACAGTATTATGGGATCGCGAGTCTAACGTCCGGTGTTGCGTAAGCCTAGCGGAAGAAGTAAAGACGCAAGACAACAGTTCAAAACAAAACCCAAAGTGTATTAAGTGATAAACAAAACAAACAAGGTGCAACACAAAACAATATTTACAAAATATATACAAAACTGAGTGAGTGTGTGTGTGAGAGTGCGTGCGTGTGTGAGAGTGCGTGCGTGTGTGAGAGTGCGTGCGTGTGTGAGAGTGCGTGCGTGTGTGAGAGTGCGTGCGCGTGTGTGAGAGTGTGAGAGTGCGTGTGTGAGAGTGCGAGCGTGTGAGAGTGTGAGAGTGCGTGTGTGAGTGGATGAAGTAAATGTCCAAAGTCCGGATTATTGTAAAGAGCGAGTGTGTGTGTGTGTTGGGAGCGATGTGTCGGTCTCACTGGCAGTAATGAAACGATCCGGGAGCACGTCAACGGAGCAAGAGGGTAGTGGAAGTGTTCGGCAAGGATAAATCCCAAAAAACGGTAAAACCACTTTGTCAAGGTCTCGACTCTCTCTCTCTCTCGTAATCACAGCGCTGTTTTTTTCCTCATCTCTCTCCCCTCACGCTTCTAGGCGGCAGCGCTTTAAAGGAGGCCCAGGTGACCTTCTGCATCACCGCCGACCTCTCGCTACCCCAAAGAGTATTATACCAAAACTAAACAAAAAGGTGCACCAAAACAAAAGAAAAGAACTGTTTACAAAAAAAATTATTGTATATTACACACAACCATAAAGTGTGAGTGAGTGAAGTGTGAGTCCCAAGTCTGGTTTATTACTAGTGTGTGTGTGTGTGTGTGTGTGTGTGTGTGTGTGTGTGTGTGTGGAGATGCGGGAGAAAGGCTCGTCCGTTGGAGAGAATCCAGAGAGATATAATCCTACAGGTGAATCCCTTCACAGGTTGTAACAGCTCTCAAGATAATCCTCCGTTGGTGTATGGTAACAAAAACAGCGTGCTGATCAACCATATTCTTCTCCACCTCTTCCATCTCCCCGCGGATGCTTTTTAAAGGAAATCATGTGACCCCATCACGTGATCAGCTTCCTCTCGCGATCTGGCGACACCCTCTCACACCATCTCGCAAGATTCCAAAAAAAAAAACAATTATTAGCTTAATACCCGCTCTTACAAAATGCCCCTTTTATGTGGCTGCACTACATAGACAGTTGGAGTTTTTCTCTGTGCTTCACCGAAACTCTATAACATAACGCCCCTTGGTGGTGTTCGAAGGTGAACCTTTGACCTTGTGCCTTCCTCGGGTACTCTCCAGTCTACAGCTGCAACAACTGATTGGGGGGGTAAGTCGTGGAAGATCTGAACTTGGTGGCAACGCGTATCTACAGGAGTGAGGTAGCGGGGGCGCTAGTGTGGAACCAGGCAGCCTTTGTAGATGGGTCAGGGTTGGCAGGCAGAGGTAGGAATTGATGGTAAGTGAGTCCGCCTTCTGTTGTGAGTCCGCCTTCCCTGAGAGATCACTAGGATGACCCCCATAGCCGTCAGAAAGTCGAGCCCCACTATAAGTGAAAACGCCAGGTGATCGTTCCTCATGATAAAGGGATCAATGACGCAGCCTGTGTCATGCCACTTATAGTTGATTCTGTGAGTTTTTGCCTGCCGTATCTTACCGTCTGCCATGATAAACCACTGGGGGGGACAGAAGGGCATCTCCAGGAGCTTGTTCCCACAGCTGTCGCCACAGGCTCATCTGCATGAGAGTGTAAGTGCTCCCCGTATCTAGCACTGCCTTCACCTTGGTTCCTTGCACATACACCGGTACTAGGAGAAAAGAGGGGGCTGAATGGGGTTGAGCAATGGAGAGAACAGTTAGGTGCTCCTCAGAACTCAGGGCTGTATCTCCTTTCTTGCTCCTCTCTTTGCCATGCTGAGATCCCACCTTCTGCCAATAATCTTTCGCTCCCATACAGTCTTTTTCTACTCTTGAACCCACCTTCACCAGTTGTTCGACGGTACTCACTGTAGCTCGGACAGCAGGCCACTCTGAGGTTAATGTTGTTAAGGATTTGGCTCGTTAATTCCTCCTCAGAGATGTCAGGCCTCCATTTTAGGCAGAGGGCCCTATAGTCGTGGGCGAAGTCTCTCAGCCATTGTCCAGGCTGTTGCACCAGTGAGGAAGTAGCCGGCATACTCGAGGAGGTAAGCAAGTTATAGTAGGTGAATATGTTGTAACGGACGGAGACCCTTCGCCGGTGATGCTGATGGATTGGGATGGTACATTTTCTCTAGGAGCAGCAATTAGAGTCCTAGAAGAAAGCAGTGTAGATGTAGGTAATGCTGCAGGGGTCTGGGACTGTAGTCTGTGTAGAGTGGGGGCGCTAGAGAGACAGAACTTTTTCATCTGCCTCTCCCACACCACACTCTCCCAGCATCTCTTGGCAAAAAACAGTCTGTGACAGCTCTTTCCAGTTTTTCCAGGGCTTCTTGGAAGTAACCTTCTATTCCCGCCAATCTAGCATCCACGGCCTGCCGAAAACTGGTTTCTCTATTTAAGGTACTATTAGTGGAATCTTTAAAATCACCCTCAAGAGTGTTAACTTTTCCGTTAAAGTGCCAATAAAGCCACACTGAGCTGAAACACCTCTGCTTGCATCATTTGCACATACATTTCATCATAACAATCCTTATCATCATCATCAGATATATGTAATGAACTAATCATGGAGGTTATTTCAGCGGTTGGGTTACGCCGCATGACAAACGAGCCTAATGAATAATCCACATCGTCCTCAGCAGAATCCGTTGGAGAGAATCCAGAGAGATATAATCCTACAGGTGAATCCCTTCACAGGTCGTAACAGATCTCAAGATAATCCTCCGTTGGTGTATGGTAACAAAAACAGTGCGCTGATCAACCATATTCTTCTCCACCTCAACCTTCTCCCGTGTATGCTTTTTAAAGGAGATCATGTGACCCCATCATGACGCCCGCTTCTCTAACAGGGGTTTCTGAGCTATTTTATAAGAGCATGGGACCGGAGGTGTGTATGCAGACAGACGTTGTACGATCCGATGGTATACGGTGTTTAGATGAGTTGCTTTCATCGTGAAGTGAAATTAAAACTGCTGCAGGACACTGATGATGCTGTAGAGTGAAATTTTTGTTCGTTAATACAGACGAATAACTGCTTTACTAAAGTTTCATCCAAGGTTTGAAATGAGGACTGATGTGAGCAGAGATGTGTGGATGTGTGCTGCTTCATTAGTCAGATAAAAGTCACTGTCTTTAAATTATGAATGTGAACCGTCATTAAATGCACATTGGATCTCACAAAAAAATCAAACTTAAGCAATGTGGCTTAAAATGTGAACGTAACCCAATGTCTATTTCTGATCTGATCAGAGAGGGTTCAGGCTGAAGGCGAGCTCTGGGTTTGGAGAGCATCGTGAGGAAGTTAAAGTAAGGATCACATGAGTGAGAAAACACAAGTATTTAATAAAATAATGTGTGTTTATAGCAGACTCAACTATATAACTCATTTATATTTACTTCACTGTATGTTTAAATGTGAACAAAAACATCACAGTATTAGTGGCACAGCGAGCTCGAGGCTCATCCTGCCCGGACATGCGGCATCTCCTTATGATGATGATGATGAAAGTTGTGTGTCATCCTAAACCTGATTTTACACACACACACACACACACACACACACACACACAATGTGAATGAGACATTACTATGGAAACCATAACGCATCAGAGCGAGCACATCACTATAAACCTGCTCTACAATCAGAGCTGCCATTGTAGAGAATTAATCAACAGCTCCTGGCCAATCAGGAGACGGAATGAACTCGTCGTACACACACATGCAGGATGGAGTTCGTAGTGTGTGTTAAATAAACGTGTAGCTGAGAGTAAACAGTGAGTGTGTAGGTACAGAACGGGCAGCACGAGCACGAGTCTGGAAATGCAGGGGGCTCAAAATAGGTTTCTGGAACACACACACACACACACACACACACACACACACACCAAATTTGTATTTCAGACACACCGTGCTGTTGCCGCTGGTAACCAGGAGGAGAGAAACGGTCAAGGACAACAAGAACAAAAATGTCTACATAAAAACTGTGTGTGTGTGTGTGTGTGTTTTGTACGTGACTACAGTCTAAATATTACAATTTGAAAAAAATCTGAGTCTGATGATGTGATTATGTTGGTGTTGATTGTTTATTACTATTTTGGTGTGTAAGGTTGATAAATCATACAATAATGAGGACATTTCTTGTGTATGTGAATACACACACACACACACACACACACACACAGAGTCTACTGAGTATGGCCTAACACAGTCTCTCTTCATTTTCAGTTGCACTAGACATGCACTACGTGTTTACACTCTGAGCTCCTCATTAAAACAAAGACAAACACTTAACAACACACACACACACACACACACACACACACACACACACACATACACTGATACACAACACTGAGCACATGTGTGGTGTTATTTATTAATTTTTGCAGTCGAGGGCATAGCAAACACTCACTCACAAATCACACACACACACTTATTCTACTATATATTTCTATAAATAAATAAATGTATTTTGGTCAGAATTCGCTCTCCATATCATTTCATACATTGGAGGACCAGAAGCCTCTGAAGTCTCAGAAATGTTTTTCGGTCTGTATGTCTGTCCACAGATTTCATCACAGAATGATGCAAAACTGTCTGGACAGAATTTCATAAACCAGTCCTGAAGATCTGAAGATAAATCTGCGACATAAATGAAATTGTTGATTAGAGGGGACGTTATGGGCGGTTTTGTGCCAGATTACATCACACCATCCAGAGCTTTTTCTGGATGAATTTAGCAGAACTTGAGTGTGGACGCTGGGCATGAAAGGGTTAGCAGTTTTGTAAAATACTTTTTTATTTTATTTTAATAATAAGCCTTTAGGATGGCCATCACCGGTCACCTCCCTATACGATATCACGATACCTCGGTGTCGTTTCGCTTTGTATCATGATTCTGTATCATGATATTTTATATATTTCTCAATTTAATATTCTTTATCATTCAGATTTTGCTTTCATTATAAAAATCTTATTTATTTGTCATTTGTCTTCTGCAGATGATCTAGAATGCAGCTGCATGTCTCGTCTTCAACATTCCCAAGTTCTTCCACACCATCACACTTCTCATCATTTAAAGATTTGTAGTGACTCTGTACGGACATCTAGGGGAAGTTCATTCCACCACCTACTGTAGGTGTCAGAACAGAAAACAGTCTAGATGAGAAGTGGGATGGTGTGGGAGAACTTGGGAATGTTGAAGACGAGACTTCATCTGCAGAAGACAAATGATGGACAGAAGCAGACCTTCCAGGAGTGAGTTGCAGTAGTCCAGTCTTGATATAACAAGGGACTGAACAAGCACCTCAGTAGTCTGTGTAGAAAGAAATGTGCGGACTCTCCTGATGTTGTAAAGAAGAATTCGCAAGTAAGGTTATCAATGTGTGGGGAAAATGACCGTTGATTGTCCAGAGTTACCCCAAGATTGTGGACAGTGGCTGAAGGAGTGATCGGAATATTGATCCGAAGGGGGTGGGGGGGGATGATCTACCATCCAGGATGAGATGTCTGCCAGACACGCTAAGATCCGTGTGGAAGGAGGAAAGGAGAGAGTGAGTCGAGTGTCATCTGCATAACAAAATGGTATGAAAAAGTGTGTGTGGATATGACCTTACCAAGAGGGAGAATAGAAGAGGACCAAGTACAGAGCCATCTGGCACACCAGCAGAGAGTCTGTGTGGAGCAGATGTGGATCCCCTCCATGTCACCTCATATGACCTACCTTATAATTCAATTCAATTCAATTTTATTTCTATAGAGCTTTTATCAGTTGCCATTGTCGCAAAGCAGCTTTAGACAATCAAAAGAAAATTTTGGAAATTTGTATGAAATGTGAATGTGTGTGAATCAGAATAGATCAGATGGTCCCTGATGAACAAGCCGAGTGTGACGGTGCTGAGGGAAAAACTTCCTGAGATGGTAATAGGAAGAAACCTTGAGAGGAACCAGACTGAACAGGGAACCCATCACCATCTGGGTGATAATG
>JAQMYJ010000015.1:487231-507918 GCA_030014305.1 Clarias laeviceps
GTGTGTGTGTGTGTGTGTGTGTGTGTGTGTGTGTGTGTGTGTGTGTGTGTGTGTGTGTGTGTGTGTGTGTGTGTATCAGGTGAGATGAGAGTGGTGTGTGTAAAGATCTGCTCTGAATCTCTGCCTGGTCTGATTCCCTTCATGCGGCTGGACGCTGCACTGACACTAAAACTAAACTGCAGCTCTGCTCTGTAGCTTCACCCCAACACCCAGAACCAGAACTAAACTCATCTAATAAATCATCAGGTGGATTCTTTTGGCTGCTGAATTCTGCATTCTGATTGGTCCAGTGTTTAATGAGGGTCCGTGCAGGTTCCATTGGGTTCCCCGGTTTCCTCTCAGGAACACATGACCAAACAGGCTGCAGTCGGTTCCTTGGATGATGTCAGCTTGATAACCACGTTATCATCGTGGGGTGTAAACAGGACGGTACCCTGCTATGATACGATGGATGCACAAGACTGAACACACACTCACAGGGAGCACCGACCTTCATAAGTCAGCGCGCCAAAAAACATGTTCCTGTGTATTTCTGATATTTCATCATGGACAGCGAACAGTTAGAACGAAGACCGAACGTGAAATTCTGGGCAAATCTGCCGCAGAGACTTTTGACATGATTCAGATTTATGGCGATGCTGCAACCAGTCGCTCGAGGTGTATTTAGCAGCACGCGCGCTTTAAGAGCGGAAGATCATCACTGGAAGACGAGGAGAGATCAGGAAGACCTTCAACGAGCTCAACCTCCGAAAATGTCTAAACCATTCGGCAGCTTGTGCATGATGTCCATCAGAGGACATTCCACACAGAACAGTCCAGATGATCCTCATGTGTTCATCATGTTCCTCCCCAGGCTGCTGACTCAGGAGCAGAAGGAACATCGGAACCCGTCCTTCATGTTGAAGATCATTACAGGTGATGAATCTTGTGTGTACGTGTACGGCCCTGAGACGAAGCGACAGTCTTCACAGTGGAAGAGCCTCATCATCTCCACGACTGGACAAGGCGAGGTGGGAGCGCAGCTCGACCGAGCGCACCATCATCTTCTGTTTCAACATTCACAGCTTTGTGCATCGAGACTTCGTCCCCAGGGACCCCAGACCATCACTAGCCAACTCTACTGCTGGAGTGTAAGGTGTCTGAGGGAGGACGTACTGTGTGTGTGTGTGTGTGTGTGTGTGTGTGTGTGTGTGTGTGTGTGTGTGTGTTTAAGTCTGAGCTGCTGAGAGATGTCTGTAAAGCTTTGTGAGTCTGACGCTCTACAGCCCGTGGACACTGTGAGACAGTGGGACATTCGCTCACTCGGGCGTCAGTGTGGGACACTCGCTCACTCGAGGGAGAACGTTAGAGGAACAAAACATCTGTTTAGATACTGGAGCTACAATATCGCCATGGCAACAGTTAAAACATTCATAAATGGCACAAGTTAAAGCTGCAGTTTCATCACTTTAGTTTTCATGTGTCTGATTTCTGTTTAATGAATATCTGAAGACAGCGAGCTGTGGAGACAGACAGACAGACAGACAGACACGTACAGACAGACAGACAGACAGACAGACAGAGATGTAGAGAGAAG
This sequence comes from Clarias laeviceps, assembly GCA_030014305.1. Taxonomy (NCBI): domain Eukaryota; kingdom Metazoa; phylum Chordata; class Actinopteri; order Siluriformes; family Clariidae; genus Clarias; species Clarias laeviceps. The sequence goes on from JAQMYJ010000015.1 coordinate 488,808, forward strand.
TACAGACAGAAAGAAACAAAAAGTAAGGATCACAGAGAGATAAAAAGAAAGAGAGAAAAAGGGAATGTGAGAAACAGAGCGAGCGCGAGAGAGAGAGAGAGAGATGAACAGAGAGGAGAAGAATACAGAAGTGAGGAGGACAGAAAAACAGATTGAGATTGAGATTAAGAGAGAGGTGAAGATTACAGATGTTTCCAAAAGCATTTCTTTATGTTCAGTTGTTTGTTGTATTTAAACGCGTCGAGACTTAAAACACTGAACTGCAAAAATGACTTCTTTCCAAGTGACAATATCTTCACTCTCTTAAAACAACATTACAATCAAATATAAGATTATTATTATTAAGCTTATTTACAATCAAATGCTACTTAAAAGTAAAAAAGTCTGTATCATGAACCAAATAATGTAGGATTTTACATTTAATGAAGTTACAAGACGTCTAAACCGTTCTATTCACAGATCATTTTTTTAGGAATTTATTCATTTTCATGAAAAAAGCAAGAACCTCTAGCAATAGAACAAGACTATTCACTTTTGAGTAGAAATAAACTCAATAATCTTATATTTGGTTTGTTATAAAGAAATTGTAGAAATTATAGGTTAGATTTAGGGGAACATTATTTTGCAGTGTGTAAGAGCTACAAATCAAACAGTATAACAGAAAACAGAAAACGCTTTACACACACAAAATCCATTTAACATCACATTAACTTTATATACAGTATAAATATTAAACCAAAGTTTCCCAGTATAATCTCTGACGTGTGCGTATGAAAGCTTAGACACAGCCGTTTATAAACTAATGTTAATGTGACTGTTCTAACAGAAACACATTCACACACTGTTAAAACACCTGAATGACGTCACTGCACACAGAGGCGCTGCGTGCGGCCCCGGGCCACCAGGGGGCCCCTGAGGGCCGACAAACCAATGTATTATTTATATAAATAATGGTGATGAGTGCTGGATGGAGAAGCTGCACCGCCACCGTGTTCCCGTTCCAGGCAGGAGCTAAAGTTCACTTTATTAACCTTCATATTACAAGCTATCGCGTTCTTCTACACAGTCAGTGTCACTTTGTTTTACCAGTTTTATTTCACCAGAAGGGTGCCAAAATTAAAGGCACACTCTTAAAATCTAAGGCTTAAAGAATCAGTGAACCTTTAAGGTAGAAAAAGAGAAGTGATGGAGAGCAGTGAAGAGGAGACGGTCACATGACCTCAGCGATCCGCAGTTTATTTGTACTTTAGCGTGTCCATAAGTACTGAAGTTGTCTGAGAGAGACAGAGAGAGACGCAGCGTGTCCTCTGTGTCTGAAACACGAGGACGATTATGTAAAGTCTGTGATCCACATGTCTGGATGTGTGACTGCGAGGACGAGTCAGGATGTGAAACACGGCTGCTCGCATCAGCATCACGTCACGTCGCTTATTAACACGCTGTTCAGCCGAGCGGCGCTGATGTCTGATAACAAGCAGTCGTACGGGGGACAGGGGACAGATCAGACATCCTCACGATGATGATGATGATGATGATGATGATGATGATGATGGAAGTTGGGTTGATTTACGTTTAATCAGATGCACTGAGGGATGCAGATTAAATTCACACCAGTACAATGAGTGTAAAAACATGCAGTGATGTTGAGATGTGGAGCTGAAATCTCCATCCTGGTTGACTTTTATGGAAATGTGAAATGTGCACAGTATCTGGGTCAGAAGTGAAGCGTGCACACTGGAGTGCTTCCTCAAGGAAACGACACACACAATAGACTCGCACAAAAGACGACGGAGAATAGACGCTTTGAGAGGAAAAAGGAAAAACAGCTCCAGCTTTCTTTTATACTTTTATACAAGCTGGAGGTCTTAAAGGAGAACATCGGATTTTCATCACACAAAATAAACCTGAATAAACGCAGAAGGTAAACTCCAAGCAGAAAAGCGTTCATCATTAATTATATTAAATCCTAATGTAATGACTAATAAATAATAAATACTCCCAGGTTGGGGCCACACGCAGTCTCGATAGAGTCTGGTTCTGACTTCTGATACTGAGATTCCTGAATGTGTGACAGTCGATGTAAATAAAGTCACGTCGTGTCATGAAGTGAAAGTAAACACTAACAGAAGCGCATCCTCCACATCACATGTCCATGATTCAATTTCAATCAATATGTTAAACCAATAAATAAATAAATAATTTAAAGTATTGGACCGTGCACCAGAGTGCTGTTAAATGCCTGAATCTGATTGACCAGGAGTTGTGCATCGTTGCTGTAGAACCGCACGGTTCTCCGACGGATCTCCCCGATTTTCTCCCTAATTTAGTCGTGTCCAATTCCTCCCCACCACTAGGGGGCTCCACATTAAGGCTACTACTACCACTCAGTCAGGAGGGCCGGAGACTATCACGTGTTTCCTCCGACCCACGCTCACGCACCGTTAGGGGCGGAGTCACACACTCGGAGGACAGCGCTATCCGCTCCTTCCGCGTGCGTGAGCTCACAGACGCCCCTGATTGGCTGTAGAGCCGTGATTAATGTGGGAGCACTAAGTACCTCTCATCCCTCCCCCCTGAGAGAGTCTCGGCCAATCAGATCTCTCTAGACCTCCGGCTGCGAGAGGTTACAGCATCACCCGGGAATCGAACCAGCGACCTCCAGGTGATAGGGCGAGAACTTCACCACTGCACCACTCGGAGGCCCATTTAGGTTTATATTTACTCGCTCATTTATCATTTCCATGGCAACAGCTCATTGACAGGGACGTCAATACACTGACTCTGATAATAAACCCTTTTTTTGTATATAATAGCAAAATGTAAATATAAATTTATGGAAGGAGTCTCCAGTTTCAGTGCTTTGTAAGAGTCAGAGTGAGGTGGAAAAGTGGAGAGAGTGTGGTGTGAAGTGAAGACGTTAACCTGCAGGAACCTGAGAACATGAAGACAATCAGATTTAGGAGAGAACAGAGATCTTCAGGGCTTCATTAAATATTAACTCTATTCATTCCCTCATTTACAAACGTTCATGTTCTTTGTCGTACACGTCTTCCATCTTCACGTCTTCCACTGCACCGTGAGCGAGGAGACTCGGCGTGAGCAGCCGGCCGGTTCTCCGACTCTGAGGCAGACAGACTCACTCGGTGTGTGTTCTGGTGATGCAGAGCGACTGTGTTCTCTCTCTGCTCCTCTGTGAGTCTGCAGTGAGGATGACAGACTGAATGAACCTCTTGCTCACTCAGACCTCGTCCTCATCAGGTCTCATCAGGGTTCTGCTCCTTATCACGGCTCTCTGAGGACCTTTCTTACCTTCACCCTCACATGTTTCAGCTCTGCTCAGCGTTACACACTGCAGCGGTGACGTCGTGAGGCTGCGAGGATGAAGCGCTCCATCCTGCCAGCTTCACTTACATCTGCACTGTGTGTGTGTGTGTGTGTGTGTGTGTGTGTTACTGCACTTGTTTAAAGGATCTATTTTAGATTCTCCGTCCCCCGAGGACACACTCACATCCTCTTCAGAGGAGGAGGAGGTTGGAGACGGATGGATGAAGCTCGAATAATCTACGAGTAATTATGTAAACCTTGAGAAGGCGACGCCCACTCCAAATTACACGCATAAAAAAATAAAAGACTAACGAGGAGCTTCAGCTTTCAACGATGATACAGCAGATAGAATTCAGAGAAGGGAGATGTTGGAGGAGTTTGTGTAGGATTCAGTAACGAGGGACAGGAGAGGAGGAGACGTCATGTGTCGATTAGTGAGGATTTAGAAAATGACAGACAGGAAGGATGAAAAGACTCGGATTATCACTGAAAATATAAAAACATGAAAACTATTTTTCTCAACCCAGACAGACAGACAGAGAGACATACAGTTGTAGGATGTGTACCGATGTTGCCCCCTAGTGGTACTTTAAGGAACTATGAGGTTGTAATAAAAGCCCTTAAGTTGCTCCTGAACTTCAGATGAATTGTCCTTTATTACAGCTCTCTCTCTCTCTCTCTCTCAGTAACAGTCCGTATGCATCATCTTATGACTCTAACTGATGCTGTATCCCAGGACGAGCTGAAGTATTGAAGTTTGTGTTTGGAGGCATCGAGAGATCTTTACCTCAACGCTAGTTTTCTTAAACTTATATTATATATATATATATATATAAATAATATCATCTCATCTCATCTCTGTGGCTCTCGCCCTTTGGTGTCGACCGGACTCGTCCTAAATCGCAGCTCAGGGACGGGAAAAAGTCATTCGGACAAATATCTGTGCAATAAAGAAGACCTATAGAGGGTCCAAACTTTTTGTTTTTGTACAATGAGCTTGTAGATTTTGGGGCAGTGGAGGCTCAAACACACTTACTGATCAGAAGGTCAGAGGTTCGAGCCTCAGCACCACCAATTTCCTGCTCGAGTGGAGCCTTTAACACCATCCTGACCGACCCTGTGCTCTGATCCAACTTACACCTGGTGTATGAAATTAATATTGTGATGTTTTTACACTAAAGTCATCACATCATTAATATTACAAACCTGTAAACATTAGCAGGAAGAACCATTATTGAAATACTGTGCACTGCCCCTAGTGGTGAAGAGGGAAACTGCAGAGTCTTTACATTACTGCAATGTCGCACTGAACCGTGTTGAGGGGAAAAAGAACTCCAGTTATCCAACACAGTGGCTTCCAGAAGGTTCCAAGTGCAGCGTGTGCAGATCTGTAAAGATTTCTTATGAACTAACTATAGTGACTATAACTGTAGTGACATGAGTACATTTACACTGAGGCAGAAGTTCTCATCCTGAGTTACTTACAAAAGTGATTTAAAGTTGATTAAATAGATCCTTATGCTGGGTTACTATGGTTACTGACCGTAAATACCATCAGTCACACACTGTTGGAAAGGGTTTTTTTTTTTTTTTTTGCTAATGCAGATCATAACGACTTCAATAACAACAATCATAAAACCAGTTTGTTAAAAGACTTTTTATTTATTTCCTCAGGTTTAATGAATATAAAAGTGGCACTTGTAAGAAAAAAATAACAGCCAAATAAGTAAATAGAGTTATATATAAACTAGCTATAATATTCTCACTATTTATTTCGAGAGCTCTTACACAGTGAGGACGCAGCCCCTTTACCGCGCTAACCACAGACGATACACGCGCGACTCTGAACCTCCGGCTAATATTTTAGACTTTCCCCCCCAAACTGTTCTGGCAGTCAACTGACCTCGCACAGTTCCTCAAAAACATAATAAAAAGATCAACTTTTTCAATGAAAAACAAAAAGAAAATGAAAACGCATGCGAAATGGATATTAAATATGAAGATAATATTTGAGGCTTTAAGTAGAAATCAAGAGATAAACACTGGTCATTCATCACGCACTGCGTAACGACGGTCATCTTATATTACACAAAAGTTCAGAGTGTTTTTGCTACAAAAGAATAAAAAATAAACAGATAAACAGGGACATCAGAAACCCTCGGTGGAAATAATGTTGGCTTTGGCGTGTCAAACATCGCACTACGTGGTGGATCATTTAAAATAATAAGAATTGAACGATTTTATAGTTTAATGTTTAAACAAGCGCGTTAGTGTTTTTGTTCTGGTGCTCAACAGTAAACACGTGGTGGTAAATCTAATACAGGCTAAAAACTCAACAACAAGTGAAGATACCGTCACCGCCTCCTCTCGCGTCTCCGAGCGCCGCGTGTCCGCGATTCAGACGCCGGAAAGAGACCAGATCAGTTCTTTCAGCTTTTAGTAAAAGGTTTGTGTAAATATTTTTGGAAATTAAAAATTTTAATTCACTCCTGATTTACAAACATTGTAACATATTAAATTTCTCATACTAGCATAGCATTAACATTTAGCCACACCCACAAACTCCATAAAAGGCAAAACTCTCCAAAGAGATCAAAATGGCAACTAAAATACTGCATGTGCCAAATGTTCCTGTAACGCGGCTTTTATACGGCGCCATTACTTTTGTCTTTACTGATGGCTAAACTTTTTTCAGAGTTGCGTTTTCTTTTGCTGAAAACAAGTGAAATGAACAAATAATTTTTGTAGATCACAACTCGACAGTTTTACAGGCAGATTTGAAGACGTTCGCTTCAGAACAATTACAGACGTTTAAAATAAATGGTTACCATGGAAACCCCCTCCCAGCTCATTTTCGATTACAGTGCTGAGTTTGTAAGAGTTTGCTGATTATCGAGATAAGAATATTTAATCTCGGGTCGTGTTTATTCGACAAACTCCTCGTGCTTTAGTGAGAGCTAATTACAGAGACTCCAGATTCTGAACCCGACTCGTAGTCCGAGTGTAAACGCGCGAGACTCGAACCCCTGGGGGAGGGACATCAGACAGGACATGATCAGAGCTGGCGGGTGGGTCGGCTACAATGTCCATACACTGGGACAACCAAACACGTGCACTGATAACTAGCTATAAATTACTCTCAACTCGTTTGGGCGATGCTGCAGCAGGGCTGTTTATTATTATTATTATTACTATCATTAGGATTAAATCTGTCCCGTCTGGATGAAGACGCTGATTTAATACTGATTTTGCATTAATGTGATCGAGCATCATATGTGATAGGGTGCAAAATAAAAAACAAGACATCAAGACATTTATTCTCAGTTGTGAGAGCCGTGTGAACGTCATGTTTACGCCGTCTGTAAATCACCTCATCACCGTCTGTACGGTTATAATCACGTGTAACGAGTCAGACGTGACGGGCGCAGGACTGTTTCTCATCAACCTGTCCAAGTGGAAATCCTTCACCATGACACGGTGAGGCGCGAGAAACGAGTCGAGACCAAACATGACTAACGAGAGCTCAGTTATTAAACCTGACAGCTCATTAAAATGATCAGATAATGTTCGTTAAGATTTTCTGCAGGATGCAAAATAAGGAAAACTTTTTTTTTTTCTACTCAGAAACTAGTTTTTACTCAGTTATATTCATCACAATAGAAACGCTTCTTACTGCATGAGAGAAATTTGCCATTCAAAGCCACGTTTTAATAAAATAATAACGTAAATAAGATGATGAAACGTGAAAATATCCAGACACACGACACACCCGGGACACTGTGTGTGTGAAACGAAAACCAAATACGATGATAAAACTATAAACAAAACTAAAGACAAGGTGTTCTGCTGTAAAGCTGCTGTTCGTCTCGCTCGCTCATAAATCTGAAGTAACTCTTTAAAAAGCTGTGGATACTGCGGAGGAAATGCCTTTCCAGAGGCTGTGCTTTCAAAGCGAGGTGCCATCATACCTAAAAGACATTTGTTAAAAAAATATATTGAGTACACTGTTCCAGCAGCAGGACTTTCTAAAACCGTTACTGATTAAAAAATAAAACTAAAGAACGAACGGTATAAAGATAGAAGTCTGTGTGTAATAGATACCAGCTATTTGAAGTACATATTTAAGCAGATTAAAGATTACAATTAAAATAGGCAGTGTGTGTGTGTGTGTGTGTGTGTGTGTGTGTGTGTCAGGTTAATGAGTGTGTACTAGAGATGAAAAGTTAAACACATCCTCGGTCCAAAGCCCAGGACACTAAACATCTTACGGGTTTGTTGAAGAATTTGTGTAACTGTATAATCAGGATGATGAAAACTCTCCTTAAAACAAGGAATGATTCGTTTTTTCAGATCTAAAAATCTGCATGTTTCAGACGGTTATAAAACACAGCAAATGTTTCAAAATAGTAGAAAGCGTCTTTGGCAGCCCTTTAAATACAATTCTAAACAAAACCCACGAGTGAATTTGTTCACGGCCCTGTTCACATCAACCTGTTGTTCAAAAATCTTTTTGCCCCCCCAAACACTGTTCACACCAAGTCTTGTACTCAAGCTTCTCCAATTTAAAAACAAAATAAATAAATAAAACTCTCCCCTATCGGTGCATCAGGATCACATTAAACACCACACTACACTTAATCTACACCTCAGGACTGAGAATCTCATGGAAAACCCTCGTGAAGAACCTTCAAGATAACTGTGGTTTTATTAATGGCCACTAGGTGGCATTCAAGGGAAGATGATGAGCTGAGCTTCATCACAGTATCTGTATAGTGTTTAATACTTTAAAGGTTTTCATAGTGGAGAAAACGTTTCTGTGTAGGGTCTAGCTCCGCCCACAACCAAAGCACACAGGTGGCCAGCTCCTCCCCTTCTCAGTCTGAGTTACAGGTCGGCAAATCTGTGCATCTACTGTATATAAAACCCTGACAGTGGTGTGTGTGCGCGTGTGTGTTACTAGACCCTGTCACTAGGGGGCAGTGTAACATTAAGCAAAACCGCTTACTACGTAATAATCATGCCAATCTTTTTTTCTTCTGCATAACACTTCAGTCCACCAGGGGGCGGTATTGCACAAACCAAAGCTCATGCAATATGCAAAAGATGAAAGAGGTTTGGATTTTCTGAAAAAGCAGTGTTTTAAAGAATTGGTCATTTTAACATCTGTATGTTTAACCTAAATAATTTTAACGTCATACATCGATTCTGAATTAGAAAACTCACTCAGTGATTCAATTAGGTGAATCAGTTAAATCAATTAAATTGCATAAACGATTAAATGCCAGTGCCATCGTTCCTACATAACCATGTGAATTTCAGTGTGTAATCGAATGTGATCCTGAGAGAGAGAGAGAGAGAGAGAGAGAGAGAGAGAAAGAGAGAGATCTCAATCAGGGGTAAAGCTGAAGACTTTTTTTTGCAACTGTAATGGAAATTCTGTAATTTTAAGAAACTAAAATGAGTGACCTGTAATAAACTTACATTTTTTTTAATGAATTAAACAACAGGCATGAAAGAGAGCCTGTGTAGACAAAAATAAAGTGACTAGAGTTTTGTTTGAGTTCAGGCTTGGTGTGAAAGAAGGAGTTTAACCCAGGACAAACCGACCCAGAAGGTTCAGACGGGTTCTCTGGAGAACTTTTATGAAGTGGACTCGGGACTCCTGGAGCCGCCGCCCTTGGCTTTAATCTGTAACCAGGTGTCTCCCAGCGCCTGGGCGAAGTGATCATCCACGGAGCCGGTGATGGACACCGAGTTGGACGCGTCCGGCTCTCTGTAGATGTTCCCCAGACTGCGGCGGAAATGTTCCTCGATCACGGGATCGCACACGGCGTTAGCTAAAGAGAGCGGGAGAGAAAGAGAGAGAGACGGGGACGTTCAGGTGGTGTTTAAGTATCTCATGCCAACTTTTTCACCTAAACAATATCCAGTTTTATTTTTGTCTCCTATTGCAAAATGCAATCGGTTACATATAAAACTCGTAACTTATCTCTTTGCTTATATATTTGGTTCATATGTTTTGAATTCTTTATTGTATTTTTTTAACTAAATAACCTCAGACGGAATGAAGCGTCGTTCTTACCGTTAGCTTTGCTCTTGACGTTATTCCCGGCGGAGAAGCCGTTTGGAGACATGTGACAGTTAGAGAGGCTGCAGGTGCGGTTACTCGCAGGAGCGCAGGTGATCACCGACGGACGATTCTGAGAGACATTTAACACACACACACACACACACACACACACACACACACACACACACACACACAGAGATATTTCACCCTTACATTCTGGATTCTCATTCATTTATTTTCTACAACAGAGACTCATTTAAATTATGTTAATCCACTCCGTTTTGTCACTGATCCTACGGCAGAGATATCTGACCTGCTGTCGCTCTGTAGAGCCGACTGACGAGAGGAAAGAGGACCTCTGCGTGTCCGTGCTGTTTTTGGTCAGAGCCAGTGGCTGCTCCATGGTGTAGAAGTGGAACGGTGAATACAGACGTCCTGCGTGGAGCCCACTGATGGCAGAGGAGGCGTTCTCAAACGGGTTGTGGCAGTGAGTCCAAGGTTCCGTTCTGGAGTCTCCGTCCACTGGATTTCCCCTTCAAACCCAAACAAAAGGAAATGACATCAGGTACAGCGCAGACTGTTCAAATTAAACTGTTAAAATGTTTTTTTTTTATATATATATTTTGTGTGAAAACATTTTGAGACAAGGTCAGAAACATGAAGCAGCTCAGGCAGTGTAAACATCAAGACCTTAATAAAGGAGTGACATGTGCACTACAGAGTGTTCACTCATTCAATCTCCTCCTTAGTTTAGTATATATTGTCCTGTTCCTGTAGGTGCAATGTTAAACATTAGGTGTAATAATAAGATCCTAAACACAACTCCTAAGGTTAATCCTATGAGTGTAACAGATTCTGGTAACACACCAGCCTGCCGATTGTCTGTTCCACATCAATTCCTTTGGAGTTAAATTCACTCCTAATCTAGTTTATTTATTAGCCTCGACATCGACACTTCGATAGTTTCAACAATGGACATAGTTGGACCATCAGAGTGACAGTACGGTAAAAATCTGATCACGTGACTGGACACACTCGATGAGAGCTGTTTTAGCACCCTTTAAAAACTTTATTTAAAAAAGTACCAAGCAACAAATCTGCACTTGCTACAACTCGATACACAGCCCTCGATACGCCGCTCCAGCTCACGTCACAGCCGCTGGTGTGGAGAGTCAACGACCAATCACTAACTGTTCTCGACAACTAATCACTGGCCTCCACTGTTCCTAACGACCAATCACTGACCTCGAGTGTTCATGGTTTTAAACATTCTTCTTGAAGATATTTACAGTTAATCGATCTGTATTGCTTCCCGTCCAGTCTCTATCTCTTCAGTACAACTTAATTTTGTAAATATATAAATAACAGCTTGTAACAGCTGCAGCGACAAAAACCTTCTCTCTAAATGTTATCATTTATTAATAATTTATATTATCTTCTACTCTGATTAGACTCTGGGTCTTCAGAATGTCTGCCTTATTGACAAGCTATGCGAATCAGTTCTGGGACACGACCCGACACCCTGTGACAAATCGGTTCTTTAAAGATCACTATGTTTAACGTACAAATGAGAGGAAAGCCTGCAGCTCATCTTGGCCATTTGTTCATTCTCGTACTCCTGACTGCTCCCCACTTCTACATCGTCAAACTTCCTTTTAACCGGGCTGATCGGTGTCCCTGTCCTGCTGTTCCCTGTGGAGGACGAGGACAGACCGTGCATCCTGGAGTCGCCGGAATCATCTGACGTACAGAAAAACAACAAAATCAAACACCACTTACTTACACCCCGTTTATATGCTTCTTAATTCTAAAGGTTGTGACACTGAGCTAAACATTGTATAATTAATAACCTCAAAGTGTGAACTTAATATATAAATCTAATTAATCTATTATGATATTCTGGAGAAGAGTTAAGAAAAAGTGTGGATGCAAAACAACAAAATACATTTTTGATAAACTTTGCCAGCTAAACATTTCCCAAATAAAAAAATAAAATAAAAAAATGAAGTAAAAACACTGACTTTAGTATGTGGGGGGAAAAACTGTTTAATATCTCTTTCATATTATTAATTAACAAACAGTTGTTATCAGTCTTACACACGCTTACCTTACATACGTATTACCCAGATATCTAGTGCGCTAACTTCGGCTAACTAAGTATTGTTAAAGTTAACTAAGAGCACAGATATTCTAACTCACCATCATATGAATCGTAGTGAAGTCTTCCGATGTTATTGTTCATTTTATCCATAAATCGATGGCTCAAAAGGTCCATTCTCGTAAGAAGCATTTAGCTTAAAAGCTAGCTAGCTAGCCCAGTTGTAGCTAGCTAGCTTAGCCTTCACGACAAAAACAATGATCTAGCTCAGTTAACTTTGGAATAGATTTCCTTTACTGAAGCCTGAACACGCTACTGACGTGTTAATTACACGACTGACTAATCCGCAGCAAAATATAGTCACTAAATGACAGACTTAGCAAAGAGTCCAGGTTAAACTGCAATAGTGAAGCCGCAGGGTGCTCCTGCCTCACACAGGGCTGCTTTACCTCACAGGCTAAGCTGCTAACGAGGAGCTGAGGCTAGCTTAGCTAACTCTAACAAAATGTTACACCCAGCACTTATATTTGAATTAAATTCGACGGATGGACTGGTTTATATGTAGAAATTAAACAAGCAAACCAATTCCTTATCATTATATTTTTATAATTAAAAAAATGAAACTTATTTCTTCACAAAACGGGCTAGTCAGCTAGCTAGTAAAAGATCTTAGCAGTTTAGCCGACTAGCTCTATTGTGCTGTGGGTTTGGCCTGGAGCTGTGACGTTCACAAAGCCAAAAAAATTGAATTTAATCATTTATTTATAATATATCTAAGTTAAATTTAATATGAATATTAAGCAAAAATTGTTTTTAATGTAATGTTGGTCCTTAGACTTCAATTCTAACTCTGTAGGCATTAATCTAGATGGTGTTTATGTGTATATAAAAAAGGAGAATTTAATATTTTTATATGTATTTTATATTCTTGCAATAAAAAATCAGGATGGAATTTATTGACCTTACCATCAATCAACATTTCTTGTTTTTATTTTCTGTTCATTCATTTTTTATGTAACCCTTTCAGGAATATAATGGTGCATTTATTGCATTTATTTATTACATTAATACAGTTTAACATTGAGCAGTAGAAAATTAAATTAGTGGCAAAAGAATCATACTGTTTATTAATTAAAAAATAAATATTAATATTATTAATAATAACAACAAACATTGTTCAATCTTGTAATCTGCACCTTTATGTGATTTTATTTGTATTTCTGTTTTTTTTATTATTATTATTTTATTTAAAAAAAAATCTTGGACCTCATTAATACAGTTTAACATTCAGTGGTAGAATATAGAAGCATCCTGTTTATTAATTTTAATACAAAAAAAAAAAATAATAATTGCTCAATCTTATAATCTGACATCAGATTTCTTGTGTGATTTTATTCATATTTCTATTATATTTTTTTCAATTATTTTATTTTATTTTTGTCTTGGAGATCAGCACATCTCCGTGTCCTCCATTTTATTCACACATATGCACTGGAAACCCCCCTGGTTTGCCTTATTTATTTATTTATTTATCTTTTCTCCCCCCTGTTTCTGCAGTGAACTGAAATCCATGATGGTCGTGAGGCTGTAAAATGGGGGAAGGGGTAGTAGAGATGAAGGGAGGGAGCGTAGCATCTCGTCCCCTGCAGGCTTTAGAAGAATGTGATTGGTGGATGAGGATGAGCGACGTCAGCATCCCAGGCATCGTGAGCTGAGAGGAAGCACAGAGACGAAAGGAGGAAACCCGTTCTATTCAGATGAGTGATAATCTCTCGAAGAAGCTCTCACATATTCCGCAGTCCTTATCTGAGCAGCTCCAGTTCCTCCATCTCGGATCAGGATTTTAGATCACATCCTCATCCACAGCCATGAACTACCTGCGCCGCCGTCTCTCTGACAGCACCTTCATCTCCAACCTGCCCAACGGTTACCTATCAGACCTGCAGAAACCCGATCCTCCCCAGCCTCCTCCACCGGGGACTGCGCCCGAGCCAGCCCCTCCGGTCTCTCCGAATCAGAACCAGAACTCGGCCCCGGCCCCAGCCCCAGCCCCGGCCCCGGCCCCGGAGAGGAAACCCCAGCCTGCTGCTCAGCCCTCAGGTGCAGGATTCTTCAGCTCCATCACCAATGTGGTGAAGCAAACGGCAGCCTCAGCAGGGCTGGTCGAGCAGACACCCATCTCTGTTGCCAAGAAGTTTAAAATCCTGCTGGTCATCGACGAGCCGCAGCAGGAATGGTAGGTGTGGTGATGATTTTTAATCTTCTAAATCCACAAACACTTGTGCTTTTAATGGTGTTTTTTGTTGTTGCTTTTTTGATAAAATTGGCAGTATGTGAAGTTTGTATGTTAAAATGAGGTCATGCCTGACTGAATGCTTTGGGTTTTTCCTCTCACATGCATGGTGCAGTGAGCACGAATCCTCCATCCCCCCATCACGCATGAAGCCATCTTCAGTCATCTCTATTATAATGTTTATTATAACAAGTGAGTTATTAGGAGCAATTTTCTTGAATCGTTGCCAAAAATCAGGTATCACAGTACTTATTAATATTTAATATATAGTTATAAAATAATATATTAACATAGTTAAAAATCAGTGCCAAATATCTGACGTGTGCATATAAGTTCAGTTTATTATACAGCAAATCATAAATATAATCTGGTCATGTGTTGTCTATGAAATATTTACAGATAAATAATGCTGCAAATGTGATGCTCAGGGTTTAATAAATATTTGAGATTATTAAACATTTTAAAGATAACTGTCTAGTATTTTTCCCCAACTGCTTTGAAACCTGTATAACGTAATTATTATTTCATATTACCGTTATGATTAATAACAGAGATTTATTCCTTTGTCTTCTACATTCGACAGTCAACAAGTCGATGAAGCACGAAAACCTGTCAAATAATTGGACCATTTAATTAACATGTGTTTTTCTTAATTAAAGCCCTAGTCTGTTTAGCTATGCTGTCATGTTCCTGGACAGAAATCTGGAAAATTGTTTATTACTGCAATTCTTTCACAACAAATCCCTTGGATTACAGTGAAGGCCATGGTGAAGAGTAGCTGATATAAAACACACCTCATGTCCTCTCGTGTCTCAGCAGATCTCAGACATCAGCACATGTCTCTTAAAAAAAAAAATCTATATTATTTATGGAATATAATAACACTGACATGCTGTGTGTTTAAAAAGCAGGTGTAGAAAGACAAAAAAAAGGAAAGATTTCAAAGTGATGGCTTCCAAACGTCACAATTGGTTCAGTTACTGTTTTAGTAAATATTGTTTCTTCCTCTTATATTACAGCAATTTGCTAACAATTATATAAAAAAAAAAAGAATGATGCATTATACTTATAATAAAATACTCTATTTCCTGTTCTCACTTACATTATAGCAGCTATGAACACTCGTCCTCTCACCAGTCTCTCTTTATCCTCGCTGTTAATAAAATCTTTCAGTTTGTCACATTTGAGAAACCACGGAGCAATGTGAACTCCTCTGTCCTGAACATGTGCAAAAACTTGGTTACAGCTTTATCTCTGACTGTTACACAGCACTGACACTGGAGACTCCTTACACTGATGTTTAAATATTAAATCAGCACATTTCTCCTTACAGAATATGTTTAAATGCCGTTTATTGTACACATGTACATGCCGTGCGCTGTACACATCCCTGTGGATGAGCTGTTACTATGGAAACGACAATGTATCAGAGCGAGCACATTAACATGAACCTGTGCTAATAGAGAATTAATCAACACCTTTTGACCAATCAGGATCCAGAACGCCGCAGCAGTCAGAGTGGTGTAACATATTCTAATGTTATAAGATTCTGTAATTACACACACTCAGGATGTTGAGCGAAACTCCAGGCTCTTCCTCCTCCAGTCTCTGGTGAGGCTGAGAATGTTTTCAGATTCTCGAGAGACATCACGCAGCAGGAAGCTCTGCAATTTACACACGTCAATAAAGGTGTCGCTGCAGAGCTTTCCCCTGTTTACACTCCAGAGATGTGAAGAGCTTGTGTGTGTGTGTATGTGTGCAGGCCAGATTAATGCCTTGACACTAAAACAATGGAAATACTGCAGTTTGAGAGAAGTGTGTGTTTATCGTTGCCAGCTGGAGTAAAGGTGAAGGACAGAGGGTAGTACAGAAGGTGTGTTCAGTTCAGATAACCTTTTACACCAGAATATAGAGGATCTGATGTGTGTAAAAGCTACAGTCGCATCTAAAATTAACACTTGTTGTTGCAATGCAGAGGAGTCTGTGTGCCTATTTCTTCTTCTTAAATATTATTCATTGTTTAATATTAGGGTTATTATTTTTGTTCCAGAAGTTTTCAAATAATCAGGAAATAAATACAAACGCTTTATACTTATGTACGATATACACGATATATCTATTGGAAAATTGCATGCAAAGCATTCTCTAAACTTTGCACCCGGTAGAATTACTTCCAGGAACAAACAAAAATCTAATTTAATAAAAAATAATAATAAATAGCACATTTTATGCAAACCTTGACGCAGAGTGGCCGCATTACACTGCAAAACTCAACGCATCCTGAAAAGCCAGTCAGATCACTTCTTTCTGTCATGTGATCAGTCAAGTGGAACGACCTAATTGTGATCTAATTGTGTTCATTGTTTCATTTGGAGAATGTTGTAGCCAAGAAAAAGGAGGCTGACACTCTGCAGTCACTCCAGCAGTAACAGGACGTTATGTGATCTATGTCCTGCGGTGGAGTTAGTCTGTAGTGTAACCCTAAGTGCTTTGTGTACAAGAGACATGAGAAGCTGTTGCATTTCCTGTGTCCGGGTGCAGTCACTCCATCCTGTTGTCCAGGACGTTCTACACTCAGTTGTAGGATCACTTTGTAAATCGTTTTGCTTCATTTGAACACAAAATATCTTAGTGGTCTCATTTTGCAGTAAAATTATTTATTATATTTAGTATATTATTACATCTGTAAAAAAAAAAAAACTCATAAAGTTCAGTTTTGAATTCAGATAATTAAATGAGTTTATAAGAATGCTATACCCTGTCGGGTTCAGGTAGGCGGCGACTGAGGCGTGACCTCTCGCTCTTCATCATTACAGTCCTGCCTCATTGATCAGCTGCCTCGGGCTAAAAGCCTGGACTGGAACAGACACTTAACATTGCAGACAGTCGTATCGTTCCCAAGAACAGAACATCCAGTGCTGGCCACCGAGGATTTTATATACTCTAGAGAATTAAAAAGATGCAGAGCACAGAGTGCGATTATAAAATACATTCTGCAATATGATGGAAGGACTTTTACAGCAGATCACATGACAAGCTGAAAGTTTTCTTTTGTTCTTATTAACTTCAAGTTGAAGACAGGTGAGGGACGAGTGTCTATAACGGCTATTGCAGTACATTCTTATATAACATTCTTAACTCAAATGGATAGACTGAGTGATATAATACATACACACCATGTTTCGGACACTAAAACCTAGTTTTAAAGGAATGGCTGCACAAGGACAGCTTTAAGTTTGAAGTTTAATCTACAATATGTTGATCATGTGCAATACCACATATACATGCACTTACTTAAATATATAAGCATACATATGTGCTCATAGACACACACGGGTTCACATACACACTTACATTAACAAGATGCTCACATAAATTGACATTTACACACTTTTACAAGTTGACTGGCTGTTCTCGTCCAAAGCTTTTCATTGCACTGGTGGTCCTGTGTTAACATACATACGACAATAAACTAAACTAAACTAAAGAACTGACAACAGGAACTCACTCATTTCATCAAGATTTAGTCTTTGGCATGTTGCTGCATGTAAGAGGAATAAAGCACTAATGGAACATGCTGTTATAGGAAAAGGATTCATTTTGAGGTTCTTTATAACACCAGTCCAATGTCTTGATTTTTCTTATCTTGTCTGCTCTTTCATTTTATAGCAAATAATTAAGTATATTTTGGCATCTGATTATCCAAAGTGGCTCAAGTTTATTGTTTATCAGCAGCAAAAAAAAACTGCATAATCTGTGAAATGCACACGAATCTCAGTGTGAGTCCCTGCCTCGCCGTTTGTTCACGCCATATGGAGTGTGATTTTGCAAAAAGTTGACAAAGAGAAGGTCTGACTCCAAAGCAGTGATGCTGTTTATTATATTTTACTGCAGAACACTGCAGAACAAAGCATGAGTGTCAGGTTATTCGTCTCCATGCTGCTGAGCGAATAAACGGCGTGTGTTATATAACTCCCGAAACACCATTAAAGCGCTGACACCATCACTCAGAACACCTCACATAGTGCATTCTGCACTCGGATACGTGAGGAAATGAATATCTGTGGGGTTATTAGTGTTATTATTGTTATTGTTACAAAGCATCCATTTCACTTTGGGTTTAATTTTTACTACAGCATTAAGGGAATGGATGGTGGTTTCATTTTTAATCTTCATTAGATTCATCAGCTAATGTTAAGGGAATAAAGCACACTGGATTTATGTTAATATTAATCTATGTCAATCTAACAATGAATATGTTAGCTGTGTGCGTAAATATTTTTTTGGCTTTATATTCATCCTGAATCTGAATTTGTATTTAATTTGTATTTATTTTCATAACTTTGATACTCACTCTTTGTAAGCTCCTTCACTTAATCCCAGGTGGTCAGGGTTTACACCTTTAGATTTGGGGTGAAGTAGAGAACCCAAGTCTAGGGTTTAAAAAAATCTCCACTTTTATCATGATCTAGTTTTAACACAAATTCAATTGTAGATAATAAATAAACTTACAAAAGTGTTGTTGATAATCCAGACAAATGGAAAACATTATTTCCTACCAGTGAACATGCAATAGTTTCCCAGCTACAGGATGCAATTCAAAGCAACTCTATTATTTAGTGATATGTAAATTGTTGTAAATTATTAAGTAATTTGTCAATTATTCAACAGTACGTAAGATCTTTCATATCACATGCAATCTCAGACCTTCTTAGTATAGTAGGTATTTGGAGAGCCCTCTGAATGGCAGGTTCTTACTAACCACTAATCACTGCATCTACGAGACCTAAAATTACAGGGTGTGTATAGAACAGAACTGAACTGAACTGAACTGAACAGCTGCACTCACCAACCCACACTTAAAGAAAATGAAAAACAACAGACTAAAGAAAGAACACCAGCAGAAAAACTCTACACTAACACATGATGAAAAAATCTAAACATCTCATCATAAATCATAGTTTGGTTACCATCATTGTTGTTCATTAAAGGGGTGTCTATAGCATGTGTATTTATACACACTTAGAAACCAGAACCCTTAACAATTCTTAACTGAACCCCAGAACTGAACATTTTGCTTACGGAACCCAACATAGGGTAGAACCATTATAGGATAATTACAGCCCGTAATTATACCGTATGTGAAAACAAAAATTTAAAACAAAGGACCTTTTTATTTTTTTTATATTTTTTTTGGGGCGGGGTTTCCAATTTTTCTCCCCAATATTAGTGGTGTCCAATTCCTCCCTGTCACTAGGGGGCTCCCACATTAAGGCTACCACTACCACTCAGTCGGGAGGGCGAAGACTATCCCGTGTTTCCTCCG
>JAQMYJ010000015.1:620315-626558 GCA_030014305.1 Clarias laeviceps
TGAAAGGTAAAAAAGTTGAGACAAGTTGAGCTCAACAGCAATAACATGGACAGGGACACCGAACCCACTGATAAAAGACCTGCAACTTCACACAGGAAGGAAGCTGATGACATTCGACCTTGCAGTGACCTTGAGGCTGTTTGGATCAGTTTATCAGTTTAATCTCATCAGTTTGTGTTCATGCTGATAATTCCAGATAAATCCTTCACATGCTCTTCAGATGTCACACTAATGAAACCTGGGGTACGAGCGGTTCTGACACCCTCTGACCTCCGGACCTGCCTGATCCGTCCTGATGTTCTTCTGCTCCTGCATGGAGACTCTCACTGCTGCTGAGAATGGAGCCGTGTGCTCTGATTACAGACACATGAGATACCTGAGGACGGTTCCACCTAGAACCCATGAAGACACTTTGGTCTGCATTTGATATGAACATGTGACGGCATGTGACTGCAGTCGCTCGGATAGTTTAGGACTGAAATCACTACGGACGGTTTCATATCCGAGTCTGAGTGAACAGGGTGTAACCACAACACACACGTTAACTAAACACACACTTCCTGTTACACAGCTGCACCTTTTAACTTCAGAACACACTCTTATAGCAGGGACTGATTTACGGTCTCGCCATCTGGTATCACCCAGGTGAGGATGGTTTCCCTTTTGATTCTGGTTCCCCTGGTGGGGAGTTTTTCCCTCCGGCTGGGACAAACTGATAGAGCTATAGATTTATTGAGTTGTGTTAATGTCCAGTGTTAAATGTGGCATCCAGGACTGAATTAAATGGAAAATCAAATGAAAGGAGGGAACAAGAGAGAAGAGACGCAGAGGAGCTTCTCTAAATCAGCTTCAAAATTAGGAACAAAGTCTGAACATAAAAAATGACCAAACTGTACAAAATGAACAATTATTATATCAAGTTTCACAATCTAAACACCTTATAATGCTCTAAAGTTATCGCAGATGTTATTGGAGTTAATGAAGACAAGCTGAGCCCCGAACAGACAGTAAAGCGGGTTTGGACACAGTGTTCCACCGAGTCAGTCTTTCTGAACGAGTCACTAAACCAACAGATGACTCTGTGTCGCTCACACACACCATGCACTCAATCAGGTCTTTGCATTATCGTGATGAAGCTCCATTTCTACACACGTCCACGAGGACTTGAGAGATTTTGTACAGATTATTCGGAGGAAGATTCAAGTCTCTCTGTCAGTGAATCGGTTGAGTCATTTAACCCGATGTGGTTTTATTTCCAGTGGAGTGTGTGTGTGTGTGTGTGTGTGTGTGTGTGTGTTTGTTGAACTGGGTGTGGAAAATAATTTCACCACAAACACACACACACATAAATTATAAAATATCACGATAAACGACTCAGGCTTTTAGAATTAGTGAACGAATCTAAATGAATCATTTGACTGAATGGAGCTGAATGATTTGAGTCACTGTAATGATTCATATTTTCAATCATTCTAAATACTGACTGTTTCATACTAAAAGGTGTGTGTGTGTGTGTGTGTGTGTGTGTGTGTGTTTCCATTTGGCCTGTCTTAATTTATCTAATGTGAGAGGTTAGTGTGAAAAGCATCTGTTTCTACATTTCTACACATATCTTGTCCGTGACCCTGATTAGAAATGGAACTGAAATAACTTTAATCATTAGAAATCATTAGAATAGAGGTGTGTTTCAGATACATGTGTTTCTTCTACTTTTAGCTAAACACACCCGACTCTGTGCGTTAGATTACATCGAGATAAGCATTAGTCCCTGAATCCTGACTGTTAGGTTTAAATAGGTGTACAATCACACACACACACACACACACACACACACACACACTAGAAGAATACAGAATGCATGATTAATAAAGTACGTTCAGTAATGATGTGAAATTTAACTCACCGAACTGGACCTCAGTGTTCATTCAGCTTCACATGAAAGTTTTTAACATTAAACCCGCTTTATAAAATTAAGGCCGCCGTTCCGCAAAGCCGAGCCGTTTCTCACACACTCACACACTCACACACTCCCTTTCCAACCTCTGAATGCGTGATGAGAACACTATACACTGGACACACACGACGTAAATAAATGATTCTCTCTCCTGCGTCAGGTCGGATCAGATCACACCAGGGTTCTCGGGTCACAGGGACGACCAGCGGACGCAGAAGGAGCACATGGTGAGACTTTACGAGATAAGAGAAAGAGATCGAGTTTCACAGTGACGTCATGTTCAGACCGTCAGTGAGGAGTGTGAGTGTGTGTTAGAGCTTCCTGTGGAAGATCCATGTTGTGTACCAACAGCTCGCTTCATGCATTCAAAAGTCTTAACGTGAAACCATGTGACCCATGTGACCCATGTGATCACACCATCCTGGAGCTTTTCCCACATTCCCTGACTTTCTCTGCAGTTTTTCTCGAATGTAAATTCTTGACCTGATCTCCGTGACGTCGCGCGCCTTAAATCTTCTAAACACTGACTACACATTGGCTGTGAATTACGAAGCTATTATGAATCACCTGGGACTTCAAATTACAACAAACTCACACTGAACTGTCAAGATTCACCTCCTCACTGTTAAAGACTTAAACTCCACCTCACACCCTGGTCTGATCTCTCAGCTGTAATTAGACACCAGGATCCCGGAGACTACACAGGCCCTGGACCTGCTGCACACTTAGACCTCATCATACACAGGGTAGGGTCTAATAGTATTTAAGTGCTGATTGGGATTTAGTTGTGGATTCAAGTCAAAGCGGGACTTTTGACTGTGCAGAATAACTACACTATTGCACTTATCCCAGTGTTTCACTAGTGCTTGGATACCATCAAGGTAGAAAGTTTCCTCAGTACGCTCAGTCTGAAACACCGACCTCCAAGGAACCCTGTTTAATGGCTTTGCTTTTCCAAACATGTGGAAATGTCTTGGAATGAGGTCAGGACTGTACAGGGGATGTGACACTAACTACCAGCCGAGTTCCTGTAATGTGCAATTCGGCGATGTTGATTTTCAAGGATTCTCCCTGTGCTTGGTGGGTTTCCTCCGGGTACTCCGGTTTCCTCCCACAGTCCAAAGACATGCAGATTAAGCTGACTGGCGTTCCCAAATTGCCCGAAGTGTGTGTGTGTGTGTTTGTCCTGCAGTTGATTGGCACCCAGTCCAGGGTGTACCCCGCCTCCTGGGATAGGCTCCGCCCCTGTGACCCTGTACACACGATGAAGTGGTCTAGACGATGAGTGAGAGAGTGAGAGTGTTCTGTCCACTGTATGCGAGGTTCTTACGAGTGCTTTTTGGACTCTATAATCTATTATAAAGTGACAGACGAAGTTTAGAAACCACCTGCAAGCCAATACAATCCAGCTTCCAATAACCATAAGAACAGCTGCGATGTTTTTCTTAAGTCATGACTACGTTTCACATTTTCCATCATGGTCAGTATCTTAGGCTGGCGTGGATTCCCCAAACAGCTGCACTGAATTATGACAAACCTCCTCATGATCTGCGTATGATCAGCAGTTCTGGATCAACCTCAGGAATATGGGAAAGCCCCCTTAGACCGAATAGTCTCATATAGTGAATCACACACACACACACACACACACAAAAAATATAAAAAGATGTGGATGTAAATGAAAAGTATTTATTTTATCCTCTTAATATGAAAAATCTCCTGAAAACCCAACACTATCCAGACTGTGAAGCATGGTGGCGATAGCATCTGATTTATCATTAGCAAGACTGGAACCCTGTGCTCGTTCTAATACTTTGTTTCCATAGTAACCAAGCGTTCACAGGGATGTATACAGAACACACTCGACACTGAAAATCACTGCTGCAGAGAACATTCCTGAAATATAACAATGAAGAATTAAAGGAGTCTCCAGTGTCAGCGCTGTGTAACAGTCAGAGGTAAAGCTGTAGCATCGCCAGGACAGAGGAGTTTATATTGCTTTGTGATTTCTTAAGATTTATTTTTTGTCTTATTATCTTCAAGGGAGCAAAAAAAGAGAGACTAGTAAGGAAAGGACATTTTTAGGACCAAGCTTTGTCATGATTTATACTGGTTCAGAAAAAATGATATTAAATCTCACTTCATAGAGTGAAGCTTAAACAAAGCCATAAAACACTGAAACGCTTGAAGATTGAGACGCAGACGGCGTGAACTCCTACCTGTTAGTTCTTACGGAGATGCAGTACTTCCACATGACGCTCCACAGAGCTGGAACATCACTCACCAGGACGCCTGACATTCTCCACCAAGTGAAAGAAATCCTGTCATGTTAAACACGGGAAGGTCTGAAGCTGAAACGCAGGTGGCTTCTCTCTCTGATAACAGCGCTCTGGTCTAGAACCTGCTTCCTCTTTCCTGGGATTTCATCATGGCTCGTGACAGAAAATGAAATTCTACTCTACAGATGGAGATGTTCCTCCTGTGTGGGCTGAGATGGAGGTCTGGAGTTGACCGGGTTAGCAGAAAAAAAAAGAAAAACTTCTTTAAGTTAAAGCAAGAAGTTAAGAGCTGACAGGAGTTCCGTATTCGCTCCTAATGTGATCTTATTTTCCTTCTTCCAGCCTTTTTTTTTTTTCCCTGTTTTCCTCAGTCAGACCCTCATGGAAACCACCTACATGTTCCAACAGCAACCCGGAGCCGGGCATGTGTCCAGACACGCTACGCCTCGGCACTCGGAGGAGGATCTGAACACAGAGCTCGAGAGGATCCAGGGGTTAAAATGAGGCTGGAGTTAAATTCACCCATAACACAAACACGGGAGAACGAAACACAGCGCTGTTATTGTGCATCAGGAACCCGAGCACAGCAGCGTCGTTGTTCTCGCAGGCGGAGACAGAGTTACGCTTAAAGTGTCTGAACTTCTGGAAATGACATTTCTCCACAGCATAATGAGGCCTTTCAGACTTTACACTGCCGTCGCCGTAATGGAAGGAAGTAATGGGTGTAAATCATGCGAATGCAGAAAGAGCCAGCGAGACACAAATCCAGCTGTGATGAGAGAATTAAACCTGGATTGCACTCGCAACCCGCCACGCGTACAGGGATCTCTGTTGTGTAGAGGCTACTTTTTTTTTTCTTTGGTAAACATCATTCTGGACCGGAAGGTGTTGATTAATTACCTTTAACAGCAGCACAGGTTTATATTAAATGTTTTATTACTCTAATACTTTATCGTTTCCATGGTAACAGCTCATACACATTGACATGGCGAGGAGATGAGTGTTTAAAGTTACTAAAGCACTTTTAAAGTCACAACCGGAACTGATTAAAAAGTGTGTTCTTTTATAAATATAAACCTTTGTGATGTAAGAGGAATAAAACACACAGGGCTGTTCTGTTCAGGGTGGAAACACGTACTGTGCTTCATTCATAACACTATGTTGTGGATTATTTTTCTCATCAGCTGTTTATTCCTTATTTAAAATCTCAAATTCTGGACACACAGGACAAAAAGTCAGAACTGTTCACAGTGAAGTCACACACATGTACTAGCATTACTTACATACAGCTCCCACATATCTAACTAGTCTTCTGACCCATTCTAATCCACCACGCTCCTTAAGAACGCAAAACTCTGGACTTATTCTGGACTGTTAGTTCCCAGAATATCAAAACCTACACAAGGGGGCGGACGGAGCGTTCTCATATTTAGCTCCTAAGCTTTGGAATAGCCTTCCAGATAATGTTCGGGGCTCAGACACAGGCTATCAGTTTAAAAGGAGACTCAAGACACATACAAACAATTCATCACATAGCCTCGTACTCCAGTAGATCTAAATGCACACTCTCATCTAGTGCTGCTAATATTCTGAACGGCATCTGTGCTAATTCTTTTCTTTTCCACCTGTTTTTCCTTTCTCTACCCATCCCGAGGCATCTGGAGATTGTGCAGCATCAGTAGACAAAGGAAAACCCTGTGAAGATCTTGAAGCATCCAGAGAAGGACCAGCTCCAGCTTTTATTCTGCTTCATGATGGTTTGGAGCTACACAAGCTGCTCCTGAGCTTCTAGTGATCCAGACCCAGATTCTGTCCTCTGCACCTGCTGACTCGTCCCTGAGCTGAACTGGACTCCATGATAACTCCAGACAACTTTTGTTATACTGAACTTCCAGCAGCCTAACACACATGATGTCATTATATAATTTCTGCGATCTGTTATCACCCAGATGGTGATGGGTTCCCTGTTCAGTCTGGTTCCTCTCAAGGTTTCTTCCTATTACCATCTCA
>JAQMYJ010000015.1:626658-637182 GCA_030014305.1 Clarias laeviceps
TATCTAAACACATTTTTTCTCACTCATACACACTTCCATAAATTTTCTTTTCATTTTGTGAAGCTGCTTTGAGACAACGACCGTTGTTAAAACTGCTATATAAATAAAAATTGAATTGAATTGAAAATGTATGTTTAACATTTGATTCTAGTTTCATCCAGATATTTTTAATGCATCATTTTAACGGTGTTGACATTTAAAAGGACCAACACAAAGTTCCATGGACTCATAGTGTGATCATATTTTACACCATTTTTCTTTTCCTGGCAATAAAATGACATAATTTCTCCTGTAAGTTTAACATCTTCACCTGTGCAGCGGTTCAGCAAAGTAACGTAAAAATCAATGATTGGAATGGTTACTGTGTATTTGTAATTGAAATGCAGGACAATTGATAAGCCCACGATTATCGGTGACAAAGACACACAATCTTACACACTGCCACAGAGTGATGGATGTGTGATGAACATATAATATGGTGTCCCACAGGGTTCAGATTTAGTCCTGCTGTTTTTCTCACTTTATAGACTTTTACTACATAGAGATATACAGTCCTGGGTGACAATTGTTTTGTGACACGTGTTTGACGGCTGCACCAGGAGATATAATAATGAATGTAAGAGCCCTAGTGCAGGGCTTCAGAGGGGGTCGGTGAAGTACAAGTCAGCGAGAGTGATTGTGTGCACATTTGGGAAGACCTTCCTGTTCTGAGATAACGTGGGTTTATTAATTGGGGAACTTAAAAGGGAACTGAAATAAAACTTAAAACAAAACTCAAAGCTCAAAACTCCTCCATCACCTCGAGATAAGGTGGCGCTTCGTGAAACTGAAATAACCTTTCTCGTGTCTTCCTGAGGACGAGGTTATCCCTTTAACGGGTTTCGTGCCTTTTTACTTATTTTCTCATTTTCTTTTCCGTTTTCTCTTTTTGCATAACTTTTACTTTTATTTAGACTTGATCTTTGTCTTTTTCGTGGCCGTAATACCAGAACAACATGCTCTCTACCTGGTGCTACCTAATGATCACAGGTAGAGAGCACGAGGGGTGGGGGGGTGGGGGGGATGGATGGCTAGTGACAAGCGTCGTTACAATACTATGTACTATTTACACTTATAAAGAGTAATAAAGGTACAATCAGCAGTAAATTGGAGTTAGCTAACTTTGAAATCAGCACACTTTGAAAGCTCCATGTTGAGACTCATTTACAGGAAGTTAAACCCAATTTCACGGCTGCGGGACAGTACAAATTTACAATTTGTAAATAACAGTATTTTATTATTATTATTTTTTTTGTGTTGTTATTCCACATTTGTATTATTGATTGTTTTTTGTACAGTGTCCTTGAGAGTTTTGAAAGGCGCTTATAAATAAAATGTATTTTTATTATTATTATTAAAACCTTATACAGTGAAGACGACCATATCCAATTTATTTTCTTACATGAATTTTTATCCTAGAAGTTTATCATTAAACCAGCAGCATTGTGTATTTGTGTGGTAATGTGCTAAACATGTAAAATGGCATCCCACAAGGTATCGTTTTAGGTCCACAGCTGATCTTGCTATATGCATTGACTTTTTTATTTTTTGGGACAAATACAATACAACAATGTTTTTTTTCCTACACTACACTGATAATCCACAATATTACTTATTCATTGTTTTGTAAACCAAAGTGTTCAAATATGCTTAAAAGTCCAAATAAATAAAACTATAATTTAGATTTAACAACATTTTCTAAAATTGATATAATTAAATAAAAGTACAACAAAACATACCATCACAAAAATAACTTAAAAATGTTACAATTATAAAATAAAATAATAACTTCCGTTATTATTCTGTTAGCCACTGCAACAGGAAACCCTGGTTCCTGTAGGAATCCCAACATGAGGCACGAATCGAACGCAGGCCATTAAACGAATTTCTGTCCTGAATTAAAGCTGAGCTCTAAAAATAATCTCATCTCAGCACTTTGCTTACCTTTTAAAAAAGCCACTGGGAGGCTGCAGACACAGAAACTGCCAGTAATCCAGGCACAGAGCTTTAAAACGTGACATGGTCGGGGATCCGGTGTCTCGCGGTCATGTGATGTAATGAGAAATCTCCATATCCATCATCTGCACCCAAACATGGACCACAAACTCATGGTGCACCTGAGCGCTTAGCAGTTGTGTGGAACGCCTTCTGGGCCGAGCGGCCATGACGGCTTCTCGCTGAAGCTCTCCATCCTGAGGAACAGCCTCAGAATCCTTCTCGGTGTGCTGAGACTGAAGTGCAGGTTCCTCTGAGGTGTGTATTGAGGAACGGTTATAACCAGGTCAGTCGACACTGCCACTCCACATCCATGGATGAGCTTCATCCATCACATGCAGACCTACTTCAAGCTACACGTGTGTGTGTGCGTGCATGTGTGTGCGTATGCACCACTCCTATCCTTCACGTGGTGAACATCTGCAGAAGGTCATCACCGGTGTACAGGACGCCACTCCCTCCTCCTCGTCTTCCTCCTCGTCTTCCTCCTCGTCTTCCTCCTCACCGCCACTCTGCAGTCGAGCGGCTCCCGGCTTCTCCGGAGAGATTCTCAGATCCTCTGCAGCTCAGGTCTCAGACATGCCGAATTCACGGTTGCCAGGCAACACCTTCACTACTGAACATGCAGATGACCGGCTGACAGCTGCTGATTGGACGGCGTGGTCAGAGAGGTGGGGTCTCCTGCATCTCCTATACGATGATGTCATTGGAACATATCAGAGAGATGTGCGCTGTAGTACGAGTGAAATTCCTCTCTGTGCCGTAGTTTTGCTTAATAAGCATCAGGCATTCATTTTTACTATTATTATTCTAATTCTAAAAAAATAGAATTTATTTTAATTTCATATTTATTGATTGTGACAATGACAATTGTTAAAAGCGCTATACAAATAAAATTGAATTGAATTGTGAATATATTATCAATTAATCTCCTTGTTATAATTTAATCACCTTTAATTGCAAGTCAGTTTTAATGTTGAGATTTTTTTTTTAAACCAGCACTAGACTACACACACACACACACACACACCCTCAAAGTTCATCATCACGGTCCTCCAGAGACCTGAACTACATCATCATGTATTTTCAATTTCTCGCCGCTCATTCATTCACATGAGAAGGACGGCTTTAGTGTTTATTTAATCCATGTTTTTATAATTGATTTACATTATTAAAAAAAATAATGTTTCCAATTTGCCTTAGTTAACGTTTCCTACATTACCCACAATGCATGAAGCAGCAGCGCTTTAGTGGTTTATTGTCTGTCAATACGTTCATCAGACAGCTACTGTAGCAGTGCATTCTGGGAGTCAATCATGTGCTGCAACACTCGCTCGGACTCCTCCACTGGATTCCTCGTCAATATGACGCAGATGTAAATAGTGAGTGTGAAAAGAATTCTGTGTTTAGGGTCTGATGGTGAAACCTGAATCACTGAAGTCACTAGCAATCATCATCATCATCATCATCATCATCATCACACCTGGGACACGCCCCCTAACGTCTTACAGAAATAACAAAAATACAACACCACTTAAAAATTTGCAAAAGACCCACTAAACACATCTCACACACACACACAGAGATTAATGTTTACTAGATACTGGGAGAAAATCGATTCAGTGATGTATCACGATTCTTTTGTGGCAATTCATGTACAGTATGGCCTCAATGACCCCGAGATCAATTTTTAAAAATGTATTTTTAATTTATATATGTTTGCATTTGAGTCAGTAATATGTTGCAGTTGCTCTACTTTAAGCGGTTCCCGTGGGCAGGCAGCACCGCGTCCTGTGTGTGGGAGTGAATTATTTGCTTATTATAAGTTTGTTTAGAGTTATTTATAAAATCGAATCTGTAACTAGGTATCGTGAACTCGTATCGGCTGATTCCCCGGAGATTCCCGTCCCTAATATTTACACAATTAAAGCTGGAGGTGGAGGAGTTTAACTTCACAATCAAACCCAAACGTCTCCTTCCTCCAGATTTTCAGTATTAATTAAGTGCGCACTGAGTAGTTTATTCAATTCTCATGGATTTAAACACTTAAAAATTTGGAGAAATCCTAAAAGAAATCCACAAGCCCTGCTCTCTGTAAAGCCTTGTATGATAAACCGAGCACACGCTGCATCAAAAGTCACTCCAGAAATGAGAACAACTGATTTATCTTAGTTTCAGTTTCTGGTGGTTTTGATCTTATTATATTACACATAAGGTTTCTGTTCTTCCTGCTCCTGGTAACGGTTTTATGATGAGATGACTGAGCGTGAAAAGCAGCGCGAGCGTTTTTTTAGACCCGTTAGGAGTTAAGAGATTTAATAAACCTCTACTTCTGAGTCTCATCTCTGCGCTTAAACAGAATAACCCCTCACCTCTCCCCTGAGAGCCCTCGTCCTGCCCCGCAGCAGGCGGCGCCCAATCAGATTCACTTCCAACTTTGTCAGCAGTTGAATTAAAACAAAACGACAAATCACAGCATCCACAGATTTCGGTTTAAATGTACAAATCAACCAAACGCAGGTTGTAATCTCTCCGTATAAAAATAAATAAACAAATTAATTATACATAAAAATTTATAAATGTGTTCAGGCCACACCCCCTCCCCGGGTGAGTATTCACGCTTTACGTTTCAGCTAAAACTTTTTATTAGTTTTTTTTCTGCCTTTCTGTTTTCTACATTTATTCATCAGAAACCACAAGAACAACATTACATTTCTAGCTAAACTTCATTAGAGATAACAAACATGAATTACAAGAAATAGAATAATCGTGTGGTTGTGCCCTGAGGTTTAGGACACGTCATGTGATGTGATTTATTGATGGTAAGCACGGAACGTGGCGTCATTAAACCAGCTGTTTAGCGTAAGGAATTTTTTATTCAAATCTCAAATCCATCAGTAGGAGGTGGACAAACTCACGGCAAGCTACGAGTACATGCTAGTCATCATGAAAATAAATGAAAGATGCTAATTAACAAAAAATCTCATTACACTTTAATTTTAAAAAGCACAGGTGAGCATGATCTCTCTGATGAATGATATAAGCAGAACTTTAGGACATCAGTTTCTTTGATCTATCGTTAGCAGATCTTCATCATGTGATCAGACATGGGGACGCACGCTAACCACAGAGATCTGATCAGAGGAATAAACGTAAGGCTAAGAAGGTTAGAGAGCCGAGTGTACGGTTCCTTTCTGTTTACTGTTTAAAAGTTGAGCTCAGACGACCCGGGTCGAGGT
Organism: Clarias laeviceps; assembly: GCA_030014305.1. Classification (NCBI taxonomy): domain Eukaryota; kingdom Metazoa; phylum Chordata; class Actinopteri; order Siluriformes; family Clariidae; genus Clarias; species Clarias laeviceps. Next base: position 631,932 of record JAQMYJ010000015.1, read on the forward strand.
GTTAGAGAGAAGATGCAGATAAAAAGAGAAAGAGAATGAAGAATAAAAAAGGAAAAGCAGAGCGGAAGAGACTGATGTTCAGGAGATTACAGACGTGACTGCTGCGGTCCGGATCGAGCTCTAACCCTCTTACATCACTGCAGTATTCTCATCAGGAGCGCTTCCTCTCTGGAGGACATCTACTACTGCATACTACTGCAGTCACCTGATCACACTGCGCCCCCTCCAGGCAGGCTGCAGCAACTACGCCTCTACAGACCTGCTCGAAATCCCACTTATGCAACGAGAAGGGTGTGATATGGAAGATGCACAGATTTTTATCACCCATGCGTTAAATATAAATCTATATTAAATAAAGAACAGCTATAATAAGGGCAGAGGAGAAGAAAATAGGAAAAGGATCCGGTGAAACACACTTCCTGTCTGAGTGTGAGAAAGTCAAGGAGATGATGTGAGGTCTCGCATCCTCTTCGTCAGCTCAGAAGAATCAAACACATTCCTCTCCTGACCTTCAGCTGCCACTCACTGTCTCATTATCAGTCGTCTTATTATTACTATTACTAATAATAATGTCAGTATTATTAGTAATAATAACAGTACTACTAATTACATTAATTATAGTTATTTATGCTGTACTTTTACTTCCCTATACATAGTTACAGACAGCAAGGTAATAATAAAGTTGAATAAAATTAAATAAAATATCTAAATACAATTATCATCAAACATAATTATATAAATACAAAAATCTATTTAAAAAAGAATGAAAAATAAATGCATGAATTAGAGATTAAATATTACAATTAGCAAAAATGTAAAAAAAAATTATTATAAAATGTTTATAATTTTTTTTTTTTTGTAAAAAAGCTTTATGCTGTGACTCTGACAAAAAAACCAACCAACAAACAAACAAAAAAAAATTAAAAGTAACGTTGCAAACAAACTTCCCTAAAGATTTGGCACAATAATTAATAAAAAGATAAGACAATAATTGCTACAATAATAATTATAATGATAAAAAATTTTATGTTTGTATAATGATAATAATGACTTAATTGATAATTTATTAATATTATAATATTATAATATAACTTAATAGCAGCAATGATTCTTATTGTAAACATGAAACAAAGAAATTAACTGATTAATCAACTAACCAATTTATTAATTGTATCATTGAGTGTATCATGAATGATTAATGATAACACTAACACTAAACCAGTTCTTAAAAAATAAATCTTTTATTAGAGTTTGTGTACACGTCAGTAGATCATGGCAGAGGATCAGAGGAGAGACGCGCGATAAAGCATCTGATCCAGTTTTCACTTCTTAGGCCTTCGTTATAAACCAGCAGCCCAACAACATCCCCCCACCCCACCCCAACACCCCCTCCCCATTAGCACCCCCCACCCCCTCCACCCCCGTGTGACCGCCTGCTGCTCTTAATCGCTAATTAGCGCTGAGTGATTCAACAAACTGACATCGTTATGAATAAATTAAAGATTTATAACTGCATCGGGTATCGTCTACATCATTATTCACACCAAAGAGTCACGGATTTGACTTTTACATTCTGTCTCATAATAATAATATTATTATTATTATTATTATATTTCTGTCTCATATTTAATTCTTATCATTATTTATTATTAAATAAATTTCTGTTCTCAAATTCTCAACAAAATAATATTTTACATTATTTCATGCATCATGGATTTTAAAAATATATAATTTTGATAATTATTTGATGAGATTTACTTACTACAGCACCCCTGTGTGTGGATGTGTGTGTGTGGATGTGTGTGTGTGTGTGTGTGTGAGTATATTGGTGTGATTAATAATTGTTAAAAACATGCAAACTCCTGAAAGAGAGGTTCTGATTTGGAAATTGTTAAAACGAGTAAAGCTGCGTGAAGTCCTGATTCAGACGAGGCTCAGACGAGACACCAGCGAGCTCCACGTGCACACGAAGATAAAATGCTCCATGAAAGACGTGTCTGAAGAGGAAGACGGAGGAGTCGTGCGCTGTAGGACCGGTCCGAGGTTCTGCTCGTCTCTCGGCTATCTGGACGGGCCGGTGCTGCCGGAGGACGGGCAGCAGAAGCGGTGCAGATCGTTATCTTCCCTGGCAGAGGAGCAGAACATAAAATGGCTGCTGGAAGGAATTCAGTACAGAACGGTGGATAAAATCTCTACTTTCATGTTGTGATGTGATGATCGAGCAGCCGGAGCGTAAGGAGGAGAGCATGATGCATGATGAAGCAAACAGGAAGTGTGTACGGTGTGATGTTTCCCCCCTGCTGTGTGACCACACTTCATCTGACGCGACGCTAGAATTCAGATCTAATTAGCGTCTAATTCTCGCTGACGGTTTACGAATCTCAATGTTAGAACACAGAATGTTCCTGTTAACAAGCTGGTGGACAAAAGTCGAGGTAAAAGATGACAGGGGTTGCGGGGGGGGCTCTCACCATGATGCTCCCACCACCATGCTTCACAGGAGAGAGAGAGAGAGAGAGAGAGAGAGAGAGGGGGGGGGGGGGTTCACAGAGTGCTGGGTTTCGCCTGAATGCACTTAAGGTTAAAATTCTCACATTTGGTTTCATCCGAGCAAACACCACCTCCACGCTTTCCTCAAGTCCAGGATGTTCTTAATCTTCATGTTCTTGAGTTACCCTTGATCCCTTGTTTTATTCTTTTTTTTAGACTAATCAGCTCTTCACACTATTTTACGTCCAAACTCTGATCAGTACTACAAACTTCATCAAAGTCTTTAAACAGGAAAACGTCTGACACACGAGTAATACTCGTATAGAGACACAGGGATACACACGCAGTGCAGCTGAGAGAAAATGTCACGGCCTTATATAATGACATTCTGGTCTCACAAGATTTATTACCTACCGTATTGTGCAGAAGTCTTTTGCACATTAGACTTATTTAAACTAATCATGAATCAATACAGTAACTGAACTAATTTACAGGTTTCACATTGATAGGGGGTAAATATTTATGTAACCACAGCTTGTTATTCGTAAATAGTTTTGCAAACTATTTTATCCCGCTCAGTATTTTATATGTTAAGTCATGAGATCTAATCAAATTTACCAACAAGGGGGTGAATACTTATGTGCGACACTTTATAAGTTTTATAGTTTTTTTCTTACAGCAGGACAATAATGAAAGGAATAACCTCGTGATTAATCACTGCTTTATTGTCTCAATCGGAGTGTGTAATGAGGTTTATTACGAAGAATGGAATGGAAAAGGAAAAGGCAGCGATCAGATGTTGTTTAGGACAGAAACACACATGCAGCTTAGCAAATGTAGCAATGATCCATGCGAGACAAAACTTTATATCATATTTATACAAATAAAATTTAAGATGAAATACACTAAATCAGTTTATTTCAGAATTCTGACATGCTAACGTGGCTAATAATAAAGGCATGCCTGTCAGTATGCGATCATGCTAATTAGTCCAGGTTAGCATGCGATGATCGTGTTGCTAATGCTTAGCCACGTCACCGTTTGTACGAGATGTTCGTCCGGCTGGTTTAAGCGATGCGAGCTTGCGGTTTATTAGTGATGGCTCGAGTTAGGCTACGCTGCATGTTGAGACTAGCGTGACGCTTACCTGCACTCTTTGAGAGGCGCAGGCACAGCTAGCTGCGTATTGTACAACGGAGCCGGACAGCAATACTGGTGCAAAGTACCAGAATCTACAGACCTACGACACAAGGAGAAACATACAGGAAGTCAGAAAGTCAATGAGAACGGGCGCGGTTATGTCTCTACACGGGGGAAAAATATATATATATACTGTATGGAGGAGCGTCCAGGCTAGCGTCAGATTAGCTACGACCGGGGACGAGGTGACGGATGATCACATTTTGAAATGGACTGAATCCTGAACTGGAATAGAAATTTATTCTGATCAAGTCGGGGATTTTTTTTAAGATTAAATAAATAGTTTGCATTTACTTTATATTAACTGATTACATTTTAAAGCAATTTTGAAAAACAGCATTTCTCCTTGAGGTCATAGGTCTTTACAACAACTCTATTACACACACACACACTAGGGTCCTAGTTAGATAGGCGACATAGTGTGTACTACTGAAGACATCACCCCAGCAGAGCATAAGTAAGTGCCCCCTTTATATTTCTGCATTCAGTATTTAATTTTAAATGATTTTTAAACTTTCAACAAGCTTCACGTCTGAAACGCTGGCTGACGGTATGAGCTTCTGCAAACACAACGAAATTGGAGATCAAACCGGACTGTTTTTTTTCCATTAAAGGAGCTCCTGGGATGCCGGTGTTTCAGATGTGAATCAGACAGACAGTCCGATCACGGCTCCGATATACTGAGAAAACTTTCTACCTTGATGGTGTCCATATGACATAACATATAAGGAATAAAGGGAGTGTTTACTCTCAGAACTGTGAGTTCTGTTATTCTTTACAATCAAAAGTCCCGCTTTAACTCCAACACCGTTCTTATTTAAAAATTAGCAACTCTGCAGCAAAACAGCGACATCATGGCTGACTGTTCACTACTTTTTTACTACAATCTTTCCTTGTATATTCGAAAACAAACCAAATCAGACGTCCAAACAGAGTCACAGTTTCTGACACAGCATTCCAAACGTCAACTTAATAAACATCTAAAAAATAAACAACAGAAAACAAAAGTTGCTGATAGGGACGAGAATCACCGAGGGCCGGCCGATACCGTATTATCACGATACCTCGGTGCCGATTCCATTTGTGTTGCGATTCTGTAAATATTACAATTTTGTAAATATACAGATTCCATATTAATTGTTTTGCAATTCTAAACAATCTTATTCGCTCCTGTCACACCGGATGCTGTGCTGACTGCACATGTGTGAATAGCTTAGAGTGCCACCTGTGGGCTCATAGAGGAACTGCAACATATTGCACAAAAACAAAAACCTTAAATGCTAACATGTATATAAATGAAAAATTTACTTTTAAAAAATCCAGTGTGTGAGTCAGTGTGATGATACACAAATTGACACACAAAAGAATCAGCATACATAGGGGATAAAGCATGAGTTAATTTTGTCACACCACCGAACACATTACAACAATATGATGTTTGCACTATAAATTTAAATGTTACGCTAGAAAATACAGCTCACACATAGGGCTGCAACAACGAATCGATAAAATTGATAAAAATCGATTACTAAAAGCGTTGGCAACGAATTTCATAATCGAT
>JAQMYJ010000015.1:703245-718908 GCA_030014305.1 Clarias laeviceps
TATTTACACATTAAGTTTACTGAAAGTAAAAACAGTTGAAAGTCAGAGGACGTTGCTTTTTTTGCTGAGTATATATTTTCCTCCCGTGTGCTTGGAGGAATTATTTGTTAAGTTTGTTTAGAAATAATAATTGTGGCAGATGACAGAGCTACACACTGCTCAGTAAGAATGTAGCTTTTTGTTTAATTTCATTTGAAGTTAAAAATTTTAACTCTTGTATTTAAAATTAGTTTGTATTGTTTAAATGCTGCCCTTGGATTTTAATTGGAGAAAACAAATGTTAAAAGAGAACACGCTACATTTAATTACTCATTGGTATATTTATAACATCATGATGCTTATAGAATAGAATTTTAATCAAATCAGCACCAAAGTATCATAACATCATACGGGGAGGTGAATGCTGAATGCCATCCCTAGTGTACAGGGGCACCGCGAGGGTGTACGGGGGCACCGCGAGGGTGTACGGGGGCACCGCGAGGGTGTACGGGGGCACCGCGAGGGTGTACGGGGACAGGCAGAAGGAGACTGTGTTGAGTGGACTCTTACCCGCACATCAGGGTGATTGTACATAAAGACAGACTGTGGAGTCACAGTCACATCCTCAACCAACAGGAGCTCCAGTGTAGAAGAGACCACCGTCAGAGGCTCAAACTAAGAGAGAGAGAGAGAGAGAGAATAATTTAGCCTGCTCCATATCCACTCCATGGTCTACTAGATAGTTCATAGATTAAATTAATTTGCACACTTAAGCAACAAACAAAACAACTTTAACTACGTTAAAAATGCATGCTGGTATTCGGCACTAAGGGTTCATTAATAAGTTATTAATGTATTATAGAGTGACATTAACACAGTAAAGTTAATTGTAACCCTCTGTGTGACTCTGAGCTCCATCATCACTTTCTCTCTAACGACCTAAATATGTTGTTTATTGTTGTTGGCTTTTGCCAATAGCAACCAGTGAGCTAAAGAGACCAGATCGCGTGTCTGTGGTGACAAAGCACCACACACACACACACACACACACACACACACACACACACACACACACACACACACACACACAGCTTCCTCCTCAGCTTTAAAGGAAACGAAACCAAGCTGATGTGGAGTGTCAAAGTGGAAGCTGCTCTGTGTGTGTATGTGTGTGTGTGTGTGTGTGTGTGTGTGTGTGTGTGTGTGTGTGTGTCTGCAGTGAGATGCTGGCGACTGAGAAACCCATGCACACACACTTACCCCAGGCAAAACAGCGGCTTTCTCCAGGTGAGATGTCTGGTAGCCCAGTGCACTCACAGTAATGGCTGCCACGCCCGACTCGTGATGGACAACCACCGTCCGACGACCTGCACATGACACACACACACACACACCACTCTAATATACACTGCTCTAACACATACAAATTGCTCTCACACACACCTACACACACGCCGCTCTAACAAACACACCGCAAGCCTTCTAGATTGAAAACAAAGAGTTACAAAGACTTGTGGAAGGAAGAAGACTTGCAAAGACGTTTTCATTGATAACAGAGACTTGACTTTCTAACATTTACAAAGTCTTTGAATATTTTCTCCATCAGTCTTCAAGTCTTTGTTTTCAATCACTAACTGTTGGTACATCATCGTTTCATTGAACAAGTCTTCACAAGTCTTTGTCTTCGATCAGCAAGTCGTCCTCGTAACTTCTTGTGTTCAATCAAAAAGGCGAATGTAGACTTACGTAGAATATGTTTTATTGAACGTTTTTATTAAACACACACAGACTCTAACATTCTGTTTTTAATTCATAATCAGAAAGTTAATTAAGCTCATTGTTTCATACCTAAGAGAAGATAAAGAAAAAAAAAAAGAAAGAAAGGCAAAAGGCAAGGAATGACAGAAGCAAGTGTGAAGAAAATAAACAAAGAATAAGGAAAAAATAAAGCATGTGAATGAAGGAAAAATAGAAGGAAGAAAGGAAGGAAGGAAGGAAAGAAATAAAGAGAAGAGACAGAAGAATTTGAAATTTGGCCAATGAAAAGGAAGAAACCTGAAAGAAAGAAAAAAAGAAAAATGGAGAGAATGGAAAAAAGAAAGTTTGGTTAAAATGCAAAAGAATAAAGGAATAAACCGGAGTGAACCCCCCCAGTGGAGGGTCACAGTGCAGTGAGAGCAGGAGAGCGCAGGGTACCGTGGAGTTTCTTCTGCTTGCTGTTGGTCTCCTCGGCCGTGTACAGCTCCATGGGCTGGCTGGACTCGAGGCTGGCGAGCGCCGCCCTGGACGTTTCCCACGTCACAGTCAGAGAGCTGAAGTTATCAAACTTCCTGCCCTGCTGGTCAAACGCCGCCACGTCTAGCTCCGGGTTCCGGTAATTAGACACAGGGACCTGAAGGAAACCAGTACAAATAAGGAAGAGCATAAAAATCTCACTCACTCACTCAGTGATGGAGGGATAATCTGAAGAGAAAGAGAGAGGGAAGGAGGAGTGAACCATTTGTTTGTTGTGCTGCAGCAGCGGGCAGGACAGGTCGAGCTGAGCGTTGGTGTAGATGGGGACGAGCGCCAGGCGTGATGGAGGAGCGCACACAAACTTCACCACCACCGGCTCCACCGCCGGGAAGGGGTTAGTGAGCGTCGGACGATTCCCCACCGTCACCGCCAACACCTGGGGCCATGCGGAAAAGGAAAATACATCAATACATACACGTACATAGACGTACACAAACAAACCGCTAACAAGATTACAAAACCAGACGATTCCTCACCTGTTCCCCGAGGGCGCGGCACGACGCTCTGACGTTGTGGGTGAAGTAGTTGCGCGACGCCGGGCCCGTTAGCGTTAGTGTGACGCTGCTCGGATCCTCGGCTGTCAGGTTCCTGAAGAACTTGGAAGGTTCGAGGATCCACGGCTTCGGACCGCCCTCGAACAGCATGTCTTTAGAGGAGCCGAGAGTAACGAGAGCAACGGAGACCGGATCCACGGCCTGGGGGAGGGGAGGGAGAAAAGAGGAGGAGAGGGAGGGAGAGAGGACAGGATGAGGACTGTGAGGACACTGAGTTGACACTGAGTTGACACTGAGTTGACGTCAGAGAAATGAGTCGGTCACAGTGCTTTCTCCTGGACACTTTGTTTCAGGAATGACCTTTTATCTGTATTTTTTGCTCTGATCTCAGTGAAGGAGGCTCCAGCACTTCCTATTCACTTCCACAATAAACTGGAGCAAGAAATGTTGGCGGAACTTAAATCTCGGCACAGAACTCTCCTGATTAAACTCTCAGGCTGGAGCTACTTCTCTTCCAATGTGATTAATAAATGGATGGATAGACAGATCGAATCCCAAGCAGCTTACTCTGTTCCCTACGTAGGGCAGAACCTAATGGTGCTGTACACCCTACCTAGTGTGCCTTCTAAGTATTGTAAAAAAATTTTGGAGCGAAGAACTGCTCATATTGTGATTGTGTGTGTGTGTGTGTGTGTGTGTGTGTGTGTGTGTAAGAAGCATGCATTAGGAGGACTCACTCTGAGAATTGGGTAAGCTGCGATGGTGATCTTGGCGCTCAGGTGAACGTTTCCATGTGTGTAACTGACCAACAGGTTGGTGTAACCTGGAGACACGGCCTGGACACGCACACCGCTGCAGTGCTGCTGACCCGGGGGCAAACGCCCTGAACACACACACACACACACCCCATAGTTCTGACTGTCACATAGTCATAACCATAATTTATGATGGAGTGTATTCTCTCCTCTTTTTGTAGGTGGTCAGATCGGTACGTGACTCACCTGGTTGCACCTGAAACACGCCCTGATTTTCCATCTGGACCTGCAAATCAAAGTGTGAGCAGTCGCTCAGCGTGACCCTCTCTCCGTCCTCGGAGCTCAGCTGCCCAAAGATACGCAGCGGAAGCTCCAGAGCGAGATTCACCCGAGCCTCCACCACACACGGCGCGAACTCCATCCTCACGGGCTCGATCACGTACACCTAAACACACAAAGTTAGTAAATTACACAATAAAGACATTTCTTCTCACAGAGAGCTTTACTATATAAACGCCTTTTAAACCCTTTATAAAGCTGAGAAGCTGCTGTGTGTGAGGTATGAGGGGTTGCCATGGAAACCCCAACGTATAAGAACTCCAACACTTGATCACCTCTTTAAGCATGGCATGTTACCCCAAAACTCACGGCCTTCATGTTCATTTGAGGGTCGAAACCCAATAATCATAATGCACAAAAAACTACAATATAAACTGTTGCAATATCAGCACGTCCGACTCCACCCAGTGAGATACGAGAAATTATGATTGTGAAATAACCTGAAACACACACACATCCATAAAAAAGGATCCGAGACCATTATTAAAAGGATAAAAACACACACACACACACACACATCCTGATATTGAAATACTATTACTAATGTAACTACTATGACTATTAATAATAATTTTCAGTTATACAGCACTTTCATATTTGCAGCTCAATGTGCTTTACAATGTGAAAGAAAAAAATCTCTACTAAAACAGTAACAAAATACAAAAAAATATCACTGAAAAAAATATATAATAGCAATGAAAGGAAAAAAATATAACAATATAAAAAACATATAAAAGATATAGTAACTTGTGAACACAACTAAAAGTGCAATCATTAAAATAATATAAATATTTGTAAATGGAAATAATATTTTTCAATTATACATTTAGAAAAGGAAATTTAAATATATTCTACAGAATATTTTTATAAACATACTTTGTATTTTCTCATAAATGTTGTTGTCCCAAAAGTGTATCTTTACACATTGTGAAATAAATAAATTTTAAAAAATGTATTCTAACATCATCCAACGCATGCACACCTGGTATCACTGAATATGCAAATTTATTTAGATTCAATTAATCAATTAAAGTGTAGTTAATTGCTCTCGCTCTCACCTTCATCTCTCCGTAATGCATGGGGTTCCTCAGGTCATACGCGTAGATCGTACTCACTCCGATGTCACGCACCGTCGTCATCACGCCCTTCACCGTCACCGTAGCGACGGCCGTGTTCGAGGAAAACCAGCTGAAGTTACCGCTTCCTCCGCTCGCCTGGAACACACACACGCACACACACGCTGATTAACTACAGCGACTCAGTCAGGTTCACGGTTTTTTTTTATAGCTTGATAAACATGCGCAGAGGTTTATTTAGTTAATATTAGCATTTTCTGAAGCACTGGAATTACAATTAAAGTAAAATTTTACAGGATTGTTTTATTCAATAATATTATATTTATCAAAATATGAAAAGTATATAAATATTAAAAATGTACAAGTTTACATCCATGTAAAACATTATAAAGAAAATTTATAATTATTATATAAAATCTAGAACTATCAGAATTGAGTCATGTGTTATTTATAAGTTTTTTAAATAACTATTAATAATTAAAATCTTAAAAACAATATATAATAATGATTAAACAACAACTTTGAATTGTATATGAAATGAATAAATGAAATGTTGGCTTCTAAAATCTCTTCAAATTATATTAAAAAATTGTAAAACATTACTTAATAACTAAATTCTTTATTAATTTATGCTTATAAAAATCTATTTTTTTTTATGTTTAATTGTATCTTGGATCTTATGTTTGTTGAAATTTTTTTTTTTTTTAGAGTTGCTTGAACATGTAGTAATTATTTACAATTATAATCTTTGAGAAAAAACAGGTTTAACTGAATAAACTGGAATAATTATTTAGTCCCATCTGAACTTTACATTCATAAATCCATCTGAACTCTAATCTGTTACACGAAGAATAAAGTTCAATAAAAACTCAGTAAATTTCAGAACGTACCTTGATAGTGTACTGATACGCTCCTTCTTTCGGTTGCCATGGAAACGTGAGGATGGCGGGATTGAGGACAATGGGGTCATAGATTTCGACTTCCTGTTCGTTCCTGACTGGAACAGGAAGTAAATGTTCGGTTCCTCTCTGAGAACAAGAGGGAGGAAAAATGGATTAGACTGAGCGAGGTAACTCATTATCACACACATATACACGCACACGCGCACACACACGCGCACACACACGCGCACACCCGATCGACCACTGCCCGCAGCAACCCCTTGATGACCGTCTGTCCGTTCTTCAGTGCTCTCACACGGTGGTACGATCCATTTAGAGACGACTCCAGAACCTGAAAGAACTCTTCAGGGAAGGTGGGTTCTATCCGGATGTTCTGTCAGAAGAACACAAGTGTAAAAGGCATTAAAATATATATAAAAGTAATACAGCTAATAGTAACTCTCGTGTCTAAAATCGGGCATGTTATTGACATGCAAGACATTTTGAATTGGAAGAAAAAAAAAAAGATGCATTTTCATTTAAATTTTTGTGTACCATCTTAACAGCCTCTAAAACCAACACATGCAAGGGTGCCAATATATATAAAAACAAATTTTACTTACATCAGAGAGATAAATCTTGTTGCTGGATTTGTCAAACACTTCGATGGATATCTCGTAGGTTCTTCCGGTCTCCAGAACCCAATGTTCTCCGGGCTTTATCTTAAACACTAGTACAGCAAACAGAAATAGACACAGCACAAAAAAAATTATAAATTACAACAACAATATTACAAAATCAAAACCAAGGCACCAAAATGTAAATATTAAAAAACTTTTAAATTGCAAACAATGCATTATTGTAATAACAAGAGGAAGAAAATAAAAAGAGAAAAAAATATATATAAAATTATCTATAATAAAATAAAAACATTTAATTTTAAATGTTCTGATCCGACTAAAATTCAGAAACTCAACATGATGATTTTATTTTAGGTGATATGTTATTAATAGAACAACAGCTTACAATAATATAGAAATATGATGTTTCATCAAGTTTGTGACATGGTATGGTTTACAGGATGAAAGATGAAATTTGGATGCTTTTCTAAAGGACTTCTGTTCCCTTTTTTTGCATATAAATTTATACTGGATTTTGAAACATACAGGATTAAAAAAACAAATATTAAACTAAGTTTGACATGGGATCAGTACAGAAAATGAATTTGATGCAGTATATAAATCTAAAGCCCTTTTTAAAAAAAAAAAAGAAAAAAAAAAGGCATTTATCCACAAAAAAATCTGAACATCAAATTCAGTCTTTGGCACAAACATTCATTTTTAAATTTATTACTGTAAACTATGTTAAAATGAATATACAAATCAGGACAATAATTATAACGTGTTTTACTAACTGAGGTATCCGGGTTCCACCACATACAACGTGCCGTTAGGAAGCCGGGATGCGCCCTTCATGTCCACAGCTCCACACTGAGTTAAGGTTGATCAGTGCGTCTCATTAACATCTAAACAACCTGCCAAACGCTAAAGCGATTTAATTAAAGTGACATCACATCACAGCTTTAGTCAAACGATTAAAAAAAACATACAGAGTTGAAATTTTAATCTTAAACATACACCTGTAATAACTGTAAAGACAAATGTATTAAAGTGCAATGTGTAAAAGGTTTTACACAGATTTTAACATTTAAAACAAGTGCTTAAATAGCAAATTAGGCATGAAACAGTCAGTGATGTCACAAAATAAAAGAACTCCCCTAACATTGGACCAAAAACATGTACGCTGTGAAGGATACTCTTGTAATCCAGGACGATCTCAGTTTGTCCGTGCTGAAGGGCGTAGACCTTGGAGGTGCTGGGTTCGAGCTTGGCCACTGGAGACTGCAAATCTCCTCCAGGAGCGACAACGCTGTTCTTCACCTGGAGCTCGTACTGATCACACGGCATGGAGAGCTCTGCGAGACGAAGCAAACATCAAAAATCATCATGAAACATCAGCATGGCCTTTAAACACTCCGCTGGAGCTCATCTCTGACACAGACCTGTGATCTTCCCTTGGCGGATTTTCTGCACCCTGTACTTGATGGAGGATCCGGCGAGCAGGTAGACGTCGTAGGCGGGATTCAGCATGACGTTGTCCAGGATCAGAAGTCGCACCTCAGCAGCTCCAACATGCTGTAGAACACAGGGGAACATCAGAGGAACCAAAGGATAAAATCAGGAAGGAAGAAAGTGACAAATTAGCCTAACATCAAAGAGAAAAAAAGGCGCTGTACTCTATACTGCTCTGTGTCAAATCGGTTTGTTTACTGTATTTCCAGAACAAACGTACACTGACAGAGTTTATTAACAATGATTAAAATAGAATTAAATAAAGAGCTGACCATCTGCAACCTTCTTAGCATCGTACCAGCAATTAAATAAACAAGATTATAATTATATTATAAAGGAAGATTATAATATTAATTTGTCCTCATTTTTTTCATCACTCTTTAATTTATATATGACTATGAAACACAGTAGTACTTCTGGTAATTTTTATTCACTTACTAATAATCTAATTAGCGGCACGGTGGCATAGCGGTTAGCACTGTCGCCTTGCACCACCAGGGTCTGGGTTTGATTCCCCAGGGAAGCCAACTACAGTACTTATGTGTACACATTATTTTATTTCATTATTATTATTATTTAATCAGTCATTCAGAAAAGAGAACATGAATCAAGATCATGTTTTTTTTAAATAATCGTGCAGCCCTATTACAGACTTATGAATATTCATTTTACACTTATTAATATTCAGATTTATGTAGTTTAATTGGGACAGAAAGCTTAGCTCACTGTACAGATGGAATTTTATCAAAACACCTCTACATCATTCTGAATTAAACTGTGCGCTCAAAAAAAAAATCTCCTATTCAACATGACTGAATATGAGCTGAAATTTTGGAGAAAAGAGTCCTCCTTCTCCATACCGTGTACAGAGGCTCTAGGAGTTTAGCTTTGAGTTTTGCGTGGCCAGTTTTAATCCCAGACACCAGGATGATATCTCCCTGCTTTCCCACTCTCTCCATCTCTGAGATGTAGGTTGGCGGCTTGTAGGTCGACTCTGAGAACTTCAGGACCCTGGGGGGGGGGGATGGATTAATCATTAATCATGATCAGGGACTAATCAGGAACATCTGGAGCATGTAGATGAGGATTGGAGTTAAGGAGTGCGTAAGGACATGTGTGGCAGGATGTGTGTATTTTTACCGTAAGGAGCTGTGTGAATCGGGGAACACGACCGTTTCCGTGCCCTTCACGAGGCTCCAGTCGAACAACAGACCTGCCAGCGTACTGAATGTGTTTCCTGCACAAACATCATCAGGTTCATTTACAAACAAATACCCTCAGAACTAACAGACCTGAGAGGAAACGCCTGGACAACACCAGATCATCACACACTACACTACACCACACACTACGCAGCACTGATACACTGCTGAGCTGCTTAAAGGTCTCCTATGCTCCCTGCTCACATGCCATGATTAAGAGTAGAAATTAATAAATACTTATAAGTCTTTGTAATATATATTGTAAAAAGTGTACTTTTTATATGTGGACAGTTTTTTATTTGCAATTTTAAAGGTTAAGCAAAAAATATGTAATAAAAAGATTTTTTAATATATGAGCTGAAAAATATACCCTTTGAAAACCAAATGAACACAATAGTTAATTAAAAATGTACTAAATTATTAGTAATTACTTTAGGCATATAATTATAGTCAGCAGCTGCTTCAAAATTTTTGATAATGTTGAAATAATAATCTTTTGCATGTAATATAAGAACATTACAAAGTATTTTTTTTATAAAGATTAAACATAAAATTATCAAATCGGCAGGCTGAGTAAATTTGGCTGTTAACATTATTCAAACAATCATTTATAATTTTTTCTTGCTGAGAAAAGTTACATTTAAAAATAATTATTTTAAACATTACACATGTCACACAATTCTAGTCAGTTTGTTATTATGTAAAGTAAGTTTTCAAATATATATAAAATACATTTTTATTTCCCCCAAAATAAAATAATGATTAATAATGACAAAAATATAGATGTCATAAACTGCAGTTATTTAAAAAGAGAAATATATCTAGAGTACCTCAGAAAGATGCTGGGAATAATTTTAACATTTTTATCATCAAGTTTAACATCTTCAAATCACTTCAAACTTTGCCTTCTTTAATTTATGTCCTGAACACACTTAGGTCTTTAATGGGTGCACCTCACCTCAAACCCCCCCCCCGCCCGCCCAGCCCCCCCAGAACACATAAACACACACACCTGACTGGCTAAACAGGTTTAGGTGTGTATGTGAAGTCATGCTTGTAGGTGTTTAAGTGTTATTTTAAGCCTATATTTCATTGTCGTTCCTTTCTCTCTCTCTCTGTCAAACACACACACTGTGTATAACCAGCAGTGCAGTAAGTTCACATCACTGTCACACACAAGCTCATACACATTCCACACGCACATACAGTACTCACTCCCCAAGGCTTGAAAAACACTTGCTTCAGGTCACATTTTGAAGACGTGTTTCTGTGAGCAGGTGCTGTTACACACGTGTGTAAGTGTGTAATATGAACATGGTGATAAATCACCGAAGCACTGCTGTAGACTCACTGGTAGAGTCGTGTTTATTACAGACACTGGAGTCTGAGACACACACTCACACACACTGAATCTGTTCACCCTCAGCTTTCATCTGTTCTGTTACGGGCTGTTTTGTCTACAGAACACAGAACGATGATGTTTGGGCGCCCTTCAGGTGGATTCTGAACGGGAGGAGTCTGATTTTAATAACCTGTCAAGACCCTCACCATGCTCCCCCTTCTTTAAACGCTGTGTGGGAACGACACGAGGACAATGAGACTCCTCCGCTTGATATTGAGGGAAAGCCCAGCTTGTCGACAAGAACTTTAAGCTGGACTATGGCAGCATTAAGCATAGCAATCAGATAAGAGAGAAACCAGGAGAAACAAGTGTTTGTGGGTCTGGTGAGGAGTAGGACAGACAGGGCAGGTACAGCAGAAAAGGCAGCAGTTACTACTCCTCGCCTCACAATGACCAGGTTTTAAGGAAATAGCTTCGCCCTTGCACCTTTAAAAGGGACTGTTCGTGCCTAAGAGTCACAAGGAAATCTCATTCCAAATGGCTCATCATAATCCCATGGCTGTGCGTCTGCGCCAGGGTAAAACACTAAACCGTCACCTGGAACGTTTTTATTTCCCAAGCATTAACAGCACTTCGTATTTGATCACAATAAATAAAATATGTGTGTGTTATAAATACTGTGAGTAACATGAACCTTTGTTTAGATTTGATATGGAATTTTTGAAATGTGTGTGTGTTTACAGAAACTTCCTGTCTCTACACGTTTCTGCATTTTTTTGTGATTTTTTTTTTACTTCCTGTTTCTGAAACACCTGTTACCCAGGTGAGATATTGTTTTTACGCACGCAAAATAGGTTCAATTATCTGCATAAACAATTTAATAAAAAAAAGAGAAAGCTCTCAGACTCATGTCTGAGTGTTGAAATTTTATTCATGTGTGTGTGTGAAAGTTTGTGCCCCCACCTTCTGAATCCAGTGCATGTATAGTCAGTGCAAGGGGCGAGTCCTCCAGGTGAAGCTCTCGTGTCGTGGAGACGATCTGGATCTCGCTGATGACGTCCACGATGGCGTCGCAGCGTAACACCTGCCCCGTCACTGAAACACAACAAGACGGTTATGAGTGAATTTGTTTAAAATAAACAGTCTATACGTCAGTAGAGAGTTGTGCTTCCTCACCGACGTCCTCAGCTTGAATAATACTGGTGAGGCGCGAGTGCTGAGTGGAGCTAGCCTGAAGCATGGCTCTGTGAGAACACTGACGCTCGTCCATGTCTAGGGCTTCAACTCTCGCCACCTCAGGTCTGTTTGATGACCTGTGTGCGCGCACACACACACACACACACACACACACACACACACAGAGAGTCTTTAAAGACTGTACAGATGCAGAAACATCTTATGTGTATTCAGATACAGAATTATGTGTATTCGGTACATGAGTGCATGATCAGTGTAAAGTGAGGTGTGGCCCACATGCTTACACAGCCAGACACCTCAGATCACAGGTACTAACATAATAACACTACTAACATAAACCTGGACCACTTATTAATGATGTCACTCTATTGTTCATGACGTCATTTCCTCCATCTTTACCATCTGTAGCATCCTTCAGTGGTCTCCAGGGTGAAGTTGATCTTGGTGCTCCTGGCCAGAGGTAGCAGGACTTTGGGGACATTGAGTCTAGCAGCATGACCAGAAGACCAACCGGAAGTCAGGAGCAGCAGCAGGAATACAGACCGGAAGCCGAGTTCTGCCATCAGGTGTCAGTTTCATTCAGTTCAGTCTGAGGAGAGAGAGAGAGAGGAACAATTCAGGTCACTGATGTACTGTACAACACTCAGAAGGGAAGAGATAAACTTAAAATACATGAAACTATATATGTTTTATTTCAATTAAATGAAATAAAATTTAAAAAACAACACAAATAAGGGGGAAAATCTCTGAAGTATAAGAGTGATGTCCATGTGCGCGCACTCATCGCTCGTGCAGCCCTCAGCGTGACTTTTAACGGACACTCTCTCGTAGGCGCGCGCTTTAGAACGTTATTCACAGTGATAACTAATTACCTCACGATTATAAAAGCATATTTACCTCAGCAACTACACACACCTAACTACACGTGTTTATTTAGTAAAAAAATGAATGACATACACACTCTCTCTCTCTCTCTCTCTCACACACACTCTTCTTTACCACAGGAGTCGCACGGAACTACCCGCCATCGCGCTGCGTGCCGACCACAAAACGGGGCTGCGGTGCATCCTGGGAAATGTAGGCCTTCATTCAAACCGAGGCTATGTCTCAAAATGGCGCCTAGTGCCTTCAAATGCATTGATAAAACCAGCCAGCGCGTGCGCCCTATGTAGTGGATGAACTACAGAAAGTGGTGAAGATTTGAGACACTTCCGGTTTCCTGTCTTAAAGAGACAAAACCCCCTTTTTTAAATTATAATTTTACCCGGATGATTTTAGTTTCGCTTTTCCTTCACTCAAGACAAATATCTTGTTTTTTATTTATGTTTTTCTGAATGTCTCGATTATTTAGAAATATTAATAATTGTACATGCTATGCCAATTAATAAACTGCTGCCTAAATCTTTAAATTTACTAAATAATTAATTAACTTCATGTTCATTATTAAATGAATCCAGGTATTTATTGTGTGTTTTTTCACAAATTATTCTTTCATTATCACAAGGTCAGATAGGTGAGGTGAGGTTCAAAAACGTTCTTATCTTTCTGGGTGTGATAATAAATACTCTGTGAGAAATGATTAACTAAACCAGCAGTTGTTTTATTATCTGTAGCTCAAACTGCCTCAAACTGCTGCTGTGTAAAAGCACATTAAACATGTTTAAAATAATACATAGTGTAGGTTAAAAAAAGTCAACAACATCATCATCATCAACAACAAAAACAATAATAATAATAATAATAAACGCTTTTCAACTATAATTCTTTCAGAGATTTTCTTTTTTCCAGTTTGTTTTGTATTGCTATTTTAAATTTTCTGCAGCTTTCTTGTTCATAAATTATTTCTAGTATATCATCAAAAAGCATTTTATAGACTTATTGTATGAAGGTTGTATAAAAGTTGCATGTATAATATTTATTATTATTATTATTATTATTATTATTATTATTATTATTATTATTATTATTATTATTACCTAAAGTGCCAAAGTATTCACACCCCTTGAACTTTTCCACATTTTGTCACAATACAACCACGAACGTAAATGTTTTTTATTGGAATTTTATGTGATAGACAAACACAAGGTGGCACATAATTGTGAAGTGGAAGGAAAATGATAAATGGTTTTATTTTTTCCTCTACAAATAAAAATCTGAAAAGTGTGGCATGCATTTGTATTCACCCCCCTGAATTAATACTTTAGAGAACCACATTTCACTGCAGTTACAGCTCCAGGGGTTTTGGGGTGTGTCTCTACCAGCTTTGTACATCTAGAGAGTGAAATTCTTTCCTGTTCTTCTTTGCAAAATAGCTCCAGCTCAGTCAGATCAGATGGAGAGCGTCTGTGAACAGCAATTTTCAAGTTTTGCCTCAGATTCTCAGTTGGGTTTAGGTCTGGACTTTGACTGGTCCATTCTAACACATAGATAAGCTTTGATTTTAAACCATTCCATTGTAGCTCTGGCTGTTTAGAGTCGTTGTCCTGCTGGAAGGTGAAGCTCCGCCCCAGTCTCAAGTCTTTTGCACTCTTTAAGAGGTTTTCTTCTAAGATTTTTGTTTGCTGTGTCCCCACATGGCTCGTCACAAACTGCAAATGGGACTTTTTATGGCTTTCTTTAAACAATGACTTTTTTCTTCCTGCTCTTCCATAATGACCAGATTTGTGAAGAGTATGACTAATAGTTGTCCTGTGGACAGATTCTCTCACCTGAGCTGTGGATCTCTGCAGCTCCTCCTCTTAGCTGCTTCTCTCATTAATGCTCTCCTTGCTCGGCCTGTCAGTTTAGGTGGAGCAGACCCCCCTCTGCACTCTGGACCTGTCTGACTTTTTTTGTGCCAAGAGACAGAAATCAATTTAGAGACCAGTTACACATCAGCACCTTCTCTTCAAGATCTTTCTGTTTTTGCCTAAAAAGTTTCCCAGGAGAAAATCACCCAGAGTCTTACACTGCCTCCTCCCGCTTGCCTTCTTCTCATTGTGCATCCTGGTGCCATCTCTTCCCCAGGTAATCAGCATACACACACACACACACACACACACACACACACATAGTGTGTACATGATATAAAAGAAAACATGATCCATCAGACCAGTCCACCCTCTTCCATTGCTCTTTGGTCCGGTTCTGATGCCCACATACCCACTTTGGCATGTTTTGTGAGTTAAAGTTGCTGAGGTTGTTTTTTGCTCAATTTTGCCCCCTAGTGGAATAACTAAGCTCTTTTTTATTTATTTATCTGTAATTATTCAGTTCCACAAGCACATGGGTTACAAACTGGATGAGAACCTTCCCTGGACTGGTCCCGGGCTGTTGTATGGATGTGTTTAAGTGTGTGTGTGTGTGTGTGTAACATGATGTAAGATGTTGGAAAGCTTTTAAATGACACAGGTCAGTGAAACACTCATGACTCACGAGGCCCTGATGTAAGAGTTAACCTCATGGTTGAGAACCTGGACCAGGCGCTGAATAATTTACTGCCTTTTCTTATTTTCCACAAACCTGCCTCAAGTTTCAAGTCCAAACAAAGCTGACTTCAAAATGACCAAAAAAAAAACCCAGTGAGATAATCTCACTCAGCATTCTCTCAGAAAAACATGGAGCAGTTATCCGATGTTTCCATTCATATGACTGATGGAATGAACTGCTAACAAAAAATATTTCATCGCAACATTTGAACACATTTTTGTCCGTCATATGGTATTTTGCCTAAGCATTCACCCCCGTTCTGAGCTCAACATATCTAACATCTGAAACGCATGGTCACACACTCAATATTTCATTGCACCACCTTTTGCTTTGATCACGGCCGTGGCATCGTTTCAATAAGTTTATGCAACATTCAAAACATATCAAAACATTTATTTCTGTCCAGAGTCGCAATCATTTCTCACTAATATTTTGTACTGATGATGTGAGAGTCGAGCCGCTGTGTAAAGACTTCTCCAGCACATCTCACATTCTCAATGGGG
>JAQMYJ010000015.1:723558-736163 GCA_030014305.1 Clarias laeviceps
ACCAGATCTCCAACCAGAAGAGGGACACCAGGACGAGTCAGACAGGTCCAGAGGACAGAGGGGGTCTGGATCACTGGTAGCTCAGGAGTGGGATGAATCACAAGGAGAGGTGTTTATTATTTTATGATGAAGAGATCAAGTATTGAAAACGAAACACTACAGAGAAAGATTCCCTCTGTGACTCATAAAATACGATTTCAGAGACGTGTCTCAGCACCTCAGGTTTACGTCCTGATTCCTGGAATATCGCCCGGAAGCTGTGAGCTTCACTTCCTGATGACAGGATTTCCAGCTTCATAAATACAATTTAGACACAGCAATTCTTACGTTTATATTCACCTTCAGTATTTAATTAAAGCCTTTCATTTTATGACTCCAGGTCATGAGCAGAACGCGGCTCTGTAATGTTGGAATGTTTTTTAAACCACATTTTAACCTGCAGCAAAACCACATCATCATAATCATCACTTCACAGGAAAAAACTACTTCCTGTCATTTTTCTCCTGATCACAGACCTACAACATCGACAATTATTCCTCACAGGGACTGTGTGGTTTTAGCTTTTTAAAAAAAAAAACAAATTAAATATAATAAATAGTGTGTGTGTGTGTGTGTGTGTGTGTGTGTTGTGTTCTATCAGACAGACTAATGCTGCACAAGAATTCAATTCAATTCAATTTTATTTACGATTTTAGTCACAAAACAACTTTACAGAATTAAGAAAAATGGAATTAAATTAGAAAAAATATAAGGAAATATGTACACATGATAAAGATCAGATTGTCCCTGATGATGGTAAGTTTAGAGTTGGTGTAGAGAGCGATGCTGACTCACAAATGATATCTGATCACAAATGGTGTAATTATGAGGAGAGCGGCCGTGAACACCAGCAACTTTCACACTGAATGGTAACCGTGCTTCTCCTTCTTACTATAATAAATAAAATACGTTATAAAATAACCTTCTTGTCTGTTCAACACATCATGATGGAACTCTAGAATGACAAGATAATAGAGAAATGTTAAATAAATAAATAAATAAATAAACCAAACAAGCTCCTAAACTTCTCCAAGACTCCATGGATCAAACCAAAATTCTGGATCTGAAGAAGGACGAAGTGAATCCATGTTAAAGCTTCTGAACCTGCAGTAAAGCCTGGACCTGCTGAAAACTGATTGTAATGTCTTGTATAAATGTCAGGATGTTGTAACTCAAAGCCTAGTTGCCTCTGCCAGGAAGTTAAGACAGAATTATTTACAGGGCTTTAAAGACAAATCTCTACGGCTCATAAGAGACAAAAAACATTATTTAGATTGGAGCTCTGATGAAACCCGCTGGTGAGAACCGAAGACGACGTCTACGAACGTAAAGATGAGAACATGAAGAAAAGTAAAATCCAGAATCCTCTTCATGTTTCTGGAAGCTCACTAAAGAGCAACACAAGGAGGAAAATCAAGTGTGTGAACAGAATAACAGAACAAGACGCTGTACTCTGTGACCAGATCTACAGGAGCTTAAATAAATCTCTACAGCCAATAATTACTCCCTTATTACACACACTGTGGAACATGTGATGTTCTGTTTCTCCAGTACTTGGACTAACCCATCCTCCCCCCCCCCCTCCAAAAAAAACCCCTCTTCCCAGTTGTGTTGGACTAATGGCACTTAGTTATTAACCTAGTTAACCCAGTGATGTAAACTTTAAAGCCAAATGCCTAAATATAAATGTAAATGTTTTATGATGTCATTAACAAGCATTAACATGAGCGACATGGGCATCTCTACAAGGTTCTTCAAATAATCAATTGCTTCCACAGAAAAGTTCAACTTCTGAAAAGAAAGCGCTTAAGAGTCAATCCAGTTCCCCCTCCGAGAGATATCTCTAAATGCTTTTTTCAGGCCATATTTATCCAAAGAACCCTCGAAGAACCAGTGAAGAACTTTCTATCCTAAGAGCGAACCTGTAACTAGAAATGTTTTGCACAGCAGTGACACCGTGTGTAAAGGTTGTGTAGGGTTCTTCAATGTTTTTTGAAGGTTCATTGGATAAACAAAGTCTCCTTATAGGGCTCTGTTCTTTGTAGAGTTCTACAGAGAAACTTTAATGTTTCCTGTAGAGGGATAGTACTGTAGTTCTAGATTTTGCCTTTTTTTTTTTAAAGGACAGAATGTTTTTCTATCATTTGCAAGAGGAACCCTTCTATGGAACCCTCAGACTCTTAATTAATCCAAAGAACTGCTAAAATCCTGTTAAAGAACTCTGTGTTCTAATAGTGTTCCAAGAGTGAACCAAATACCAAGAACATTTTGCACTTTAGCTCGACACCAACATTGTGTAAAGGTAAATATCTTTAAAGAAAAATGGTTCCTTAATGGTTCTTTAAATGTTTATAAGGTAAACAAGGCCTCCCAAAAGGGTTCTATGCTGTGTTATGATAGAAAACAAAACTCTGCTGTAGAGTTGTACAGATGGACAGATTAAGAACCCATGGAGAACTCCTTGTTCTAAGTGTACGTGTGTTAATTGGGTGATAATTTGTTCAGTAAAGTGCAAGCAACAGAAGGTATTGTAGAAGTTCCTACACTAATCAGGTGTACACTTTTTTACTTGTAGTTTGCGAGTATTCTAAATTTCATCTGTTATTTTCTTTACATGTGAATCGCGGTAAAATGTTGCATGACATCTGCACAAACGTTTAAAGTAATCAGTTAAAAAAGATCTTTAGGAAGCCACATCTGGTTGGACCTCTGGAGCCCTGTTATCTCATTTTATTAAAATATTTCCCCTGGAGCGAGGAACAGTCCTGCAGCGTGGCACGCAGAAATCACTATGTTTTCCACACAACAGTAATTCACATACAGTCAGGTTAAAACACACACACACACACAAGGAAATCACATGCTGAAGCTTTTTTACTGCTGCATCACTTTCTTTATAACTCTCTCTCTCTCTGTGAGATGATTAAAGCTTTAACTTAGTGAAGGTGTGGATTCAGACTGTTGCAAAGTCTGAAACTGGAGACTCCTTCCATACATGTCTGATCTAGTAATTAGAGAGTAAAGTCATTGTGAAAGTGTAAAGTCATTGTGAACAAGCTGTTACTACAAAAACAATAGGGAATAGAAAATTAATTAGCAACCCTGTGACCAACCAAAATTGTTCAGATATACTGGGCATAATTTTTTTTAAAATTTGAATTCATACATTAAAGTAAACTCTAGATTAAATTAGATTTAACTTTATGGTCACTGCGCAATGTACATGTACTGTACGAATCAATAAAATGAAATTAATAGGAAGAGAAACCTGACTGTCCAACTAATGAGGAGTAATTTTGGTCTAGTTCACATTCATTATGTCATAAGGAAGGGTATAACCCCACCCCTGACTCCGCCTACATCTGTAACCTGTGTTTACAATGAGCTACTCAGACCAAGCAGAACTCAGAATTCAACAGCACTGCAGTGAAAAAGTCATAGCCCTTAAAGCTCAGTGCATTTTAGCCATTATTTGTTTTCCTGTTATTATATTATGCCTCAGGATTGTCCAGTGTACTGAATTTTATTTCATTTTAATCAACTATACTTTCATGAATGATCAAAAAAATAAAAAAATGGGTCATATAGGCAAAGAAATAGCACAGATACACATGATCACAAGTTTTTATTGTTGTTTTTTCAGGTGTTTCTATAACCAAAAAATAATAATAATCTGCTCATTATCAGAGTTCTACATTTTTATGTCATTCCCATATTCCCATAGTGGTAAAATTTACAATATAAAAGTAATGATAACTTTTGTTTAGTTATCAAATGTACTGCTTGATGTCTGAAGCCTCCCCATTAACACACACCGGCAAGGCTCCATATAAACCACCTATATCGTTTTAATCCTCATTGACCGATGCTGTGTTGCCGGCACGGATCTGTGCCGCTTGAGCTATTATAAATATTAAAACGACAGCATATTCAGTGTAAGCTCTAATGAATCAAACTAATTAAATCTCAAGCACTGATTCAGATCACTTCCACAGCCGATAAATAAAACACATTTACATTTACATTTAGGCATTTGGAAGAATCTCTTATCCAGAGCGACTTACAAAAGTGCTTTTGCAAAGTTTCCATCACTGGATAGATCCTTACACTGGGTTTCTAACAATAAGTATCATCATTTTGGGTTAACCCAAAAGTCTAAGAAACGGACCGATCTTTAGTCGTCGCTTAGAGACTGTCAGTGACTCGGCTGTACGTTTGGATATCTGGAGCAGGTTCACTCAACACCTTTAGGAGTCAGAACAGAGAACAGTGTCAAAAAGGCTTTTCTTTGCTTGTGATGACTTTTGTTAGCTCAAGTTAATTGATGAATCAGCGTCATGGTGCTTATTGTATGATTATGAACCGTATTAATTGAGCTCAGTCAGTCAGGATCACGGCTCCACTGTTAGCTCTTAGGTCCTTATTAGCTGATCCAGTTCAAATGATTAGACTTTATTAACTCTCTTTGCTTAAATAGCACATTAGCTGCCTTTAAGTGAAAGTTCTTATCAGCAAATATGAATAAACATCTAAATATACTATAAATGACTTCATGCCTGAGTGACTGGAAGCCCGTGTGAATCAAACGAATCAGATCCAGATCAGTTCGATTCTTTCAACCTGAATCACATTTCTGGAGTCGATTCCGTCCAGAAAGAGTCCGTGAGGTGACTCGCAGTGTGTGTGTGTGTGTGTGTGTGTGAGAGAGAGAGAGAGGTTAAAGCCAGGTCTGAGCGCAGATCCTCTTCAGCACTCAGTAATCAGAGACACACACAGATTCGGGAACCAACACACACAGGTAAGTTTACACTCCAGGTTCGTGTGTGTGTGTGTGTGTGTGTGTGTTTGGATGCTTACGAGTCATTTTTGTGCCGTTTTCTGATCTGAAAAAGGACAGTAAATGAAAGCGGAGATCAACAGGGAGATCTAACGGATCAAAGAGATCTGGCGCGTGATCTCTGAGCATCGCGATCCGTTTGATCCGGAAAACTCGGTTCCGTTCAGCAGCCTGGACACGGACATGTTCCCGCTGAAAGAACACCTTCTTTTACTTTCCTTTATATCAGTATTATTATAGGGAATAATTGAGGGGAAATATTCAAAAATGTCAATTATGTAAATCAATATTGTGTTTGAACTTTAATGTTCACAAACTTCAGATTAAATAAAAGCTGAACAGAACCGTTAGAATAATGTTCAAAATATCCTGTAATAAAAAAAGAGCACTTCGATTTAATCTTAAACGTGTGTTAATATTATATTACCTTTTATTTTTTTGTCCTCTAACATGTTGCTTCATACATTAAATAAGACACATAAACTGTGTTTGTGACTGTCTGTAAAGGTGTGAAATAAATCTAATGCAGAAATATAAAGTCTTCACTTCTCTTATTCTAAGGAAAATGCATTTTATAGTGAGTCACGTGACTACGTACGCCTTTCCTTCAAGAAACGATCATGAAAAATTGGCGTATTTAAAAACGTGCAGGTTTATTTTCCCTGTCAGGGCCCTTATGTTGGAGGGAGTGGTGATGTTATACAAATGTTTCAACTAAATAAATGTTCAATGGTTTATATATTCAGCCATTAAAATGATTCAAAAATGACACAAATAAGATTTTACTTTTATACTGTTATATTTTATATCAATTAAAATTAAAATGATATAATTAAAAATGATATCAATACATTTCACTTCAGTATGTGGCAGATATTGTGATATTTAAAACAGATTGTGACTTTGATTTTCTCTAGTTTCTGTGATATTTAGAGAACTATACTGATGTGGTTTATCACAATAACGTCACTCAGTAGAAACTGTGCTTGTGTAGAACTGTCTCTTTAATTACTGCCTCAATTAAACACAGAGTTGAGAGATCATTCTCTAAGTCATTACTGATTCAGTTTATTTCAGTATAACGACCCGTGTGCTGGGACAGTTTAAAACTGGTGATCCTCTCTTTACCTTCATCTCTCATTTAGAATCAAGTGGAAAAGTTTGTACACCCCTTAAGACCAATGAAGGACATTGTCCTGGTTCCAGCAGGACATTTAGCGACAGATTGATGAGCAATCATCCTTTGTTATCACAAACAGTAGTGACACCGTGAAATATTATTAGAGAAAATAATTGAATAAATTAGTTTAAAAGCTCAGCCTTTGCATTTATTCCAATATCAGATTTCCAGCATTTGGGAGACGCTCTTATCCAGGGCATCTTATTAATATCTGAGTGGATGAGAGTCACAGGTCTGGGTGGTGCTGGGGTTTGAACCTGTGACCTCCTGATCAGTACACACCAGTGTATTACCTACTGAGCTACCCCTGCCTGTGCCCAGGCCCCCTTAGATCCTATAAGTAACTGTAAAACAGCAACACATTTCTTTCTTCTTTTCTTTTATCCATTCAGTTGACCTTTTTATTAGCTCCAAGTGATCACTTAGCATCATAGCGGTTATAGTAACATTATAGCCTTTATAAGATAAACTCACTCAGTTAGAATTATAGCCTTTGTTAGCTTAGTTAGCTCTATTAGTTAGCATCATATACTTCATTAGCTGATATTGCCTAGTTAACACCTTATTCGAATGAATCCTCTTATATGGGTTAAAAACAAACAAACAGCGTCTAAATAAACAAGGATAAAAGCCTGTAGCTTTGCTGTCTCACAGGTCCAGGGTTCTTCCAGGAACCCAGGTTGCTATCTGTGTGAGTTTCCTCCTCAGCCTTCTCCAGTTTCCTCCCTTATCAGAAACATGCCTTTAGATGGACTGGCTATG
Organism: Clarias laeviceps; assembly: GCA_030014305.1. Classification (NCBI taxonomy): domain Eukaryota; kingdom Metazoa; phylum Chordata; class Actinopteri; order Siluriformes; family Clariidae; genus Clarias; species Clarias laeviceps. The sequence continues at coordinate 730,377 of JAQMYJ010000015.1, forward strand.
TTACACTGCTCCTTAGGAGTAAATGACTGAGTGTGTGTGTGTGTGTGTGTGTGTGTGTGTCAGTGTGTGTGTTTGTGTTGATGTCGGAGGCTGTGACTCGGAGCCCAAGGGTGAGTTTCTGCACTTCACATGAGCACACTGTCATCTGGTCAAAGTATAAGCCAGAGTCAGGTGACCTTTGACCTCCAGCTCACACTTCAGTCATTGAATTAACACGGAGTTACACGGAGAACCTGCAGAACCCATATTGTTCCACATGAGGAACACGAGCATGAGGATTTAATGATGGAATGCGGTGTTTATACTGTATGTGTGTTATATGATTTATTCACATCTGTTCATTTACTTTAAACTTTATAATCTGTTTATCACACGGAGGAAAGGAAAGAAAAGATCTGAGCCAGGGAACGTATCTCGAGTATGGTTAAATGTATCTACTTTTCTTATTAAAGATAAAAATATTACAATAAATCAAATATTATTCATGAAAGATTATTAAATTATTAATTCCTAAAACTTGTTTGATATTTTTAAGCAGAATTTGAAAAAATTTTGGTAGATCAATTTTACTTCTTACTAGAAATAATTATATTTAAATAATATGTACATCACTCAATAAATAATATGTGTCTAATTTAAATATATACTAAATGTATAATAGAAATAATAATATAAACAAATGTTAAATCTAATATAAAATCTACTATTATATATAAAGCTAATAATATAAACAAATAATAATTAGATGTATATCACTTTTAAAATCAGTAAATTGGCAATGTTATTTGGCAAATAAAAAAAATTAATAAAAAAAAAACAGATATATGTTTAAAACCAATTGATCAAATGCTTCCAGGACTAGGCTTAAGAGTCTTAGATTTGGTTTTGTTGTAAGCTCACCTTAAGAAATTTGAAATACATTTGACTAGATTTAACATATTTTCACTTGCCAAGTGCAGATAATCAACTACAACCTCTTGATTTATGGTCAACTCCAGAATTATTGGCACCCAAAAAAACACAGCTACATAAATCTCCCAGTGATTAAAACTTTTCTTTAACAGCAATCATTCTTATAAGAGCTGTTTATAAAATATTTCATTCTGCAGCACTACTGTCAGAGCTGCTGTAGTAGAAAATGTATCAACACTGACAATACAGAATCCAGAACTCAGCAGCAGCGTGGTGTAGCGATGTCCTGTGTGCATGTCATGTTAGTAATATCACATAATGACACATTTTTGTCCTGACTTCAGGTCAGCGGTGGGTGGAGCACAAGGTGACAATCGTCTGTGGCGGTTTTAAGAATGACCGAGCGAGTTTTGGTGAAATGGAACATCCTTGCGTGCACTCTTGTACTCCTGCAGACGTGTCTCGGGCAGAGGGACTGCACCGGAGTGGACTGTCCACGTCTGGACCACTGCATTGAGGAGGTTCTGGAGAGCGGAGCGTGCTGTGCCACGTGTCTACGTCGAGGCTGCACGTGTGAGGGGTACCAGTATTACGACTGCATCAGGGCCAGATTTAAAAACGGGAAGGTTCCTGAAGGAGAGTCGTACCTGGTGGACTCTGGCAGCACGGAGTGTTCGTGTCCCGCAGGCGGAGGCAGGATAAGTTGCCGCTTTATCCCGTGCCCTGAAGTTCCTCCTCACTGCATCGAGCTCTCCGGGCCGACCGAGACGTGTCCTCACTGCCTGCGCTTTGGCTGCGTCTACGAGAACCAGAAATACGAAGCTGGCCACTCCTTCCACATGGATCCGTGTCAGGTGTGTCACTGTCCCAACGACGGTGGTGACCTGATGTGCTCTGCGATTCCTGAGTGTCCCTCAGAAACGCTCAAGAATCCTGAAGTTAAAGAGAATGATCTACAGATCTCCAATTATGAAAACGCTAAAGATGTCCCTGGTCAAGCTAATAAATTTCAGAGTAACTCAGTTCTGATTTACACAGAGAACAGGTCAGAGTTTGAAGAGAGTGAGGACTATGACTATTTCCCAGAAGCCACGACAAGTCCAGATGCTTCCATCCAATCTTCTGCAACTCCTCCGGGTCAGAATCCACACGATGGTTTTCATGAAGACACCAGAAAGGAGCTTAGAGAGACACTGGGCGTGTATGACGCAGAAGAAGATGGAACCGAGGACTCACTAAGCGTTACTACAATTAAGACAGATCCAAGAGCTTCTGAAAAGTTTTCATCTCAGACAGAAACAGTGGTTAGACCCACTCAGGCTCCTCCAAAAGAAACCACACCCAATACCACAGTTGACTTCGGGAGAACAGAGAAAAACCCTGACGATGGCGAGAACCTTCAGCACGCGATCCAAGATCTCAACACTCTTCCTACACCGCAGTTCATTTCCACCACGTCACCACCAGTGGACTTGTACAGACAGCCCGAAACCCTGGGCAGATACAACCTGGAGAGAAACGACCTGGATCTAACACCCGACAACCGGAGAGGTGAGTGAATGTGTGACGCAAGTTTTTCTTTTAAAATGAAAAGATTCTAAAAAACAAAAAGCCGTTCCACATGACGGCTCATTGCACATCTGAGAGAAGTATGAGCTTCAGAGAAGGGGATTGTGGGTAAAAATAACTGGCAGAGGAGCCGAGGTGCATTCTTCTGATACCATGACTAAATGTGGAGGAAATCTGCAGTGCTGTGTAAGATGGGTGACTCGGTTCACCTCATGGTTCCTTAGTGTTTGAATCCAAAGAAAACATGATTCGATTCAGTTGAACTCAGCGAGTCAGTTCACTGGGACAGTGTGTGTGTGTGTGTGTGTGTGTGTGTGTGTTGCTCCGTTCTCTCTCCTTAAAGTTAACGAGACAAACAACATGTGTCAGAAATCTTAAAGTTACAACTTTACTTCTAACTGTTACACAGTGCTGACACTGGAGACTCCTTCAAAAACCTCACTAGATCAAAGATTACTCGTTTTCTGATCTGTTTATTATCCGAATCAGACCAACAACCTGCGTAGGGATGAGGACAGTTAATATCAGCGTCCCTGTCTCACTCTGTCATTGTCTCACCTTGTCTCACTCTGTTCCTGTGTCTCACAATGTTCCTGTCTCACTCTGTCTCACACTATCACTGTCTCACTCCGTCACTATCTTTACTCAGTTTCACTTTGTCACTGTCTCACTCCCTCCATGTCATACTCAGACTCACTCTGTCACTGTCTCACCTTGTCTTCCTCCGTCAGTGTCTCACTCTGTTTGACTCTCAACTGCCATTATATTACTGTCTGAATTTCACTCTGTCTGACTCGTGCACTGTCATTGCCTTACTGTGTCTCTGTCTCATTCTTTCACTGTCTCACTCTGTCTCATTTTATCTCACTCTGTCACTGTCTCACTATCTTACTCTGTCACTGACTTGCCCTGTTACTGTGTCACTCTGTTTCACCGTCAATGTCTCACTCTCACTGTCTCACTTTTGATCACTCTGTCATTGTATCACACACTATGACTGTTTCACTTTGTGTCACTCTGTCATACTATAGTCTCACTCTGTCACTACAGTATGACAGAGTGACACAAAGTGAAACAGTCATAGTGTTGACACAGTGTGTTGCTGTCTCACACTGTCTCATTCTGTCATTGACTCACATTCTTTTTGTCTCACTCTGTCACTGTCTCATCTTGTCTCACTCTGTCTTTCACACTCTATCTGATACTGTCTTACTGTCCTACTGTTCTGTCTCGCACCCTTTATGTGTCACTGTGTCTTGATGTGTCTCAGCAAGATCAGTCTCATGCTGTGTCTCATTCTCACTCCGCCAGTCTCACTCTCTCTGTCTTCTTCACCAGTCAGAATGCAGAATGAAGCAGCGCAGCGCAGTAGTGAAGCCCTGGATTCATACAGAACCGGGTCTGTTGAGTTTCCTCTCCTGCAGGGTTTATTAGCGTCTGTCGAGCAGTCGGATGCTGAGCTTCTCCCCGACACGGTGACGCTGTTCAGACCTGCTCCAGCACCTGGACTTTATAGGAATGTGTAACATTTCCTCAGCAGAATCGTCTTTACGGGCGGCACTGATGATCACTTGGTGTGTGTGTGTGTGTGTGTGTGTGTGCGTGTGTGTGTGTGTGTGTGTGTGTGCTCAAGGCGGGACGACAGCGCAGATTCCTCACTGTAATTATGATGACATGCACGTCTGTAGCACAGAACGTTTTAACGTTAAGACTCATTTATTGTGCTGAATACAGAATCTGTCCTCCAGCTTTTACAGAAGAAACAGGCTGTTCATTAAAATGCAGTTTGAAATATGTTGGTACAGAGGAAGAACGAGGCACGAAATGGGCAGGACGACTGAAATCAGTCAGAATATCAGGACACGTCAGTGGTGGTGGCTGATGGGAAATGGAGTGTTAATTTAACACTTTAATCATTTCCAGCTGGACCTAAAGACTGTAAGTTGTTAATTTAACCCCTTGGAAATGTTCTTGTGAGGACAGAATGAATCCTGGGAATCGTCCCTGATTAATCACCTTCAAAGGTGATTAACTGTCTAATATTGACTCCATCAAGAAAGAATTTCAAAACTAATCCATCAATTAAGATGAACAAGACTAACAGGTTAATCAGAACAAAAGTAATAGCACCCTATAAAAGAGGAGGAGTTTTTTGCATTATGTGTTAGTGCATATGTGAAATTTTGTGAAACTAAGTACCAAAATTTGTTTATTTTTCTTTCACAAAGATATTAATTCACTCGTCTACAGAATCACACAATTAGATACATAACTATGAATTACATTCTGATTTCTTTTTCGTCTTTTTGTCGTTATGCTGATTTCGCTTTCTCTGTTTTTGTCATGTATTATCTCTACTGCTTGGGTCTTGTTTCGATCACGCTAATCATGTTATTCAGTTCAGTTATACACTTAATTATACACCAGTTAGTTCTAAGCGAGTAACCTGACTGGACGAGAGTCGTTCCAAACCAAACTTCATTAAAGACCTGTCACTCTTAACAGGATAAGAGGTTTTATTTTATATATATTAGTTTCAATCTGAGTATTTTGTGGGCCGTGAGGACGAGCTCTGCCTCCGTCAGCGGGTTTTGTGGCGGGTCGGACCGGTCCGGTTGGAGTTCACTGGTCAGGGGTCAGTGAGTAAATGGAGGAGCTGCAGAGTGACGACATCCTGTGGAGCAGGAAAAGGCGTCAGCGATAATCTCCATGAGTAATGAGTTGGTGTGGGCTCCGTGCCGAGGCCCGTGGGGGCGCTGGCACTCGGGTACACAAACAAACACCCACTTAGAACATCAGGGAGAGAGAGAGTACAATATAATACTTGCTCTATCTTTTATCTTTGTGATTTTCTCCCACTTTCACCCCCTGGTTGGTGCTGCGCGCTGTGTTTAGGTGTGTGTTTGAGACAACCGCCGCTATTAAATGAGCTCAGTGTGTTTTAGCATTGCCTCATTACTAGCTATGACGTTATCTCTCCTCCTCAAAAACTCCATCCTGTTGTCTTACTGCTGGCTTCAGGAATGAAAGACCTCATCTCCTCCTCCTCCTCCTCACCTCCACCCCTCTGTCAAACACAGCAACACACAATAGATTTAAAATAAGAACAAATTTATTTATTTCAATGAATTATGCAGTGAGTAGATGTGTGTGTTATCTGTAGTGTGAAAAGAGAGAGAGAGAGAGAGAGAGGGGGGGAGAGAGAGGGGGAGTGAGAGAGAGAGAGAGGTGAGGTTTTAGACTCACTTTATTTCAACAAATTAAGGAAAATATTTACAATTTTTACACATAGAGACAAAGCGAGGG
>JAQMYJ010000015.1:784581-794729 GCA_030014305.1 Clarias laeviceps
TTATATAATATAAAAAAAAAAAATAAAAAATAAAAAAAAATATATATATATATATATATATATATATATATATATATATATAAATAAATAAATAAATAAATTGAATTTAATTGAATATATCTCCGTACATCTTTAATTAATTATTATTATTAATCAATAATTTATTTACAAGTTATACACGTTTCGACAGTATTATTTTATAATGGTATCAGTTTCAATAAATATTCAATATTTAATGTCCGTAACGTGAAATTTCCACAGCAGTAGTGACAGGTATCCGAGGTGCTTATGTTACCATGGTAACGCACGGAGGAAGCGATGTCTGCACTGGTGACTTCGCAGAGTGTTCCGAATGGTGGAGTTTTGTCGAGGGAAGTTCCCTTCACCGGCATTCACTGCAAACTGAGCAGGGAGTAGGGAGTAGGGAGCACCCTGTGAAGTGCACTTCGGAATGGAACGCAGCCCTTGTTTGTTGACTGGTTTGGTCTGTTGCATAATAAGTCAAGTGATAACTATGCTAACAAGCTGAAATGGAGCATATCGCCACCTGTGGTTGTGAAGTCAGACAGATTTTGGTCAATAAATCGTTCCCTAGTCAGGCGTGTATACCGGAAGGAGGACAGGAGTCGAGTTATAACCAAAGCTCCACTTACCTTTATTGACCTCCTGGATAAAAAAACAGCAGAGCGTCTTTAGTGGGAGACTCATTCAGCTCGGTGTAGAAGTGAACAGTGATCACACACCAGCTCTTCACAGCATTGGTACACTATTGTGCACTGAGCCAGGATAAGCTTAGGATAAGCCCATTGGACGAGAGATGAACTTTTACCACCATCCGATATTCACATCCATATGCGCAGCCACTTCACTGCTATTCAGGTTTTTTTCTTTACATTTCTCATATTTATTCTTTAAATCCCTGTTCATGTTATCACAGTTTACACTGCTGACTGTTGTATGTTTGCACTCTATTGCCACTTTAATTCTACTCAAGTCTGCTTACTTACACACACTACATCGTTTACACCCCACATGCACTTCTGGTAAGATGCTGACTATATTTCATTGCCTTGTACCATAACATGTGCAGTGACGATAAAGTTGAATCTAATCTAATCTTATCTATATTAAAACTTCTGTTGGCACTGCTGTTTAGGTGCAACTGCAGTGGGAGCAAAAATGGATGCTCCACTTGTGATTTGCACGAAAGAAGAACAGAAGAAGTGTGTATGAATGTATAGAGAAGGTGAAAAAGAATCATTACCGGTGACGAGACACAGATTCATCACTACGAGCCTGAGAGTAAACGGCAGCGTGTGGAACGGAAACATCATCGACCGAGAAAAAGTTCAAAAGTCGACCATCAGCTGGAAAATTCTTCAACACTTACAGTCTTCTGGGATTCTTAAGGGCCAGAAGTATTGGAACACTATTAGGAAAAAGGTTCAACATTCCACAGTGCTCGTTACAGTGAGACGCTTATTGAAGAGCTGAAGACTAAAATTTGGATTAAACGCAAAAAACGATATATCAGAGGGCGACGTGATCTCATGTGACGATGTACGTCCGCACATTTCTGCCCACACTGTCGACACTCTGAGGTGTTAAAGTGTCCTCACGACAGGCCTGATTTCACTCCATCAGACTTTCACCTGTTTGATTCGCCTAAAAGTGAAGACAGCAATGCATTCGTGGCTCGCAGCTCAGCCTAAAACATTTTTTAATGCGGAAGCTTGTTAACAGATGAACAAAGTGTATTGAAACAATTGTGTTTGTCTTGTATTTCATGTATAAGTGAATGCAAATAAATCCTACAGCTAGAGTGCGGATCATTTTTTGACTCACCCTCACAGAGTGATAGTTATGAACTTAACAGCATCACCATTAAAGTTACTTTCTGTTGCATCAGACTTACAGAGAAACGAACCTAACAGATGAAGATGGACAAGATTAGGGACCAAAATTTTATACTTTTTTGCTTCCTAGGGAGAAAGTGGTATTTGCCGCTGGCTGACTTATTTGTCGATTGTTTGGTCTGTGGCATAACTGGTCAAACAGGAACATAATACTAGAAAGCTGAAATACAAAACATATTTTGAAATACAACTACATTTTACTTAATGAGGACTTCTAGGAGACAAAACTTTTTTACGCACCACTACAAACATGATGGGGGACTGATGGGGGACTGGGGCCGGAGACAGTTCTGGGGCCGGAGACATTTGATAAATCTAAAACAAAATCCCACCCCTAAATATTTCATAGTCATTTTTGTATAACTTTGATATAAATACATATAAATCTTAATTCATGTGTGCTTTTTATTCCGACCTTATGCAAATGAAAATGCATTAAATTCATTATACATAAAAGCAAAGTTTGAAAGAAATAATTGCCATTTTCTATACTTTAAGATTGGCAATTATAATAATACACTTTATCCAGGAACAACATTTTTGCTACATAGCGTAATAATAATAATAAAAACAGAAAAAACCCATAAGAACACTAAAAGCTCATCAGCGTTTGTCCTCCATTAGCAGATGCCGAGCTTATAATTACGTGTTCGTCTCGGGCGCGGAAATAAGGCGCCTGAACGGATTTCTGAACAAGCTGTACATATAAACAAACCCATTCAGCATCTTAAATCTGTTTGGAAAAGATTACATCCCTTCTGAACACAATAAAAGACTCTTCTGTTACTGTGTGATCGTTTTATAAGCAGCGTGTTAGTGCAAGGCAGGTAATAAGACTGCACTGGATGCTTTTACTTTTGCAACCATAAAGGAACATACAAGACTTTTACAAATTGTGATTTTGTCTTTACTACAAGATGAAAAATCTCTAAATGGGACTCATTAAAAAAATTTTTTATAATATTCCACAAGTTTTTTTTTGGAAAAAAATAAATATTTTAAACTTAGATTAAGTATGGATAAAAATGATCATAATTATTTTAAATGTTTTCAGAAGCCAACATAGAAATAGAAATAAGGTTGTTTATTTTCCTAAAAAAAAAAAAATATATATATATATATATATATATATATATATATATAAAAGCTAAAGGTTAGGGGTTAGGGATTATTTCAAACATGCAAATATTTATGCTGTATGTTATTGGGGGTGTGGTCAGAGGCGGAGTCAAGTATGTCCTTAAGACTTAATTAACCTGATATTTTGTTAGGTTAAAACCATGTCACTATTACTCAGTTGAACGTGGATAACTTGAAAAATTTTTTTTGTTTTGAAAAAATTTGCTTTGTTTATTTACAACAGAAATAAACATGTTTATTTCTGTTGTAAATTTGGACATTTTAAATTGAATTAACTAACTTTTGGAGCCCCTAGTGGTTATTCAAGGAACTGCATGTTTTGGATCAGGATTTGAGGGGTTGCTCCTTGAGGAACGCAAATCCGCTTTGTGTACGAACTGATTTCCAAGTTTGATGACATAAGCAGAACATACCGTGAGAACGTAATTTTCCTTAATGGCAGGTCTAACTTTAGGGAATAAAAGATTATATAAAACAAGAGATTCATAAAAAGAAATGAGAATTTATTTCCTGATGCTAAATTATACCTTGTTTCACCAATGAAGGCAAGTATAGCATGAATCCAGAAGCTAATGCTAACTAACAGCTTTATTTCCTTATTTCTCCAACATTGGCTCCAACATGTTAATACCTCTGCTGCGCTAATCGCTAGCTGTCCCAACACAAATACAAAGCATACGCTGCATTAGGTAGATTCACTGGTGTGTGTATTAGCTCTTGCTCATGGCTAAACTTTGTTAACATTTGTTAGGAATTTAGATCTGAAGCTGTTTGATGCAAAAACTCGCTGTACGACTTTTTACAAATCTCTGATTATAGAGGAAGGCAGCGCTCTGAATGCAGGGACAGATATTTACTTTGGCTCGGTGCTTATCTCCACGTGTTTTGCTGGATGTGTGGGTGGCCGCGAGCACCTCGCCGCTTTCATGTGAGCGCTCTCGGCTCCACGTGATGCTTTGAGGTTTGATGTGAGGTCGCTGATTATCACTGTGTTGCTGCGTGTCGTCGTAAAACATAAAACAGGCAGCGTAACCATCGTATTATACGCTCTGTGTTTGTGCCTTTGGTGCCGTGATGATATCGCAGGTGGTGTTTAAGAGCCGGCGCTGAAGCTGCACCTGGATTTACCTGCAGTGCTCATTTCACTGAGGTGTAATCTTATTCTCCAGTCAATTTACTGATTTATGAACCATGGCGTCATTTTTACATTATTTCATTTAACAACATGACAGATTTCTCATAACCACGTAACCGTGGCAACGCTCTCACTGGTCCTAGCTAATACTGGAAAGCTAGCTTGAGCTCTATTATCAGTAACGCAAGAGAAGTAAAAAAGTTGGTGGAGCATCAAAGGCAGAAAATCAAGAACATTTCCTGTCACGTCGCTGTGATCTTTCTGAAAGTAAACACTTTATTATGTTTTTATTAAAATAGTGGTAATTAAATATTGTCTATTAAACATGTCAGAAATATTATAATTATAACAATGACAGTTCTTTGTTCTAAATGTGTTTTTGCTTTCCTACTGAGCTGCAACCTGATTGGTCAGAAGTTTTAAAAAAGCATGTGATGTGTTTTTTTTTTATAAATATGATTTTTAAAAACTTTTGAAAAATGCTTAATTGCAAGGAGATTCTAAAATGGATTTACCTTGAGTAAACAATTATTAAAGGGCAGCTGAAGTGATGTTCAGATATTCATACAGGTGGTTTTTAGTGTGTGTGTGTGTGTGTGTGTGTGTGTGTGTGTGTGTGTGTGTACAAACAAACAAACAAACAGCTTATTTACATAGACCCTGATATGGTACTTTTGGAAAACAAGTGAAGCAGGGAAGTTGAGGGAAGAAAAGAGATTCCTGTTAAATAATCAACTCACTAGCAGTGTTGGGGACATTAAAGTTAAAGTAACTAATTATATTACAAAATTACTGTCTTTAATAAGTAATCAGTTACATTGCAGTGTTACTTTCTGATAAAAGTAACTAGTTCAGTACTTTTCCATTGCAGAAAATGAAACTCCTTTGTGATTCCTCATGTATGTTGTTTTAGTCGAGACCTTTATAATTATTCTACCATCATCACTCAGTGAAGTTTAGCCCATAATCTGTTAACTACTAACACCACTATCTCACCTACACGGTTTCGCGCGGTGGCCGTAAGTTCAGTTCATCATGATTCACCGCCAGTTTTGGCTGTGATTAGTTTTCTATCTTTCCGCACGTCGGTCCTCACATAGTCAAATCGCATGGGTGAGATAGGGGTATAACAGCAGGAATAACAGAGGGGGACGGGTTATCGGGGGCGGGGCTTGTAGGACGACTTTCACACACACACACACACACACACACTAATGGATTGGGAATCACAGCTGTCTGGCTCACGGATTACATAAATTGTCTGAATAACGGATTACATTTTTGAAAATGTAAGTAAATAACTGAGGACTTAAATGGCGACCTGACGCGTTAGTTTACTCGTTACATCAAAAAAGTAATCCGCGTCCTCTAACGCATTGTACTTTGTAACACGCTACACTCAACATTGCTCACTAGCTAAGTTAGCTCACTCATTCCTGGCTGGTTTTATGTAGTCTAGGTTCAGGTCATCTTACGCTTAAAGTGAAAAGACAAGCATTAACTTAATGAACTAAATCAGATCAGGTGTGTATTTAAAATAAAATACATCATTTATCAGCATTTAAGCACGAGTTTTTGGTGGCGTCTAAAGTTTGAAAAGTATTTGGTTGCTGTTTTTAGCTACAGTATCTCACTAGCTCGTGTTAGCTACGTCTAACTACCTGCCAGTAGAAAAGATGCACTTAAAGTTTAATATCTACACCTTTAATCAAGTGTTTTTAGTAACAGTAGCAAATTTAGAAGTACTGTTGTGCGATTTACTTTTAAACACAAACATGTTGAGAACAAAAATACTGTAAAACTGTAAATGGCTAATGGTTTAAATCTCTGACATGACCCGTATAAAGCATTTACTAACAAATACTTCGTACCATTGTTGGTGACATGGTAAGTCATACAGTATGTCACCATGGAAACAGACAGAGACGTTTGTCCATCTGGGACTGCTGTCCTCCATCGTGGACATGTTGTAGTTGTTGACGTATTTAATAGGTGCAGATTTCAAACGTGTCGAGGTTACACACGTCTGATAAAGAACTGCGCGGTTAGAAAGCAGAGGTGTTGGAGCGATGGCGTGTCTGTTCACATGTCAGCTCACATAACTCCGCAGCCGCTTCTCCTCTCACTGGCCTTCGGGGACTAAAGCATTTCTTCAAATAATTGGAGCAAACCTGCCTGACTGGCTCGCTTTCATACACACACACACACACACACTGTCTCACTGTGTAACAAAGTTGAAACATGACCTTAGGTGCAGAAACGCAGTTGTTTATGAGTTTGTTGCACATCACACACTGTTAGTGAGACAGGCTTCCTAAATGCCACAATATCCACATTGTAACTACACCAAATCCACATCAGGTCTACACCGTATCCGTATCATATCTATTCCATATCCGCATCGTATCCACACCATATTTGCATCGCATATACGCAGTAGCCGCATTTATGCCTGTATCCACATCGTATCTACGCCATATCTGCATAGTATCTACGCCGTATCTATACTGTATCCACATCGCTACCATACCCGCGTTGTATCCACACCGTATCCACAGCATATGTACACACCGTATTGTATCTATGCAGTATCCACGTGGCATCTATACATCTATAGTAGCAATCTATGTGGTATAAATACAGCTGTTCTGTGAAGGTTTGTTAGAGAACATTAGTGAACAAAAGCATTTTGAAGCCCAAGGAACACAACATACAGGTCAGGAATAAAGTTGTGGAGAAGTTTAAAACAGAGTTATAAAAAAAAGATTTTATAATATTTTTATATTTTAAAAGATTATACAATATGTTCTGGAGTGATTTCTGACAAATAAAAAGCTCTATTGCTTTAGTAAATTACCAAAATATTTTGTACACATTTTAATAATGAGAGTAACAGTATAAATAGTTTATATAATGTAAATATTTCATTTTTAATAATCACATTTTTTACAGTTTGGGTCCTAAATTAAATGCAACAGCTGTCAACTGTGTTGAGATTTGACTCTTTGTTTTGAGATTAAAGCTGTTTGTATAAAGTTTAATTTTTATTCAATCAGGTATTTGTAAAAATTTTATTCTTTACATCCCGTGTCTCTTTGGACAGAATGCATGTGGGGAAATGGTGCCTTTTATCTGTACAAAAAAGGAATTAGCCTGAGGACCTGAATTCATCTCACCTGTCCAGTCGCTGTTATTACTGTATACCAGAGAATCAATTCATACCAAGAAGAAACCAGCGATAAGATTTCACTTCCTGGAGTAACCAAGAAGTGTGAGATGTCTCTCCACAAGCTCCAGCTTGCTTTTTTTTATTAATGTATGAGACTCAAATTAATCATATTTCGGCTTGGACTTGCCCTCAAATGCAGCGAGTTTCAAATATAGTGAATTATTTTACATGTTAATCATTTAGTAAAGGAATGTGAGTGACGGCCGAAGAAGGAAAATCAATCTGAAACATGTCTTTGTTTAACAAATGAATAAATAAAATTCTCTCACAGTTAAAAGTTTTAACATTATGAAATAAATAACAGGGGTAAAATAAATAAGGGATAATCTTTAGCCAAACTGGCAAATACTTATTCCAACCAGAAACAGTGGTTCAAATCCTGCACTAATAATTAAAGTTCATTCCTCTGTTTTCACTTTTCTGGCCACGAGCTTCAGAATCGTAAAGATACTGTATGTTTAAACAGCTCTGTTATTACATTTTTAATATGAAAGTTTTTACATTTTTTTTTAAGAAACGTGGTATTGAGTACAGAAGCGGAGGCCCTGGGAGAAAGTGTAGGTTTTAATGGTAGGTTTTTGGTAAATGAAGAGAGGTGTTGAAAAGCTTGTGATGAGAGGAAGACACTGAATAACCTCAGGACACGGACCTGAGAACGAGCCGCTGGAGGACACGGACACTCCCGGGAAGTCTCCGAGCTCGTCTCATTAACACCTCTACCTGGAGTTAATATCCGCCGCAGACCACCAGCAAAGAAGGAGAGGACGGTGTGTGTTTAACGGTTCTACTGCATCCATAAAAATCACAGTTCCTAATGCAGTTAACAGAAAAACATGCAACGAGAAGAAAAAAACACTGAAACTTTAACTGTAAATATATATTTTTTTAATCCTTAAAGACTGTAAAGATTATAAATCTGGGATATTAAAATGTTACATATGACTGTTTAACCTTTCTCTGTAAACATTTATGCATAATTAAAAAAATCTTTTTATTATTATTATTATTATTATTATTATTATTATTATATCTTTTTTTTTTGCAACAAAATGAATTCAACTATAGCAAAAAAACTAAGAAATCCCAGGTCTTCCACTAAACTCTTCCCAGTTTTGTAACCATACTGTCTAAGTATTGAGTTAACTAACGTTAAACAGATCACCAGGTTGTGTTTAGCGAGCATTATCCAAGTTAGGCAGCGCGGCACCTCATACTGTACCTCCAGGGCTGGCGGTTTAAATCAGTAATACATGATGGAAACCTGAAGAAAACATGTTCTCCAGCTATCTGTTTGCTTAATAGATCTTTTGTGGGAAATCATCAAAGGAGTTTTTCGGTCACTCTGCCTTACTGTATGTCTCTCTGTATAATACACCCACATGTGAGGGAACATATCAAATGTCTGGAGTCATGGAAACATACAGTACCATACAGTACACCAGAGGTGTCTAGACATTTCAGAAAGAGTTAATTTAAACAGAACATGAGATCATGCCAACTTCAGAGATGATGTTGCTCAACCATGGAGACGGAAGTGGAGACTCGACCTACCCGATTAAATAAACAGTACCATCAGGACCTCAGGCAGCTTCCATCATACTGCAGAGCTCCACATTATACAGGGGGATTTAAGGCTGGAGTTCGGTTTTATCATTAAGGTTAAGGTTTACTGTAAGTAAGGGCTATGTTTGTATTGGTTAGGGAAATTCCATCATTCGGAACGCCCTGTGACGTAAACGGTGCAGGCATCGCTTCCTCTGTGTGTTACCATGGTAACCAGGTCACCTCAGATACCTGTTGCTGCTACTGTGAAAATTCACACTGCAGAAATTAAATAGTGAATATATTCATTCAAACAAAAGCAGATACCATTGTGAAATGTATACTATTGAAATGTGTATAACTTACAGTTCTACCTCGTTATATGAATTTTTGCCTTAATTTTGAACTGAAATTTTAAAAAGATTGCCTCGGCATACAAAGCATTTCCGGCATACAAGCGAACGGAAAGTGGAAATGAAAGTGAAGTAAAAAGTCAAGTGGAAAGTTTACATATTTTTTGTGGGTGTTTTTTCATTTTGTGAAGACATACTGTAGCTCCACAGGGTCCCAATAATGTTATCAAGGACGGTAGCAAGAAGAAAAGGGAGCCGCTTTCAGTTTAATTTTTAAAGCAGCCGGTGCCGAGAGGAATCATAAATTAAGATTAAGTGAGGTTTAATGTCTATTAATATTTATATCATATTTTACTTCATTTACACGTCTTTTCTAAATGTTTTGATTGCTTTTATGTTTTAATGTTTGAAATTGGTAATATTGGTAATATTTTTGGGTAGCTGGAACGGATTATCTGAATCTACATTATTTTCAATGGGAAATTTTGCCATACGTAATTTCACCTTAAGTACTCGCCTCAGGAAGGGATTCAGAGAAATTATTACTGCGCATTTCATTACAGACAATTTGCCTATGTAATACTAAAAATTAAATGATTAAATCAATTCTAATTGTATCATATTAATATTACATCATCCTCGAAAATATTGGCCAGACGGAAGTCACTCCTTAGTAAAAGTCACATGGCAGCCCGTTTGCCAAAAGGCTCTCAGACCATAAGAAACAAAATTCTCAGGTCTGATGAGACTCTCTGGATCTACCATATAGGCCTGATTGGTGGATTGCTGCAGAGATGGTTGTCCTTCTGGAAGGTTCTCCTCTCTCCACAGAG
>JAQMYJ010000015.1:800090-823417 GCA_030014305.1 Clarias laeviceps
GTGTTAAGCTGCTTTGGGACAATGTCAATTGTTAAAAGCGCTATACAAATAAAATTGAATTGAATTGAATTGAATGTTCTAATAACATAGATCATTATAAAAACGTGTGTGTGTATGTGTGTGTAACAGGGTATTATGAGTTACATAACCACCCTGAAGTTGATTTAGTATCTAGCAATATTTAATCCATTAAAGAATGACACGCTCTACTTTTTAATCTCTTTATCGTTAAATTGAATGTTCTTGAGCGTTCCTGTCCTCACTCAGCAGCACCTCTTCATCTCTTTCTCTTGACATTTAAAAGACAAATGAAAGAGTGACATGGGAAATCTCCTCCATCCTGAAGTTGGTCTGAAAACTTGAAGTTCCCACAAAGCCCTGACACTGGAGACTCCTTCTGTCTCCATTAAGGAAAACTTCACGGTTTAATTTCATGTGTTTATGATCAGTGGAGCGTCCAGTGCACTCGTCCGTGTGAATGAGCTGTTACTATGGAAACGATAATGTATTAGAATGAGTGCATTAATATAAACCTGTGATTTGCAGCCAGAAGTTTTAAAGACATCTATTCAGGACTTTTGAGCTTCTCTTAAGCAAATCGAGCCTCTAATGGTTAATGGATTTATAACATTTAAACAAAACACAGTTTTGGGTTGTTAAAGCTGAGCTGCACATTAGCTGCTAATGAGGCTTTAACAACAGCAGTGTAAAGACAATGTGGCTAATAACCTTTGTCTGTGTGTGTGGTGTGTGTGTGTGTGGTGGTAATGTCTTTACAGCCTGGTATAACGTCCTGCTAATGGCTATTCAGGCTCATGGCTCTTCCCACCCTGGTGCTGCTGCTGTCGTCTCCCGGCTCTGTCCTGAGAGAAGGATCCAGGTTAGTTCACCTCTCACTTTAGGCTGAGAATGTCACTGCGCTACATTCGACTCCTGAAACGCCATTGACAACAGAGGATGGCGGTGGAGTTAGCGTTGGCACCGGTGTCGTTTTCCTCCTCTGGGACACGGTTTGAAAGCCGTCCTTTTGACTTTGACACCTCCTCTGAGTCGACACACAAACGGACGAGGACGGCTGTGAAACCCGGGACGCTCCTCCAACAATGACGAACTTTTAATTTGTCTCTGTTGAACCCTGCCTTTAGGGCCCATTGTAACCTTCACAAAGTTCCCGGGCTTGTAAAGGAATCTGACGTGCAGCTAGCGAAGCTCGATAGCCGTGGTTACAGGTTAATACGGATCGCCAAGGGGGCGGAGCTTGCTATTACGTCCTTTGTTGGTCGGGTAACAAAGATGCATCTGGCTTTACTCCTGCACCTTTTGTCCCGTTCAGTTCCGCCATTAACATGACTGAGAACTGCATCCAGCTGGCCTGCTCTAACACTGAGCGTGACCTTTGACCTCTCTCTGAACTGCTTAGGTACTGCAGGAACAGAGGCCAGGGTATTTAGTTCTAAATGCTTTAATTGTAGTCTAAAACCATGGGCTATAAAATATTTATTAAATTTAGTTGTAAATCACAAGATCTGTTCAAAATCATGCAAAATGAGTAAAATATTTTTCTGTTTCATTGTATGTTATTAAAATGAAACAGATAAACAGATATTAAAATGAAATATGAAATAATTTTTTTGTGATCCAAAAATTAAAACATGCTTTTCCAACCAATATTTCGGTCTGTCTCTTGATATTGTCCTCACTATGAAATAAATACTTTAATTCAACCTCTCTAATCTTTGTAAAAACTATTTAATTTAGATATATTTTATCAAACAAAGGCTCATTAGCATAGACAAATGTTATTTTTTTTAAATGCACAATGGAAACAGCAGCACTGAAAAGAAAAATGTAAGAACATCAACAATGAATTGAGAGTGAAATTAATTGTTGTAAAAAAATTTGACTTTTTAGAAAGCAGATTACTTTATATATATATAAATTGTGTCATCTTTTGGAATAAAATCAGTTAAAGCAGCAGTGATCAGCATTCCTCCTCTAATTATCGAAGAAAAAGTAAAAAGAATAAAGTAAAAAAAAAAGTAAAATGCCATGAAATAGAAAAAGCTCTGTTTGCACTATATTAAGTTTGGTTTTAAGCTTTATAAAGGAAACTGGTGCGTATTTCATAATTATACTGACATACAGATCAGGAAACTAGTTCTTTAGAAATTATACTGTATAGGATGAGATGGTTGTGGAGTGGGCGGAGTTTAAAGCCTTCTTATTTATTTAAGAATAAATTAACTTAAACCTAATTATTATTATTATTATTATTATTATTATATATGCATTTTTTTTCCTCAAAAATTCTGAAAAACCAACTTTGCTTTGTCTCTGCATTTTTATTACTAGGCGTGTCCTCAGGGTACGGAAGTGAAGTGGCCTTAGCTCCCTTGTGTCTGATCAGAAACTACAACAAGTTAAACACATCAGAAATTTCTATTTTGTTGAAAAAAAAAACATGTAAATCAAAAATGTTTAACCTCCTCATAACCAGCCAAAAACATGCTCGAAAATGCTCCACAGGAAATGAACTGCCTTCTAGAGTCAAGACACAGTGAAGCAGGAAAAAAACACCACCGAGTCGCTGAATCTCAGAAGCTCAACTTTGCACACATCCCACAAAACGTATATCTAAATCACACTCAATATGATGTCACTCAGGAAGTCTCTAGCCGATTTCTGGCATAAGTTTAAGGTGCTTGAAAAAAGCATCACACTATGATGTCATTCAGTGTGATGTCACTCAAAATGACATCACTCATATTTAGCTTGTTGAGGTTACCATTAGGATATATTATATAACTATATAGCTACGTATATAATATATTATAAGTTATATATAAGTTTTTGCATCTTGCGATCATATGGGCCCAGGTTGTGATTGCGATCGTATAAATCCACTAGGAGGAGTTTATCCAAATCTACTGCGTGTGTTTTGCAAACGACCCAAAATAACAGACTTCCTGTTGAGTAGAGCCCATGACATACATAGTAAAAATTGTTCAGCTCTATGATTCAATTCAATTCAATTCAATTTTATTTATTTAGCACTTTTAACAATAGTCATTGTCTCAAAGCAGCTTCACAAAATGAAAAGAAAATGAGATCTATAAATCTCCTGAGTTTCACATGTATATGTGCAAGTGAGTATAAGCTATGCAGCAAATTCTCCCGTACAGGCCCTGAGCCACGCTCACGGCCCAGACTCGCAGGCGTCCCAATGGCAGCAGATTCCAACCTGAGTGGTGATTTTCATGAGGTTTTGAGCATGTTAAAACTTCCAAAAAGGCGGATGTTTAAAAAAAAATCTTTAGAAAAACAATAGGGCCCTTCACACACTATGACATAATAGGGCTGATGTCATAGTGCTTGGGCCCTAATAATTAATGGTTTAACTGTTTTGCCCAGGAAAATCTTTACAATTTCTTCAGGAATTGTTTCTAGTTCTAATTACTATGTTTAAACATCCAAATAAATAATATAAAAGAATATTTTTTTTCATATATTTAAGATTCTTTAATTATGAAAATAATTTTAATTTAAATTCATAAGATTTCATTTTCATGATAGAAACATGAGCCACAATCACAATTTCTAACTGTGGACTGATGGCAAAAACAATGAAGTGGTCTAAACACTAATGCCATCTTTAACCCCAACCAATTAGCCCCACCTACAGTTTAACCTGTTTTAATATATTGAACATGAAGTCGTAAGGTGTGATATTAAAAACGTTAACTTTGCCGTAAGCCACGCCTTTATCCCCGCCCAACATACTGTTCTAAGTTATATGAAAAGGTATAAACACTAGCCCCGCCCACAGCCACATTATTGTTGTATGGTACAATAGTGACTCTACCTGATATCTGACCCTTAACCCCGCCTACAACCCAACGTTTTGCTGAATTGTTAGAAAGGCTATGAACGCAAGCTGTGGTCTTAACTCTGCCCTTGGTCCTGGTCCTAAACACAACCCTAAACGTTTATTTTATATTCTTGTCTTTGTAAGAAAAGTCACAGATATTATCCTGAAGTTCATATAACCCCCCCCCCCCATCCACAACCCTAACCCTGCCCATAACCCCACCTACAACTAAAACCTTTATAAGTAGCTACAATAATCTGTGCAAATTGAAAGCCTGAATATTTTAAGTACTTTATTAATTTAAACTTGAGGATAATTTTAATGATCTAGTTACATGTTTAATTGAGTCCCCCTCACCCTTCTCTGCCCTTATGTGCATTATATACTGTAGTTTTATCTTATTCATGACCTAGATGTTGATCTCTGTATGAAAGGTGACATTGTGTTTTTCCTACAATGAGATGCTGTCATGTTTTCCAGGAACGTTTTGAAATGTAAGAGGCTTTCTTTCCTGTCTCGCGACCATCTTGCCTGGGCCTGTTTTAGAAGTATCGTAGCAGAAAGCCATGAAACAATTTAAGCTGATACTGCCAGTTTCAATTACTAAACCATGTGCGCTCAGTCATTATGCTATCAATCTTCCATCTCCTGCACATGCAGTATGTTCATGCTAACCAGCTTGAAAACAAAATCTAGTGGTGGGATGGTGGAGGGGGGTGGGGGTGGGGTGTGGTGTTAAAAAGCATCCCGAAGGGCGCAGGAAGAAATGATGAACGTATTTTTTTCCATAAATGAGGTTACAGGTTCTCATGAGGTCTAACTGTAAATACACGAAAAGCATGATGACTTTCCTTTAACAAGTACAAGTTAACATTTAATTGTTAATGAATTGCTGTTATTCATTTACTAATGCATTTCTCATTGTCTGTAATGGTACGTTACTGCCAATGTATTGTTCCTAATGTGTTCTGCTGGTGTGTAATAGGGGTTTATTGTGTAACTTGTGACATGTAATGTATTGATTGAATTAAACTGAATGTGGTTTAATTTAATGTGTGATTTAAAGGTGGTATGTAATGGTGGTTTAATGGAAATATCCTGTTCTTCGTCGGCTTTAATGTATTTCTGAAAGCAGTTAAAAAAAAATCAATAATTAAAAAGTTGTTTATAACGAGGTTGAAGCTGTTTCTCTTAAACTTTAATAGCAATGTGTTGTTCCAAATGAAGTCTAATGTCTTTTTAATCATCTACAGTGAGAGTTTAACGGACTGTGTTAGGTTTTACTGTATTTCTGTTGGTCTTTAATGGTGATTTAATGGGAATGCGTTTGTTTGTATTTTGGTTTAATGTGTTTCTGGTGGCCTGGTGGTGATCATAGTAAGGTTTAATGTGATCTTGTTGGTCTGGAATGGAGGTATAATGGAATGTTTTGTTTCTAATGGGGTTTGTTTGGGTTCTGGTGGTCTGTAATGGGGTTTCAATGGAATGTTTGTTTTTGCATTGTAGTTTGATGTGTTTGTCCTGATTAACAACTGAACCTTATTGGAATGTGTTGTTCCTAATAAAGGTTTAACTGGATCGGAGTGATCTGTATTGGACATTTAATGGAATGTGTTGATTGGACTAAGATATAAAGTGTTTCATTTGGTCTGTAGAGGAACCGTTTAATTGAATATATTGATCTTCCATCCATCCATCTAGGAACCTCTGTAGTCCAACTAGGGACTGTGGAGGCCAATGGTAACCATTTGTACAACTGTGGTAGGACCTCCCACAATTTGGAAACGCCAGTTAGCCTAATCTGCATGCTTTTGGATTGTGGGAAGAAACCAAAGAACCCGGAGGAAACCCACCAAGCACGGTGGACCGGACTCGGGAATCGAACCTGGGACCTGGAGTTACAAGGCAACAATGCTAACCACTAAGCCACCATGCCGCCATATTGTTCCTGTTGTGTGGTTTTACCATATTTCTGGGGGAGTGTAAATGTGGTTTAATGGGAATATGTTGTTTCTAAGGGGTTTGATGTGTTTCTGGTTATTTGTAATGGAAGTTTAATGGAAAGTGTTGCTTGTACTGAGGGTTAAAGTGTTTCTGGTGGGTCTGTATAAATGTTTAATGGAGAATGTAGTTCCTAATTTATTGTATATGTTAGGGTCTGTAAAGGAAGTTTAATAGAGAATGTTGTTTATACTGAGGGTTAATGTGTTTGTAGTGGTCTGTAATTGGGCTTTAATGTTTTTTTCTAATGGGGTTTGATATGTTCATGGTGGTCCGTAGTGGATATTTAATGCAAATATAATTTTTCTCCCCTGCAGTCTGAACTACAGAAATATTTATTTATTTATTTTTTGATGAGATAAACAGCTGTCCTACTGACAATATTTTTGTCCTTACAGACTCTATCGCTTTTTAGAAAAGGATGAAAGTTGAGCTGTTATGATTAAATATAACCGTAACCCTGAGTTTAACCAGGTGGACCGTTTGTCTGTTTGTTTTGTCATGGCATTGGTATGAAAGTGAAATCACGGGCGTCACGTCACACGCCGCAGGGCCTGCAGGAGTGTTAATTATTAACAAGAGCGCTCCACAGATGCAACCCTGAGACAACCCCTGCTCCGACTGTAGTCTTTATACTATCAGGTCGCTCTGAGGGAATCCGTGTCGTTTCAAACGCCGTCGTCTGCAGCGAGCTGTCGTCATGACAGGGCCGAACAAATCCATCATTAAATCCATGACTTTAAAGTCACGCTGTAGCTCAAAGGTTGAGCCGTAACAACCTGCAGGACTCGAGAGTTTTTTATTCCTGTAGTTCACAACCGAGAGAACGAGACTGATTTACACTTCATTATAGGAAAATTTACTTTTGAGGTTTGAATGAAGTAATGAACATTCTGTCTGTCTGTGTGTGTGTGTGTGTGTGTTACAGTAAAATACTGAGTGCTGATCTGTTATAATGAAGAAGAGTCACTGTTACAATCCTGTAGTTGATTATTTTCCTATAAAGGTGTGTTCTATTAGTGTTTTATTTCTTTTACACCAACAACAATTCTTAGATTTATAAATTTACATTGTTTGTTTGAACATTGTTTATAATAATAAATAAATGACAGTTTGATGCGAGATGTCAAGTTAAAATATCCATTTAAAAGAATTCTTTTCTTTTCATTACATACTAATATTAAAATACTTACCTAGACAACCAGGAATAAATAAAACTGAGAAATAAAATATATTTAAGTGGTTCAACGAATCTGTGATTTTCTTTAAAAGAAAAATTGTACTGCTTTGCAAGAATTATATATATTTTTTTTAAAGTGATATTCTTAAAATTTTTGCTCAAATCAAAACATGTTTAGATTTTTCCTGCAGTCATCAAAATAAAAAATATATATAAAAAGACACAAAAACTTAGACAAGTTCACTTAGACATTTCTCACTTTTGCAAAATTTCTAATTATGGATGAAAATTTTAAATGGAAAAAAAAAAATTATCCAAATATTAGACTTGACTCAATAATAATTTTTACTTCTTCTGTTTCTGCTTCTGATTTAATAATTTTAGAACCATTTTTAACAGCATTTTTTGTAGTTTATGTTTTATGAAATGTTGAACGGTTGGCAGAAGGACAGCGATTCATCTCATGAAGTTGCATAAGATATCTGAGGTTAAAGGAGAAAAAAAAAGAAGAAAAGGAAAAGAAAGTGGTTTTGCTTTAATGTTCTAAACGTTTCACGTCTAGCGCCACTTCACTTCAGACCCTGATTGATATGCAGGAGGAGTGTGAAGCGTGCATGAGGGACCACTATACCCCACACACAAGCGCGGGAAAGTATCATATGGGGTTCTCGGATGCTTAACAATCCCACAACACACACTGCGGAATGCACGCGAGCGACCTTCAAAGAGCGCGGTTGCTAAAGCTCGCTCAGAACGTTGGCTCCTCGTGTCTCGGACGTCACACTTCAAGCGTTTTCTCGAGTTTGTCTAGTGATGATGTTCCCTTCGGGTTTACCGAGCTCTTCTTGGAATGTTTACAAGCAGCAGTCCGGCCTACATGTTGGCAAAACACGTCGAACCGCTCGATCCAACAAACGTGACGGGAAACCAAATGGCGGTAACGCTGACACACATCACGGCGGTTATCTCGCGAAGGCCATCGTGATACAGAGAGTATGCAAAGAACGTGTTGGAGAGGCACAAGTTTTCACACCGCACATCTCAGGTGCTGTACATGTCCAAACCAGACGAGACAGAGAGAGAAAAAAGTGCGACTGATGGAATTATGTGTCATGATTTATGGACTAGCAGAGCGTGAAGTGAAAAACACATTCGCAGCGTTCTCCTTCTCTTCATTCAACATTCAGAGAAACGTTTTTATCTTTTATTCCCGCCCCAATTAGGCGTGTTTAAAGCGGTCGTTTATCTTCACGTCTGTGCGTAATGAGACTTTATGAGAAAGCATCAGCAGCCAGGATTTTTGATTAATGATAATAAATTCAAGAGAAGAAAAACAAGAAAAAAAAAAGTCCTGTGGAACGTTCTGGAAAAAAAAAAGGGGCGCCTCGAGCAGGAATTTTTGGTCCGGGTTCAAAATTCAAAGCTCTTAAAGATCCGTATCAGAATATGAAGCCGTGGCAGAACTCCAGCATGAGCTACTGACTCGTCTACAAACCCGAATCAAAGCTTCCACATCAGAGCAGGACGAACATCAAGCGCTTTCTGTTTGTCTATCCCAGGCAGTGTGTGTGTGTGTGTGTGTGTGTGTGTGTGTGTTTGTGTTTGTAAAAACAGTCCTGAGAACATAATTGTTTTTCTTGATCTCTTGCACGACAGAGAACATCTCCAGCACGCGCTCGTCAAACTTAACCCACACAAACCGGAGATTAACAGAGAGTGATCCGAGTCCTGCGCTCTGATTGGCTGATTGCTCAGAAGGTGTTGATTAATTCTCTGTAACAGCAGCTCTGTCAGTAGTGTGAGTTTATATTAATACGCTGGTTATGGTTTCCATAGTAACAGATTGTTCACAGGTTCGTCTACAGCGCACGCGCCACTGATAAACTTCAGAGAAAAAATTTATCACAATATTTAAAGACATTTTTTTTACATCACATGACATGTTTTACGATAAACAAATTTGATAAGAAACTTCCAGAAAAAGCATCCTGTGCAACATTTAATGTGTATTATGTTGTCAAAGAAAACTAAATATCAATTCTACTAATGAATTTTCTCTTTTAATTTTAAAAACAGTTTGATTGTTTGGTGCAAAATTCCAGTCAGAGGTTGGAATTTGTAATCTCAGATCCTAATATCCTTTCAACTTCAAAAAAAAACTGTAATTGTTCTGGTATAGGAGGAATAAAGCGCCTGAGGTCGGAAAAAGGTTCCATAAAAAACAAAAGAAGAAAAATGTTCAATTAAAATCCCCTCCATGATGAAATAATCTCAAATACGACTGATGTCTGTTAATCTGATTAATTCATGGCCACACCATACGAAACTTCACTGCCACGCCCCATAACCCCCCCCCCCACCCACCCACCCACCCGAGTCATGGCGTATTTTAAAAGTCAGCTATAATTTTTCCCTTTAAGGCCTCGGACAGCGTGATCGATCCCCTAAAAGTCAAATGGCCCTGAGTGACTTTTCACCCTCAATGAGCTCGAATTAATCGTTAACTCTGCTCTCCGCTCATAGGACGACCTCACGACGCAGCCGCCGTCCTCAGTGAGAAAACCGTGTGATTTATACCTTTAACCGTTCTCTCGGTTTTTCTGGTTTAACTTTAACTAATCCGCGAACTCATCTCTCCGCTCAGATCTGCTTCAATTCAATCCTCTCGATTCTTCTGACCTCAGCGCGGAGATCTTTACATCTTTACATCTTCACTTTGAGTTCTGGGTTTTGGAAGTTAGTATGCAGGACATGTGCGCGGTTCTGGAGCGTTAGCGTTTGGCCCGGCACTGCATTTCACGGCTCTCTGACTGAGTTGTTGTAGCAACACACAGTTTAAGGGTGTGAAATGAAATGAAGAGGAAGTCAGAGTCGTCCATCACCTGAGAGTCGCCTGAGATAAACAAGTTCTCACCGGGACGCCTTTGGAGCACTCTTTAGGCGCTCTGTTTTAGGAAAAAACATTCTCCTGTTGATGAGGACCATTAGAACAATGTTGAAATGATTAAATACAATCAGATTCATTTGCATGTTGTTAAATGCACAAATCCTTTTCTATCTGTAGAACCACTGAAGCTTCAAGTAGCGTTTCCCCTTCAGGAAAAGCCTTTATTCTCCAAAGAACCCAAGGAGAACCTTTAGTCTAAGTGTGAACCATGGACTGGGAGCTAAATCTCATAAGCTTTAGATAATAATAATAATAATAATAATAATAATAAGAAGAAGAAAATAATGATAGTTATAATTGTTGGAGTGTTCTCTGTAGAACGTTTAAGGTTGTGTCTCTGGAAGAAATATAGAAGGTTCTATGTAGAACCCTACAACAAAGTGTGTTCCTATTAGAAAAATGTCCAGGTAGAACCTTTTTTTGCTCATTATTTTCTTCATACAATCTAGAACCCATGCGGAGTTTAGCATTTAGCTTCTTGGTTCTAAGTGAACTTTTAGGATTGAAAGTTCTTCAAACTGTCTTATAAAAAAGACTTGTTTGAAGTTCTAGATATAACGTTTAAGCATTCCCGGTTCTCTGTCTGTGCCTCTGCTGAAAACCATAAAGCTTCCAAGTAGAACTTTCATGACATTTTGAAAGCAAAGAACCCTTAATTATTAAATAAACCCCTTAAAGAACTGTTTATGTTTCAGCTGCGTTATTGTGCAGTTCAAAATCTCTAGAACCTGTCAGGAGTTTAAAAATGAGCTGTGTCTCATCTAAAACCCTTTCTGATAAGGATAAAGGTTCTAACCCCAGAGGAACCTGGAACTAGAACCATGTGTCATGTGTGGAACATTTATCTATCAGGTAGAGTTTTATTAAAAGCAAGGTTTCTGCAAGGGTTTGTTTAAGGGCTTTATGAATGAGGGTTCTGCTTCGTCTTCTACAAGGGGTTCTACTTGTACTTTGGAAGAACCAAGAAGCTAAATGTTACACGACCATCAGGTTCTAGATATTAATAAGAAAACATTGAGCGTGAATTTAGGAGGACGTATCACACACTCTTACATTCTTACACAATGGGAACCTTTTCTGCTGAGGAGAACCATGTGCTGTAGGGTTCTCTGTAGAACAGATCAGTAAAACGGATTGTTAGGCATTTCCATGAAGATTCATGTGAGAAACAAAATAAATCTATATCTTTGAGAATAATCTGGACTAGATTTTAAATAATTTATGGATGTTGTGGATTCCCTCAGAGGGAGAACCGAAGAACCTCATAAGGGTTAATATATTTTAAAGAAGTAGTGGTTGTAGTAATTTCAGTTTTTGCTGTAAATATATCCTTAAAATTCTAGCCAACTCGCATCCCGACGTTCTCCCCAATGAGGCGAATCCTCGACACCTGGATGATAAAAACAGACGAAGCCGCTGGATTGCGTTAGGTTGATTTTAATGGCGCTAACATCTGCGAGTAGAACCGTGTAAAAGTCACCCATAATTCCACAGAAGTGTCGCGGGAGCGAACCGAGAGGCAGTGTGCACGACCAACAGGAGAAAACCGACAGTATAAATAAAACATTCATATAAAAATACAAATACTCTTTTCACAAAATATACTCTGAGTGTAAAGTTCAGTTCGTCTGGACTTGTTTCGCTACTGCGGTTAAAAATATACATCGAGGTTTTAATCAGCAGTTATTCCACTAGCGCACTGTGCGTGATAATCCAGACTAGCAGCAAAATAGAGCGGAGATTATTTATAAAAAGGCATGCTGTTGCTACAGAAGATAAATCCGGCATGCCAGGAGTGTTTCAGTGTGAGTCGGGTTTCAGTAGTAGTGGGTTCAGTAGTATTTTCAGCTTCCAGTGTGAATCGAATCAGCTCTTGCTACCAACGTTTCATATCTCAAGCCAAAATAAATGAATAAATAAATAAAACTCATTTCTTTAAATGAATTCTCGTTTTGTTTAGCGTGTACACGCTCATTATCATCGATCGCGGGTGGAGAAAAGTCTTAATAGCGGAGCATTAAACACGTTTCAGACAGCTCCAGACTCGCCCAGACGCCGCGGGGCCTCGCAGGTCAACAAACCCGCCTGAGCGCTCGGAATGCACCGGGATGGACGTCGCTCAGTCCGGGAAGTAATCATAAAGTCATCCAGTGGTTATATTGTGCAAAGAAAAAGACATCGTCATTATCGCTAGCATCGAAACCGCCATCCGAGGTGATTCGGCGCGGCCTCGCTCACTTGCACGTGTACACCTCTGTCCTCTCGCTGCAGGTGTTGCACTTGACGTAGCAGCACCACAGGAACTTGCAGTTGCACTGCCACACCCGCGAGTACTGGTGCGTGTTGTAGCCCCGCCCACAGCACATCAGGTCGCAGCTGTTGGAGTGATGCGTGATGGTCTTGTTGCACACCCGTCCGTGCGTCCCCACGCTGCCCGTCACAGGGTCCGGTTCGCAGTAGCTCGGCGACTTCTCGATGAACACCAGGTCCGTGTCCATGGGCTTGCGGTAAGAGAACGGCTTCTTGATCTTCAGGAAGGTGGGACGCTTGTTGCGGCTGGCTTTGACCGGCTCCACGTGCACCGCCTGCAGGTACTTGTCCTTTAGGATGTAGCCCAGCTCGCGGAACTTGGGCAGAGTCGTCCAACATGTTTTGGTGGTGCAGGAACCCGACACGCCGTGGCACTTACACTCCAGATGCATGTTCCGCTCCAGGACCTGTTCAGAGGAGAGCATGTGCAACAATTCAGGGGTTTATATAAAGCACAAAAAACCTGTAAAGTCAGATTTGGCTACTGAAAGTGTTTCTTGCTCTCAAGGTTTTGACCAGAGACGTCCACTGAATCCATAATCACACCTGATTCAATTTCACCTGTTAAAAATTCTACCTAAATTGTCCACCTGGACCTGTTCCCTAAAACGTCTTGCAGTCAGGCATTTTGGTAGAAGCTTCAAATTCCTCCAAATCCATATGCTTTAGACTTCTCAGTGTGTATTTAGGGCCTTTTTAGCTTTGTGAAAAGTTCCTAGAATGCTTATTTCCATTGTACGGTTTTATATAAAAGTTAACAGTTCTACACGTGGCGTTCGAGTCAAAGCAGGACTGTTGATAACAGTGTAGAATAACAGAACACAGTTCTAAGACTAAAAACTCCTAGAACACGTTTGCTCTTAGGTAGCAAGGTAGAAAGTTTTTATGTCTGAAAAGCCGACCTCCCAGGAAAACCCTGTAACGGCCCAAAACATGTGGAATTGGGTTTGGAACGCGGTCAGGACTGTACGGGGGGACGTGACAATAACCAGCTGAGTTCCTGTTACATGCAAGTGGTGCAGTGGGCAGTTTGAGCTCCTCCACTGTCCAGTAAAAACAGAACGAGTTTGGTGATCAAATTAAAGAAAGGGCCATTAAAGGAGTTCCTGGGAGACCAGCATTTCAGATGTTGTTGATGTGTGACTTTTAAGGGTGTGTAGCAACTGCTCAAGTTGTTGCTTGTGGGTGTGAGACACTCACCAGAGACAACAACAATCACTGGCACTTCCTTAAAGCCTTCATGTGTCTTCCAAACGTCTCTGTACACATTTCTTTCTGAGAGGTTGTATATGACAGGAGAAGATGAAGTAACGATTACACGTGTCGAACAGTAAACAGGAACTAATTGCAAAGTAGGAATTTGTGAGCCGGGACCTGAAGGAGCGTCGCAGTAGAGCTGGACAAAGTCCTGCACTTAAGTAAAAGTAGAGATTCCCCAGGACAAATAATACTCAAGTAAAAGTAGACCTACTCTATATACGTATGTAGCTACAGTAAGTAACAGTACACAAGTACTCACCTTCAAATTTACTTAAGTATCAAAAGCATCAGGGCTCGTATTAGCTCACTGTAGCCTCAGTAACACGAGGCTGTGCAGAAATGTTGTTAAGTAAAGCACAGATTTCTGCGGTACTTTTAAACAGTGTAAAAGTTAAAAAGTATTATATAATAAAACTACTCAAGTAAAGTACAGACACATGGAATATGTAATATGTACAGTAACGGAGTACATGAACTCAGTCACCTCCCACTTCTGCATCAGGCTGAGTAGTTTTTCAAGTTTATTATTTTTTTTATCTAAAAATGCGTTTAAATGATGCAGACAGGCAGGTAGTTTGATCAGATCTGATTACTGAAATGCTTAAGATATTAGATTTCCCTTTTCAGTCTAATAATCCTCATAACATTCCATGGACACGTCCGATTTTACACCCGACCTGAAGAAAAGGAGTTAAGTGAAACTGCTTTAAATGTCACTTTAAAAGTTACCCTGCGAGACGAGGCCAGCGTTTTAAACCGTGTTCTCACCCTCGCACAAAGTTCCTCTCTTTCCTCCTCACACACCACCAATCAACATGACCTTTTCAGAGCCACTTATCCGTTAAATGCAGTGGCTAAAACGACCGATGGCTTTTGTTATCTCCTGTTTAGCGGTGAGCAACGACAGCCAAGATGTCATTACATCAGCCAGCATACATTAAGACTCCGAGAGAGGAAACGTCCCAACAGAGGCTTCTTTTAGCAGCCGAGAGACAAAACCTACAGATAGAATGAACCTGGAAGCAAACTCAGGCCACTAAAAGCCAATTTAGTCGTGTAGATAAGCCAGTGTGAATCAGACATGAGCCAAAAAGACGGAGAGAGGAGGGAAAAAAAGAGCATGGATGACTGAGGAGCCATGAATCGTCTTTATAAGAACTCGTGGAACAAACGAGAGACAAGATGGAGACTTCTTTTCCTCCTCATTAAACACAAGCACTGGGATTTATTGAGCTGGAAGCGATGTTGGGCGTCTGAACACGCTGAATTGTACCGCTATTGATGCGAAGAAGAAAAGATGCATGACACACACACACACACACACACATACACACACAAAAAAAGCTTTTATGGAGACGATTTAGCCTGGAGATATGAACTCGCACCACATCAAAGACCGCAGGAGGTGGGACGGAGTGAGGCAGAGTGGGAGAGAGGGACGAGTTTCATGCGATGCAGGTGAAAGTGAAAAAAAAAAAAAGAAAGTCATTTAGAGAAGCTAAAAGGTCTGACACACAAAGGCAGGGCGTGGAAGAGATGAAACATGTCGCCGTTTTTCACCATTAGCCGGAGAGATAAAGCCTATAGGGGATCGCGGTGTGAGTCAGTGCCTTGTAAACTGAGCAGAACATGGGGGAGCCAATGCTTTTGTCTAGATCCTCTGATCTGCTCTGGTAATCAAACTCTGCCACTTAAACTGCTCTTAGCCCCTAAAAGCTTCTCATTATTGAGCTGCCAGCTCGAACTCGAACTCGCCCTCGGACTCGGTGCCAGGATGCTGACGCCCGAGCGCGAAGATGCCAAGAAGAGCACTAGCGCAGAGTCCGTCTCCGCCCCGACTTCCTTCTAGATCCGTGAAGTGCATCAGGTTTAATTCGAGGTCAGGATTTGGGTTAGTTCTCAGCAAATCACAGGGTTATATTCTAATAATATTATTGATTCTGTAGTAACAGCTGATACACACAGCACATCAAAACGTCTGTCGGGAGAAACGTGCAGTTATTATCACATTCAGGGAAGGAGTCTCCAGTGTCAGTGCTGGAGCAGATAAGCTGAGGTTCAGGAGGGAACCTGTTTCACTGAGATTCCACAACATACTGCACAAAGAAAGAAATGAACCCTTAGTCCCGCCTTCTCAGTATATGCATACTATACTCAGTATGTACGGTTCAAATCAAACTTTGACTCAGTGTTCAGAAAGAAGGATGATATTCTACTCCTTTCTAAATAATTTTTTACTATTTTTACCAAGTTGCCATGCGACAGGAGAAATAAAGCACGATTACAGGAAAATAATTATCTTTTGATGATTTTGTCTGTGCACTTAGCATTAATAACCTTATCAGCTAGCACAGCGCTAGCGCGAGACAGAGTGTTCCTAACTGATAAACATGATGGGGACATTTACATTTAAGCAGACACCCTTATGCAGAGCGACTTACATTTTTATCTCATTATACATCTGAGCAGTTAAGAGTTAAGGGCCTCGCTCAAGGGCCCAACAGTGGCAACTTCATGGTCATGGGGTTTGAACCTGGGACCTTCCGAACCTTCCGAACCGTAGCCCAATGAACCACTGATCGACCCCTGACCCTAACATCTAACGTTCCGAAAATCACCGACCGCTCCTTTAATATAAACCACACTAGCGCTACTTGTTTCTATTCTACTTTAAAGAACGAGCTGGTTTGTGTTTTTCCTTTGTAATCTACGTACCTTTCGTCCCACCTCGTTGTTATGGAGGTTCATGAGCGTCCTGGCGCTCTGTTTGATCTCCCGAGCGTCCATGAACACCTTGGAGAAGCCGAGGCCGTAGCGTATATCGGCCGAGCAGCCGCCCCACTTCCACCCGTCCGCCCGGCCGTGGAACCCCTGCTTTTCCTTATCGCAGCTGCACTCGCTCAGGTTCCCCTGCGTGCATGCTGCTGTGATGGCGTGGGCCACGCCCGCTGCAATGATGGCGTACGTGAATGCGGCTTCTTTACTGCCTGAAACAGACAAACACACACTTCAATGACTAAAATCATCACCACTGCAACTGACCGTACCATTTCCCCACACGCTTCAATCCCTCGCCTCCGCTGTACAGAGGAACAGTTTAGCATCAGTTTAAAAGATTTTTTTACTAGTTGAATATGTAACACCAGCTAGCTGTGCGCTAACAAAAGCTGCTAACCACATCTAGCTGGCTAAGTATCGATCGCGAGCAGCCTCTCATTGTCTTTGAGCTAATTTCATATTCGTTAAAGGCTAGCAGGCGCTTGCTAGCGTTTCACTAACTAAACGTTTAACACTTACTGTATAATCACGTTTTATACAGTAGCTGAATCATTTGTAAGGCATCTGAGTCAGAAAAACATCAAACATGATGGAGACTGATTTTATGTGAAGTGTGTGTAACCTGATCTGTACACACACACACACACACACACACACTAGCTCCGGATGTGTATTGTCAAGCGCAGTTACTGATTCTTCACGGAGTGTATTATTTACACACCTGCATTCTGTATGAGCGTTGTTCATTGTCAAAGTGACAGGTGTGTGTTTTGACCCGATACAAAACCATATTTGTCTATTTTGTTAAAAACTAACAGTAAACCCCGCCCCCTCGTCGGCCATCTTGGTGACGATTCTAAAACATTATTAATTTTTAATCTGAACAAACATGATCATTGGTTAAGATAATTTAATATAAAAAAAACATACAGATATTATCTTTACCAACAAGGTGACCACCGCTTTGGACAGAGGGGGCGGGGCTTGTGTGTGTCCAGTCTCTGAGTTCCAGTTTTAGAGTTCACTAATAATATAGAATTCTTATAGAAAGTCTTTAACTGCTAGGTGTGTGAAATAGTTTATGAACCTTCCAGTGTTGCTGCAGGTATTCGGCACCTGGATCGCATGTCACTTGTACAGTATATACAGTAATTATAAATATACATGAGTTGCTTTATAGTTTTGTATATATTCTACAGTTTCTGTCTTGTTACAAAAATCACAACTTTAAGAAAGGAGAGAGAGAGAGATCTACACCCTGTGCATCCTGGGGTTATCACACATCTTCCTTTTGATAAATCATTTACACACACCGGAGTGTTTTGTGTAATCGGGCTGTAGATAAGGCCATGTAAATTAAAACAAAAAATAAAACAGAAATCATCAGCTCATGCTTAATAGTTATTTGAAACATATCAAATATAGAGAATATTCGTAATAATAATAATAATAATAATCATATTAATTAAAACAAATATTCTACTTAATTATTATGTTACTGATTATTTTTTATGTAAATATGTTTAATTCAGATTTTATTTTATTTTATAAATATATACTGTATAGTTATATTGTTTTTAATACTTGTATATGTAAAGACCTTCTTGTTTTAACTTGTTTTTTTATATATATTATATAATAGTATTTAATAATAAATATTTATAAATATTTTTATTATTTTAAGTGCTATAGCTTAATTGTGAACTTTAACTGTGTATGATTTTTGTAACTTTTTAATATTATTTTCAAAATATTTCTATTTGTTTATATGTAAATAGGTGCACTTTAATCACACTAAATAACAGAAATGTGTGAACGTGTGCAGCAGAACGTGACAAACGCAAACAGACGTGTTGACGGTTTAGTCTGAACTCTTCTCGCGTCAAGCGTCTGTGCCGTGGGGGGGGCGGAGCTTCAATATTCATTTACAAAACCAACAAGGACACACCTGGATCTCTGTCTACCTGCATGACCTGAGGGAACCAAACACACACTCATCTCATCTCACAGACATCTCAGGCATGCAGAACCGTTCCCTCGCGTCGTGTGCTTCTCAGACCTGCTGCTGGAAAATCTCGAAACATTAACACGTCTTAAGGGTTCTCCACCTGCTCTTCTGCTGGAGAGTTCTAGTTAGAATTCTAATACAAAGTGCTAAAAACCATTTTAAGCAGATTTAAACTGTGGAAATTTTATGTAGAACCAATGTAGAATTCTGTGTAGAACCCAATGATGTCAAGAACCATTTTATGCAGCTAAGAGCCATTAATTATCCAATGAGCAGCTTAACCTTCAAGGTTCAATGTAGAAACTTCAGAACAGGTTCCATGTAGAACCATTTAAGTGGAGATAAACCCTTAGCAGCTTTTACACTTTTAAAGGTTCTATAGTGAACTCTCCAACAAAGAGGTTTTCCTTTTAAGTGCCTGAGAACCTTTACAGTAATTATCCACTAAACCAATACAGCTATTAAACCAAAAAAAAAGTTCCTCTCATGTAGAACCACGTAAGTGGCTAAGACTCCCTAGCTTCTACCCACTTAAAGGTTCTGTGGTGATCTCTCCAATTAAGAGCTTTTCAGTTAAAAGTCTTCTGAGAACCCTTTCACACCGTAAAGTGTTCAGTGTGGAACCCTGCAGCAGAACATTTTTAGGAACCTAAGAACCCTGTGCAGCTTCTGTACCGCATCCTTAACCAGTTATAAACGGTCATAGAAACTAGAAGGTTCTTTAACGGTTGATTGGATATTTAAGACCAAATGGTTCTGTGTGGAACTGTTTGTGAGAGAAAAGCACTTAAACTCACTGATTGTTAACAGAGAGCCAGGGACTATCGTGAAACTTCAGTGAAACTAACAGAAGATACAGTATAGAACAAGTGTCCTCAAAGGTTTTGGTGCTTTTAGTTTTAGAAGGAAACCCTTGTGTGAGGTTCTACCATGAGCCTGTGATGTTCATCCTTATGACTAAACCATACAAAGCCCAAGACGTTTCATTTGTAAGCTGAAGGTTTGTTTGAAGCTTACTACAAAGGCTCCACAAGAAACCTTTTCTGATGGAGAAACACACAATCTGGAGTTCTCCAGTGGTTCCTCATGGACTCTTGGGTTAGTTAAAGATTTGCAGCTTTCCAAAAGGCTTCTGCTTGGATGTCTTCATGAAAGGGAAACCCTGTGTAGTAGGAGCTACATAGACATTTAAAAAGAGCCCTTTAGAGTTTACACGTGGAGTTCAAAGGTTTATTGAGGGTTCTTTGGATAACTACAGTATATATTTATAGCTTCCTAAAATTATTCAAATTAGAACCATTTCTTGTAGGAAAACATCCTGTAACAAAGCAAAGAACGAGCGAATGCTTATAAAGCGGATTGTGGAAAGTGAACACATTTTTAAAGATCTTTACTTCTGACTTTTTCATAGCTCTACACAGAAACTTCTTTTAGTGCTTTGTTTTCCAAAAAGTTACAAACATGATTACTGTACACTCTTCAAAAGATCTTTTTAAAGGGTTCTTGAAGGTTTGTAGTTTGTAGAATGTGTGTGTGTTAAATAATCACAAAAGGTTTCAGTACAAAATGAAATGTTCACACTGACCAGCGGTGAGTTTGGTGAGAAGGTGCTTCTCTCTCTCTCTCTCTCTCTCTCTCTCTCTTTTAAATCGGAGATTATACAGATTAATGCTGATGTTTTGAAAATGTAAAAGATTTGGGTGTGTGTTTAATTACTAAGAGTATTTTGTAACTCTGAGAAACACAAGAGTGAGTTTTTGGAATGAAATATAAGTGCTGTGATCCTGAACTCACACCAGGAGTTTGATTCAGGAGTTGATTCAGGAGTTGATTCAGGAGTTCATGCATTTCGCAGCTTTTCCTTCAGAGTTAAGGATTTAGCTGTGTGTTTTCACATGTTGTCGTTTCAACTGGTTTCGCCTGGGGTTCAGGAGCGAGCTGTTACTCAACTCTCAGAGCACATTTCCTTTACAGTCACACTGTTACGCAACAGGTGTTGTGTTCCCGAGCAGAGAGTGAATCGAATCCTACAGGGTTAAATGAACACCTAGAAACTGCTTGAACTCTTGCCGAGAGAGAGAGAGAGAGAGAGAGAGAGAGAGAGAGCACCCGGGGTGACGAATGAGTCCTGAATTAATAAAGAGGACATCATGTTTAATTTTACAGCGTGCGGTGCTGAAGGAACTCCTGCACTGTTGCATCATGCATGCATTCCTGCACATGTTCACCTCGACACATAACAACAACAACAAAAAGTTTGCATTTTCCAACATACCCACTTTCAGCTCTTTTCCGAAGACTGTTCTCTCGCCGAGGGCAGAACAGTTCCAGCGGCCGTTCCTGAACTGAAACTGGCACTCATTGATGCCCATTTGCACTCCTTCTCCTATGACTATGATGGCGTCCGGGCGACTCTGGCAGATGATCCTCTGTCGAGGTGCGAGTCCTGGGATTTTGTTGCAGATGATGCTCGCTCCCAGCGCTATCACTGATGAGAACCCTCTACAGCAGATTTAACAGAGACACAGAACGTCAATCTGCTGAGTGATTACACAGGTCCACCTGCTGTCCGTTATATACACAGGATGGACAAAAGCATTGATTTATCACTCACATCCTGCACTTACTGTAGACTGTCAGAGTGAACGGTACCAGCCTGAACCTTCCCTTATGGACGTCAACAGGTTACCTTTAAAATCACATCGGCTCACCTTCAGGAACATTAATGAACCTTTAAATCTAATCTTAAAGCTAATTACAGTTGCACCGTGTGCGTCTTTACGGGTTAATAAGGGAACAACACGGCCCTCTACGGTACCCTTAGAGTAATGAGGACAATTAGGTACTTTTATTCTGAGACAGTGGTTTGTTGTATAATTATGGTTTCTGTTGTCACTTTATTTGTTATTGCTCTATTGTTCATATGTGTGTCTGTATCTTTATTACAGGTTATTCAGGCATTAGAGGATTAACGAGCAGATAAAAATACAATAAAAATCCCTATCTATATATCTATCTATCCAAACAACTACAAGTATTGGCACCCTATCTATCTATCTATCTATCTATCTATCTATCTATCTATAAAACACCTACAAGTATTGGCACCCTGCTTATCTATATAAGCAGTGTATATTATCTCTCTATCCCCTTTTCAATCTTTCTTTCTATCTATCCAATAAATTGTCATTCTATGTATTGGCATTCTATCTATCTATCTATCTATCTATCTATCAGTCTGTCTATGCAAACAACTCTACAAGTATTGACACCCTGCTTATGTACATACCAATTTATCTATCTAGCCCCCTTTTCAATCTTTCTTGCTATGTCTTTCTATCCATCCAATCAGTTGTACAAGTATTGGCACCCTTTCTATTTATCTATGTCTGTCTATATATTTACCTATCCAAACAACTCTACAAGTATTGGCACCCTATCTATCTATTGAAAATAACAAGGTCCAAGGATTAGCTATTTTTAAGTTTTTATAAGGTATTGTTCTATAAGCATATTATTATTATTATTATTATTATTATTAATCGGGAACAGCAAAAACTCCTACAGCAGTACCCGAGCGGTTGTGTTGTTTGTCATGTGGAATATTTGATTATAATAACAGTAAAACTGTGAGCTGAGATGAGTGTAATGATCCTGAGAGATGTTTAGAGCAGTGAGCTGATACACTGCAGGTCAATGCAACAATCTTTATTTATTTGTTGTTGTTTATTTTCCGCGTTTACAGTGTTTTTTGAAAAAGCGCACCGAGCTCGTGCAGGGATTTACACGTTTTACACACACACACACACACACACACGCACGATGTATGGGTGTACAGTGTGTATAGTGTGCTCTGTGTGTGTGTGTGTGTGTAAACACATAGCTCAGTGTGTAACTCACCCGATCTTCAGGTAGATGATCCCGAGACAGAGGAGAATGTGTGATATCCACCGGCGCGACCTGCGGCTCATGATGAGGAGTGAGAAACACACACACACACACACACACACACACACGGCCGAAAGTTTGATTTCAGGTGTCAGAAGCGGGTTCCAATGTAAAGTTCCTTCATGTGCAGGAGGTCCGGCTCAGGGTCCGAGCGGAGAGCTGGGAGGGGGGGTGTGGGGGGGTGTGGGGGTCAAGAGCTCCAGGTGGTTCTCAGGTGGTGGTTCTCAGGTGGTTCTCAGGTGGTGTTGCGGGCGCATGGTGTCGGGTCCCAGTGAGGAAGATGAAGCTCATGAAGATCTCTGCTCTCTGCTCTCAGCCTGTGTGTCTGCCTCCTCCTGCGGGACCTGCGACTCTGTCTGCCTCCTCCTCCTTCACTGTGTGTGTGTGTGTGTGTGCATGGTGACTGTGGGTGTGTTCTGCTGTACACAGATCTGAGCCCACCTGTGGAGGATGAGAGCTACTGCAGGGATGCTGCCTCACCTGCTCTGTACATTACATTTAGATAAATGATATTATTCAGTTACTATTTTTGTTACTCCTCCTCCTCCTCATCATCATCACAAGATTATTCTTTATTGATTATTCTTAAAGCAGATTAGTCAGGAACTATTAGGAAAGGTAAAAACAGGTTTCTTTGGATGTTGAATAGTTTGAGGTTCCTGAAATGTAAATCCTGTGCTGTGCTTCTGCAGAGAACTGCAAGGTTCTCCTGGTCAACGCAAGGAACACTTTTACAGTGCTAATCGTAATCTTTATTTCTTCTAAAAGTGTAGTTACAGGGATGGGGAGTGTAAACTCCGAATAGTTTCATAGTTGCAGATCTTCCTCTCTTTAAAAGACATACATGGTTCGACGTGGGTTCTGGATGATTCTTTGGATCATAGTTTTTATGAGAAATTTTAAGTACAATTTATTGTATAAAATCAGACTTTTTTTTATTTCAACATCTCATATTCAATTCAATTCAATTTTATTTGTATAGCGCTTTTAACAATTGACATTGTCCCAAAGCAGCTTAACACAATCA
>JAQMYJ010000015.1:823517-834064 GCA_030014305.1 Clarias laeviceps
ATAATTTTTCTTTTAACTGGAGCTACATTATCTAAGGTGTAACGAAATGTCGACTCTAAATATTCAGTCGCCTGATCATATGAAGTTGTTTCACCTGGAAAAAGCCTCATTATGAAGCTCAGGATCCTAACAGGTTAATAGGATAATTAATTAAGGGTTCTGTGCTTCAAAAGAAAAAAAAAACATCTGCACTTAAGCTCTTAGATTATTATTCACTAGAACTAAGAGAACAGATACAACAGTGTTCCTCAACATTGCTCAACAGGGGGCTTTCAAACATTAAATGTTTCTTGAGCCAGCTTTCTAAAAATAATATATCTATGATATAGAGAGAGAGAGAGAGAGAGAGAGAGAGAATATATAAGAATATATAGGTTTCTGGCCCGCCATGCAGAAGGCCCGGGTCGATTCCCAGCCAGTGGATGCAGTGCTGGTCCCAAGCCTGGATAAAATGGGAGGGTGCTTGTGTGTAGATCCGATGGTCCACCCCGACCCCTGTGGAGACCAACGACAATTATGAAGACACACTTTCAGTTCTTTTATTGATTGTTAAGGAACAGTACCTTTGTCAAAGCACTCTATGTGGAACGGCAACGCTGGAGTTTAATTATAGACTTTAAACATTCACAAAAATCGACAAACCAAAGGGCACATCAGGACAGCACTGTGGCCTCACACCTCCACAGTGAGAGTTCAATTCTCGCCTTGGGTCTGTGATTGGTGGGTTTCCTCCGGGTACTCTGGTTTCCTTCCCCAGTCCAGACACATGCATGGCAGGCTAATCCCAATTGCCTGTGTCCAAGGTGTAGCCCACCTCATGGCTGAAGTCTCCTTGAAAAGGCTCCAGACTTCCTGCAACCGTCCTGCGATAAGTGCTATAGAGAATAAATTAATTGAACTTCACAGTATTAGGATTCACTTTTTTTTTTCTTTTAAGAATTCTTTAAGGGTTTCTCATGAATTATTTGGATTGTTAACTGTTTGTAACATTTTCTGAAAGCACTATATAAATTATTTTATGATCAGTATGGTTCCACATGGTACCTTTAAATAAAGCTTTAGACTGCCATTTTTTTTAATGTGTAGCTAGAAGAAGGAATATAAGTCTGGGGGAAAAACCTAGAGTTGTTCAGAGGTTCCTCACAGTTTCAGTCTATAGTTGAAGTGTTTATGACTTTTTAAGGCATTCTGTTCTTCAAAGCTTCTCAATACATTTTTTATTTTTGTTGCATTTACAATTTCTTTTTATCAGTTTCACTATAAAACTGTAAATCAGCCGAAAAGTTGTTAGGTTTACATGGTTTAAAGTTTTTCAGTCCTTGTGATGTAACAAACATCTCAGAGATCTACAGAAGCTAATGAAGAACTTTACAAAACTTTACAGACAAGATCTCCTGATTTTCAGGTTGTTGGTTCTAAACCCAGAGTGCCAGTGAGCAAAGGGGGTGTTTTTAGCAAGTCTCTGATCTGCTCAGGGATCAGGTGCTTGAAAAGCACTTCGTTTGGGTTTACACTTTAGATCAAATAAATTATATAAATAAATAAAAAAAAGTAAAGCCAAGAGACATGTGCGTTAATCATAGCTGATATTATTGCTATTAATCATAACTACTATTATTGCGCCCCCTGCTGGCTGAAAGAATTCATTACTCTTATAATAAACTGTGTATTCGGATGTGTTTATGTTCGGATATTTAATTTAATAAAAACAAAACAGGGTTTAATACATGTTTAGAATAATTAAATGTTTCCTAAGTAGTTGCTAATTGCAGTAAATATATGCAGGTAGCATTAAATTGCTTTCTAGCAATTATATATATATATATATATATACATTTTTTTTATTTTTATTATATAACATTTATTATTACATTTTAGTAATTAGTTAGTAGTTAGTTAGTATCAGTGCGGCACAGATTTTAAAAACGCGCTTCTAACAGAATGTCCAAGGAGGCCTGCCGTAGCTTTCGATTGCCGCAGAAACAGATGGGCGTTAGTGCACTTTATTTTTGTTTATTCTCCTAAAGACGCACACGATGGAACATAACGTCCACAGTTTAACTTTGGACAGTTTAATAAGTATATTTTCTTTTCTCACTGAGGATGATCTAATCAAAGTGTCGTGCGTTTGTAAGGTAAGGCGCTGTTACACAACGCGGAAGTTCAGTTGGCAGTTATTCTTTCCCCATCCGTATTCCGACAGGCCCCGCCCCTTCTGCAGGGATTGGCTAGTTATGTTTGGACCGTTTGATGTTTTGACAGATTGGAAGCTTGTATCCAATTACTGCGCGGAAGGCGGGGTTAATCAAACGCGGAAGAGAAAAGAGAATAAATGCAATTTCACTTTTCAGTAAATCCTTTTAACTTAAAGATCAAACTTCAAAATCACTTTATTGGTCAAAACATTAAATGCTCTATGTAGCACGAAATTGATTGTTTTTCTGGTCATGTTTTTATGATACTTTTTGTAGTAATTTGTGTCATTTAATGAGTTAAATGTTAATGTAAATAGCTTAGTGCAAGTTCCAAAATGAGCTGTATGGAAAAGAAGGTGTTTGTAATAAACTACTGAAATGACAAATAAGCTTGACATGCAGATAAAGGCTCCTTGCACAGAGGCTCCTTGGGGTAAAGTGTCAGAAACTGAAAACGGCTTGATGACATTCTTGGGACCCAAAGTGACATGTCTTCACTAAATCTCACACAAAATCCAAAAACAACCCACAAAAATATGTAAACTCACTTCCCTTGGCTTTCCACTGATGCAAACAAGTTTTGAACGGGGTGTACACGTGACTTATCTGGCGCTCGGGTCGATTCAGTTTGGTCGATCGTATGCCAAAAATGCTTTGTATGCCGAGGCGAGTTTAATTTCCTGAGGGAGGGCATTCGTATGCCGAGGTTCAGCTGTACGTACATTATAAAAACCAACAGAAAGAATGTGTTTGTCTTTTATTAACTTATCTAGCAGTGCAGTCTTTTGGCGGACACTTGAAAATGATATTTTTAGATATATTCATGAATCTTATATTCACATTTTAGGGATATAATCTTTCTGTTAATTTTTTTCTGCCACAGTAACAAATATCATTGAAATAATTTTCTCAACTTTATATTTTAAATGGCCAAATTTTGCATTCATAAATATACATTTTCTAAATTATCTTTGCTCTGTGAAATCCAAAACCTCATTCACTTATTAAATCTAATAGAAAACCAGAAATCATATTAAAACCATAATTTCTTTTAATTGTGTGAAGCTGCTTTGCAACAATTGTTAAAAGTGCTATACAAATAAACATTTAATTGAAAAGAAAAAAATGAATAAATTTAATCTTTTCTGTTACTGTCTCAACATTCAGATGTAGTCAATGAAACACTGTGATTTGTTTCCCCATTTAGGTTATTTCTTCTATTTTCTTAAATAATTAATTAATTTGTTTGTTTGTTTATTCTGTCTATTCTTGTCATTTATTTACATATTATACATTCATGTATATCTATATTTATTTATGTTTTGTTCTGTTAACTGTGGATAGTTAATTGTATAATTATATTTTTACACCTGAATCTTGCACCTTATACTTTTATTCTTTAATTTTTATAATTGTAATACTCACTATAAAAGTGACAGATGTGAAATTAGCAAAAGTGTGAAGAGAGATTTCATGCAAACATTAAAACATAAAATAAAATGGAATCTTTAATATTCAGTAAAAAAAAAAAAAAAAGTAACGAAGTTGAATATGGTTAACGTCCAGTTTTAAATGTATACATCTTATATAGTTTGTATATTTCTTTAAAAAAATTAAATTTATTGTAACTGATTTTAAGTTTAACATTTTCTTCTTAGTGCAATTCATCTTTTAATTCATCATCTTATTTTATCTTATCTTTCCTTTTATTGATAATAAAATTTTTTATTTTAGTTTAACGTCACTGTAGGAAAAACATCTGTTTATATCAGGCTAATAATGGGGGGGGGGGGGTACTGTGTAGGATGACTTTCACACACACACACACACACACACACTTTCTTTTAGTGTGAATGCGCACATGATTTGTCAATCAGTGTGTTTGATTTAGGAGTCCGCGCTCGGTTTAGTATTTGGTGTGAACATTTTGCTGTGAATTATTTATTTATTTATTTATTTTTATCACATGACCCCATAAACAGTGAATCTCTCTAATGACACTTACTTTTGCCTCCTTTTGAGGCTTTTGCAGAAATGTCGTTAGACAGTTCTGCTACAGCCTGTTTAATGTTTCTCTTCCAGACGGCCGTTCAGTTCCAGTACAGTTACTACTGAACATTCACTACACTTGGACACAAAATAAAAAAAATGCTTTCAGCAATGCTGTTTATAATAATATTGATTTCTATTTGTTTCTTTCAAATGTCACATGTTGCTCAGGATTGGCATGAAGCTGCAGAGACGCAGTGGTTATGGAGGTAAACTGTCACTCTGCTGTCGTTCATCTTCATGTGTTTCTTAATAATAAAACAAAAAATATAAAATATAAATATGAAAATGTTCTGGGTTCAGAGAGATGTGCCTGCGTCGCTGGGGTTTCTGTAACGTGGCCCAGCTGCTCTCAGACACGACCTCGTACACGTGGAAGCGTTATTACCTCCATCGCTCCTCCCTGGAGCTGAACATGACGTGCGGCCGATCAGGAGGAGATTACAGCTGTAACAGCCTGAGGGGACACACAGGTACACAACATCTGCTTCTGCTGGCTCTTTCCCAAAACTCGGTTCCTCAGT
The DNA here is from genome assembly GCA_030014305.1 of Clarias laeviceps. Classification (NCBI taxonomy): domain Eukaryota; kingdom Metazoa; phylum Chordata; class Actinopteri; order Siluriformes; family Clariidae; genus Clarias; species Clarias laeviceps. Next base: position 828,286 of record JAQMYJ010000015.1, read on the forward strand.
GCTTCGGGTTCCTAAAAAGCGCTGGGAGGAACCGGTGAGAGAGGAATGCATGTATTCTTCTGAATCATTTGTCGTTCTTTAAGGCCGGATCGTCGGCTTCTCGTACCTGATGGGAAACAGCGCGTTACACGACATGTGGAACGTCACGCCGATCATCTGCAGCGCCTCCTCTGACGGAACACTCAAAGCCTGGGACATACACAAGGTCAGATACACCTTTATAAGCCATGCTCAACCTTTTAAACAGCTGTTTGTATCATTAAATTATTTTTTAAGTTATTTATTTGCATAGAAAACCAGCACTGATGCTGATGATGATGTGAGTGTTGTTGCATCATAACGTGTGAGAACCAATCAGGGATCAGTATGCAAATGAAGGCCATGTAACATGAGAGGAGTTTATATTTCGTACATTTTTTAATTTTGTTTATTATTCATTTTAAAGTTCTATATTGTAAATAAACCATGTCTTAAGAGAGAGAAAGGATATAATTGTTGGATCTAAAAATTTTAATAAAAAGCAAACAAATTGTTTAAGTAAATCATGTGTGGCATGTTTAATTAGCATATTCATATATCAAACCTATATTCCTTTGGATGAGAGCAAAACTATTGGCACCCCTGCCTATTTATTACAGTATAATAAAAAATAAAAAAAACCTGATTTGTGATTGTAAAGACATAAACTTTCATGTCGCAGGGTGTTCCTCTGTGGTCCAGCTCCGCTCAGAACCCGCTGACCCGTATCATCACGGACCCGGAGCAGAGCATTGTGATCACGTCGGACAGCGCGGGGACGATCAGCACGTGGCAGGGACGGACGGGAGAGCCGCTGAGCTCCTTCACCACGGGCTCGTCTCAGTGCACGTTAATGACCTTCAGCACAGAGGGAAACGCTTTCGTCACGGTAACCTGTGTAAACTCTGTATACACACACACACACACACACTTTCACGTAGCTACAAATGACTAAACACTCGTCTGCTCTCGGTCGCGTTCGAGGTGGGAACTTCGCTGGGGTCACTGCTCGTCCTGACGTCACCGCAGCTGTCTGAAACCTCTCGGCACGCGGTGTGCGACTCGTTCGCTCTGAACGTCCTCCTCTCTTCTCCTGATAAGAAGTGGATCCTCACTGCATCCAAGGACAACTCGGACCTGAGCCCGAAGGTGAAAACGTTCAAATTTCTGACACTGGAGACTCCTTCCTTACATGCTTCTCTTTACTGTAAGATATCTTCACCATGGTAACTGTTTTTAATCTGTTGACGATCAATGGCGTGTGCGCTTTACCCTGTGAAGGTGCTGTTGCTATGGAAACGATAACGAATCAAAAAGTGCACTAATACAAACCTGCACTCCTGTCAGAGCTGCTGTTATAGAGAATTAATCACTGTGTGTGATATCTGTGACCGCTCATTTACTGTTTAGGGCAGCAGGAAGTGTGTGTGTGTGTGTGTGTGTGTGTGTGTGCATCTCTTATACTCATGTTTTAATGAATCTGCTTTTCACTTTCCGGGGCAGTGAACTTATGATTGTGTGTGTTTCTGACGGCAGGTTTTCAGCACTCGGAGTGTGTGTGGTCCTGAGAAAGACTCCGAAGCTGTGTGTGTGTGTTTGCCGGTCCGTGGCTGCGCGGCCGCGGCGTTCTTCCCCTCTCAGGCCGCGCGAGTGGCCGTGGTTCACAGCGGCTCCGAGCTCAGACTCAACACGCTGTCTGTGTTCGAGTTCAGCCTGAAGAAGTCCAGATACAAGCAGGAGGCTCAGGGTACGAGTGTGAACCTCAGACACTACCGACAGCCCTGTGCAAAAGTTTACACACCCTTCACATGAAGGAAATGACATTTATACCAGTTCAAGCCTTTACATTTTTTTTTCAGACATTGCTTTATTTTTATTCTTTTTAAAAAAATTTAATATTGAACTAATGATAATAAAACTGGAAAATAACAATTTTATGCAAATATCCTTTATAACTTTCACATCATTGTTTTCCTCCTCATGTTTTTTCCCCTTTCTTTTTATTTCAACTGTCTACAGAACCTTATTTTTGTAAATAAATTATAACACACATTTTGTCCCATTAAATGTCATAAGGTTCTGCCAACTTTTGCACTAAGTTATTGTTTGAAACTTTCTTTTTATAAAGCCTGTTTTTAAATGATGCATATAGTTATTTAATAATTATATGTTTTTACTACATGATATTATGTGATTATTATATTGTTATAATGATTTCAGTTTATTAATGTAATATAGATTTAATAATAATTGTAATTATAATAATTATTCAGCTTAACATTTAAGAACATCATTGGTATTATAATTGGTTAATGTTATTATTGTACTATTACTTATAATACATGTATTTTTGTTTTTTCTGCTTCAGCTCAGCAGGTCGAATCTTTCTGTCTGGATTTAAGCAGCTGGCACTCGGACCTGATTCTCCAGACGAAAGGGAACAGCATGGTTCTGATTGCAGACGGTACGGACCTGAAGGTCTACACTCTTAAAGGCGAGCTAATCTCCAGCTTCAAGGAGCATCTCCAGCCCATCACATCTGTGTGTGTGGTGAGAACTTCCTCATCCTCCTCTCTCACATTAACCCTCAGTGAAACGAAATGAAACGCATTTACACTCCTCTGATCCCTGCAGGACGATTTCCGGGTTGTCACAGCGTCGCGGGATTTATCTCTGCGAGTGCTGACCTGGAGGAAGGACAGAGAGAAAGGGTTAACGCTGGAGAGTCAGTATCACCTGCTGGGTGGCTCTCACACCATGTCCAGGTACGGGCGCAACTTCATCACCCGCATCTGTCCCTCAGCCTCATGTGTGTCTTTTATCTTATCTTACAAATTTATCAATAAGTGTAGCTTACAATCAAAAACATTTTAATGGTGAGTCTAATGTGGGAAGTCTTTTTTTTTTTTTTCTCCTAAATTAGTTGAAATTTATTTTAAATAATCACGGTAACATTAAACCACTTTGATTTGGTAATAAAACAAAGCAAAAGTGTCTAATGTATGTAATTAAAGCCAGTTTCCCAAAGTGTGGGCTGCTGCCCCTCGTGGCCTGTGAAGGTAGTGCAGGTGGGCAGTGAAAGATCATTTACAATAAATAAATAAAATATTTAGTTTACAATTATCATACAATATTTACAGTTAAATATTTACATTCAAAAAAGCAATTGAAACCCTCGTCGCGTTTCAGGCCAGTTGAATCTGAACATGTTTTTCTTAAACGTGTGAAGCTCCTTCTGCAGGACTCATAAACTGATCATGTGACATGTTTATTTGCAGAGGATTCACTGCGGTTGCGTGCGATTATGCGAGTATCGTCGCCTCGGTGGAAGCAGTTAATGGAAAGGACGTCCTGAAAGCCTACGTCTTTAATTCTTGAACAAACCTGGAACAGACATTTACAGCCTCTGGATTAAAATACGCCTCAATGCGCTGCTTGTGCTTGTGCATGTTTATTGATGTGTTTTAAAATGAGCATCGCTGTGCACTTTGAAAGGTTTAACATATTTTCTTTTCCTAAAATTCTGTTACTAGAGTGATTTGTAGAAACGGGGTGTACTGGGTTTGTAATGGTGAGATCATTCATTGCTCAGTGAATGATGATGATGAAGATGATGATGATAATAATTTGAATAACTATGCCTGCCATAAAGCTGCTTCACAGAAAATCCACTAGATTTTGATTCCTAATGAACAAGCCAGAGGTTACAGTGCTGAGGAAGAAAAAAAGCTTCCTGAGATGATGTGAGGAGAAACATCTAGAAGAATCGCTCAAAATGGAACCCGTGTTCTCCTGGATGATAATGGATAGCGTGATTAGAAATCATTACAGTATAGTCATGTAGTTCAAAAGTCAGCATCCTCCTGGGACGGGAAGATCACACACTAGAAGCAGAAGTGTTTTAAAATGAAGTAGCATCACTAATTTGGGACGCAGTTTGTATTGTATTTATGGTGGGAGCTCAAGCCAACATCCACACAAGCCAATTAGTCTAACCTGCATGTCTTTGGACTGTGGGAGGAAATCCACCAAGCATGGGGAGAACATGCAAACTCCATGCATACAGATCGGACCCTGGAGGTGGGAGGCAGCAGCGCTAGCCACTACACCACAGTGCCGCCTTACGAGCGCAATATGAAGTTTTGTCTGATTGAGGACCACTTCAGTCTGATCTTGTCAACATGCTGCGTCGGCCTGCGGACCCTCCACTCATTTTATGTTTTTTGTTCTTCTCACCATTCAGCTCTTTTTCTATGTCTGCATGATGCATTTGCATTGTTCTGCTGAATTAGCTGTGTGGATAATTGCATGAATTAACAGGTGTACTGGTGTAAAATAAAGCGCTACATATACTATAATTGACGCGCCTAATGCACCGCAGTCTGTCTTATTTTAATTCTGAGGTACAATATTTAAAATAGGTGGCACGGTGGTGTAGTGGTTAGCACTGTCGCCTTGTACCTCCAGGGTTCCGAGTTCGATTCCCGGCCAGGCTCAGTTCCCGGTTCTGTGTGTGTCGAGTTTGGATGTTCTCCCCGTGCTTGGTGGGTTTCACCGGGTTCTCTGGTTTCCTCCCACAGTCCAAAGATATGCAGTTTAGGCTAATTGGTGTTCCCAAATTGTCCATAGTGTGTGTGTGTGTGTGTGGATTGGCACCCTGTCCAGGGTGTACCCTGCCTCGTGCCCTAAGCCTCCTGGGACAGGCTTCAGGTCCCTGCGACCCTGAATACAGGATAAAGCGCTATAGAAGGTGAGTGAGAACTAACTAAATGTATAAATAATAACTCCACTTTCCTATTAAATGTGATGCGTATTTACATTTACACAATGAAATATTAGTTAACTTTTTCGCAGGAAGTTTAAAATACAACGTTGATAAGTTAAGTCTTTAGTTCTAACTGCCAGGTAATTAACTACACAACACACTCCTAGCTAACTGGCTAACCTCTAGCTAGCACAGATAACGGTTTTGCCAACTGACTTTAGCTAATGCTAATCCACTTTTTATTTATCCATATTGTTGCATATAAAAACAATCAAAACACTTAGAAAAGACGTGTAAATGAAGTAAAATATGAAATAAATAAACACTAAACCTCACTTAACCTTAATTTATGATTCCTCTCGGCACCGACTGCTTTAAAATCCTAACTGAAAGTGACTCGTTTTCTTCTTGATACCATCATTGATAACATTCTTGGGACCACGTGGTGTTGCGTCTTCACTAAATCTCACACAAAATGCAAATAATAATACAATTAAAACAAGTTTTGAACAGCTCTCTGTCTGATGTACGCGCAACGTAGCCGGCATTCGGTTCAACTCAGTTCGGTCACTAAAATGCTTTATATGCAAAATTTCAGTTCTTAAGGCGAAATTTTGTGAATATAGTTTGTATGCCGAGGTACCTCTGTATATTCTTTTGACTTTTACGAGCGGGTGCCACTTTACAACTGTGTCATACACTGCAGCATTGTCACCTTTTTTAAAATAGTAATAATAATAATAATAATAATAAAAATCGCGCGGACCTGTTTTCGCAGGTTTTTTAAACAAGAAGAAATGTTCATGAATGTACTCATTTCCGGAGACATAATTTGGGCAAATATTTTCATTTTTTTTTTTATCCAATAATACAAATTTTATGACCGCCCCTTGTATATGGAACTCCAAAGTGTTCCAAGTTAAATAAATAAATAGGACATGATGAAATAAATAACTCTATGAATAAATAAGACACATACATGTAATATGAGAATGA
>JAQMYJ010000015.1:838444-853785 GCA_030014305.1 Clarias laeviceps
TACAACATACTGTACATACATGATGTGATCTACAACATACTGTACATACATGATGTGATCTACAACATACTGTACATACATGATGTGATATACAACATACTGTACATGATGTGATATACAACATACTGTACATACATGATGTGATATACAACATAGTGGTGGCCGTTACAAAACACACGATTAACGCACTCATCTATCTGCGTAAAAAAAGAGTCATCGTCGCAAAGCAGCTTTACACAGTGAGTATTTTTACAGGAGACCTAGAAAATAATGTTTTCCCTTCACAAAAACACGTGGGGAAAATGGGATAAAGCTCCTTAATGTATGTCAGGAATTTCAGCATCATCAATAATTTATTTACTACTATCAAAATATTATTACTACTATTTATTATTATTTTTTATTTATATATTATTATTACTATTACTATATTGTTTTTTTATTATTATTTGACTTATTTTCTTCTTCCCTCATTATTTGATTGTACGTACAGTACACTGTACTGTTGGCCCTGTGTGGACATGAATATAACAAATAAACTAAACTTCAACTATTTATTTGTGTTCATATAATATCCTGTTGTTAATGTTATTCTCATTATTTTGTAAACTTGTTCTGTGCTTTACTTGTTTGAATTGTTAAAAATTCTAGTATTTCAATGTCAAATTCTTTGTATCATGATAAAAACAAAAAACAAAGAGGAACTTCCTCTACACACGTGTTACATGAAAATCAGTCGGTGAAGAAAAGTGAGCCGAAGAGAAGGTTCTGAATTTCCCTGTTAAAACGGTGGACAGGTTATTATTATTATTAGTAGTAGTAGTAGTAGTATTTCGCTCGCTTCCCACATATTATTTATAGTTTGTTTGGTTTATTTGGTTATTTTATAAAGCTGACATATCGCTACTTCCGTGTCACGACGTTTGTTTTCGAGGCTCGACCAATCACAGCGCAGTATTCCCTGAGAGGGCGTGGTTTACCGCGAGCAACATGACGTGATGCGGAAGTGTTTGTTCAGAATGAAAGATGGCGGGCAGTTCTGCTCCTCTCAGGGCCGCTGTGAGCCCGAAATACTGTCTGTTTGCGCACTCGGTGATTTTCGCCTGGTACGTGTTCGTTCTGGACGCTAACAACGCCATAGCAAAGTCGGGGCTACATGCGGGGGCGCGCGCTTACGGAGGCAGGTGGAAGTATTTAACCTTCATCAACCTGGTGAGTCGTAGTGGAGTCGTAGAGGAGTCGTAGTGGAGTCGTGAGCGAGTGAGCCATGTAGTGCACTAATTAATGCGCAGAAATTCCTGTTTTATTTTCAAGCGCGTGCCATTAGAGCCCTAAAAGCCTGCAGACCTTTAACTTCAGTTCTTTCACATTAACAAAAGAAGATATTACATCATTGTTAATTAAGACATTATTCAGTTATTACTCAGACAGAAAAAACTGTTTTATAATCTATTAAAAGATTGCACACAGTAATTATTGTGTACAATAATATTTTTAACTGTTTAAAAAAACTATAATTAATTTCTTATATTATTTCTGACATTTGCACCAACAGAACATATATTTTTTAAACTTCTAATCTAATTGTTTTTAGGTTCAAGTTGACTTTATTTACCAGGTGTTCTATCAATCCATGCTACCTGTCATTTTTACCTACTTATCTACAGTCCTACTCATGTAAAAACTGACACGCCTGTTTTATTTATTATTTATTGATGATGTTCCGAGAGCATTACTTGATGGGGATATATGTCTGTCAGAATATGCTACCCTTAAATTCTCCTCTATATATGGTGTAATAATGTATCAAAACATGCTTCTCTTATAGTACATATTTTTGTTGATGAGAATCTATAACTTCACGCTATGGTAGTAATAATAATAAAAAACACACTACTGTGACATCATTTATTAAATAAATGAAAACTCCACACTTTGAGAGAGATCTGTGGTTCTAAATATATCTTCAGGTCTCCAGTTTTGGGTTTTATGATCTTTCTATCGTTCTTTTTAATTTTCCCTCATTTTTGTTCCAGTTATTTTCCTTCTCCTCTTTGCTCTTGTTCCTGTTTGTCCCTGTTCCTTTCTGTTTATCTTCTCCAGCTGTGTTAAAGGCCAGTCGCTTCTGCGTCCACATGTGCGAGAGCTGTTTTTCTAAACCTCACCGACCCCTATGTTCACTAATCTACCAGAAACAGAGAGTGATTGCGTTCATGAGTAAAAAGCTCTACCTTCTAATAAATAACCAGAGTTTTCCTGATTAGCGGGCCTAGTGTTTGACTCTGTGATTCATGTTCATGAAATAAAGTTAAATATTGTGAGCCTTTATTGTCCTTTCTCTGTATTAAGTGAAACGAAATGTGGTTTCGTCAGGACAAATAAGGACAGATTAAGTTCACGGAACGAGGCAGATAAGACGCAGGACGTAAAGATGGGGTTAGTAAAGCACAAATCCCCCTAGAGGACAGATGTGTGAGCATGTTAATAGTTAAATATGTTGATAAAAGATTAAATTAAAAGTACATGGGGGTACAAACTTTTGCTTGTGCTGTTACACATAACTGTTGTTGTTAAATATCCCTGTTTGACTCGAACCCTGTTTGTGTCACAGGTGTTGCAGACGGTGTTTTTCGGACTCTGTGTTTTAAACGATTTAATCCGCACGGCGTTCCCGGGGAAAAGCAGCATCTCGGCGTTCCTTGTCTCGGCGCAGGACTTCCTCTTCACCGTTGTAGCTTTTCCCATCGGAACTGTGAGTCTCCCAGATTCAAGATCTGATATTAAATGTTTTTTTTTTTTTCTTTAAGTAACGAGGTTTGTTCTGACCTTCTTTTTATTCTTTTTCAGTTTGTCTTCACTTCTTTCTGGTCCATCTACTCCTACAACCGGGAGCTGGTCTTCCCCAAGGTTTTAGATGGCATCATCCCTACATGGCTTAATCACGCTATGGTACGAGTCGTCCTCGGGGGTCAAGTTGGTTTGGGAACAATAATCAATTATTGATGGTGTTTAGTTAATTTTTTAATTTATTATTATTATTTTTTTTTTATTATTATCATTTAAAAAAAAAAAATTTCCCCCTGATTTTCTCCCTACTTTAGTCGTGTCCAATTCCTCCCCGTCACTAGGGGGCTCCCACATTAAGGCTACTACTACCACTCAGCCGGGAGGGCCAAAGACTATCACATGTTTCCTCCGAACCGCATTTTTTTGAACTGCTCGCTCCCGCACCGTTAGGGGCGGAGTAACACATTCTGAGGACAGCGCTAGCTGCTCCCTCTGCGTGCGCGAGCTCACAGACGCCCCTGATTGGCCGTAGAGCCGTGATTAATGTGGGAGCCCAAAGTACCTCTCATCCCTCCCCCCCCCTGAGAGGGCTCGGCCAATCAGCTCTCTCTGTACCTCCGGCTGTGAGAGGTAACAGCATCACCCGGGAATCAAACCAGCGACCTCCAGGTGATGGGGCGAGAAATTTACCACTGCACCACTCGGAGGCCGGTGTTTAGTTAATTATTTAAACAGTTCGAGTGGCACAATCACAACAAATTACTTATCAGAGAAATTAATAATAGCTTTTAAAAAAAATAAATAAATAAATTTTATATAAAATATATTATAAATAAATAAATAAATAAAATAAGGCTGTCGTCTCACTGTTCATATTTGAAAAGAGACGGCTAAAAAAATACAATAATCAATGCTGTGCCTCACCAGAACTGTAAGTCTGCACATGTTAATAGATCAGTTAATGTATTTTAATTGGTTAATATTTCCAGATAACAATTAATCGATTAATTATCAATAAACATATTTATGAGTCAGTACCGTATGGCATGTCATTATTACATTTTTGTAACATCAGATTGAGCCCCAGGACGTGTCCACATCCCAGTTCTGCATTTTATCCCACAACACAATAGTGTGTATTTGTTTATTTCTTCGTATGTTTGTTGTATGTGATGTGTTATCGTTTCTATAGTAACCACTCGCTTCACACGGGCTTGTTATTTTCCTGTAAGGAGACGTGTGTGTGTGTGAGACATTAGAGGAAGGAGTCTCCAGTGTCAGTGAAGCTGTAACGTGGCGGAGTTTCTCTCAATAAACTGATGATTTATCTTATTAACATTAAGAAAGAGAGAATAAAAGAGTGTGTAGCTGCGATAGCGTAAGTGTTCATCACACTGTGTGTTATTTTTCTCTTTATTAGTTCTCACCATGTTAAGTGTTTATTATTTCTGACAGTAAGATGTTCTCCTCCTCCTCCTCCTCCACAGCACACTGTCATCCTGCCGCTGCTCCTGGTCCAGATGTGCCTCCAGCATCACAAACACCCGAGTCGTTCCACAGGGATCCTCGCCCTGGCGCTCTTCGCCTCGCTCTACTTGACCTGGTAATTCCCTCCTCCTGCGTGGTCGAGTCCCTCAGTCAGAGCAAACGAGCGAGAAAATAAAACTCTGGTGTGCAGAATAAAGATGGAAGAAAAGATACAAAGAGTGATAGAAGCAGGGAGGATTGGGAAGGGATGATAGAAGGATGGAATTAAGAATGGAGGGATAGAGGGATGGATAGCAGGACGGATGGAGGGATGGAATCAATGATATTAAGATGAAAGGTTGGAAGGAAGGAGGGAATGAAAGAATAAAGAATAACAACAGATCAAGTCCAGCATTTTATAAATGTTCTTCAATCTATCTGTGTGTTTAGTGTGTTGATCACAGCGATCTATATACACTGTGTGTGTGTTGTAGGGTGTTGTGGGTGCATCACGTGTCGGGGATCTGGGTTTACCCCATCTTGGCTCACCTGGGTCCCGCCGGCCTCATGGTGTTCCTGGGGGTGTCGTGTCTCAGCCTGGCTCCTCTTTACCTGCTGGGGGAGAAACTCAGCCGCGTGGTTTGGAGTTCTACAGGTGAGGCGGCTCTGTGATCACATCTCACGTCACCTGTGTACACTTCTGTCTAAGAGCGCTTTCACACTTATCAGTGTTTATGGTGAAAGTCAAGAAAGAAGGCGGCGGAGCTGAGCTCGTAGTCATGGATACGTTTATTCTTTGATCAGAGTAAATTTATAATGAAATGAAATGAAATAACAGAGCTGGTGCTGAATTAATCTGTTTTTATGAATGTTATCTTTTTATATATGAAAGATCCATAGATATTAAAACTGTTTCTCACTTTCAGTCTGTTCTCTCAAAGCAAATCAGAAAAAGAAGAGGAAGAAATGAAGAAGAGACTAAAGAGAGCAGCGTCAGGATCCTTCACCAGCACTGAGAGCTCTGCTGTAGCACTGAGACATTTTACATGAAGGGATTTACAGTGAATTATACAAGGTGACACAGAATAACGGGAATTTTTGAAATGCGTATTGGTAGCCATTAGCAGGTGGCAGCACTGCGGGTTAGTGACATTTAGTTAAATATACTTTAGTATTTCTACAAGATTTTTTTGTGTCACTTTGTATAAACATGTCCAAAGCTAAATGTGATTCAATAATTGTACAAACTGTACGAGTGTTTACACGGGTGATTCGCTGATTGTTCATTGAGATGATTCGTTAAGTGTTGATGTAGAAGATTCCATAGTCGTACACTCACGTGATTCACACTAAAAATTCCATGCGTGTTCGTGTTGGTGATTCACTGAGTGTCTCCTCGGGCGATTCATCGTCACGGCAGTGTTTATGTTGAAGATCAGGATCATTTGCACATTTATGTACATTTCAAAGCTGCTTTAACACGAGGTCCTGGTTGTTTTTCAAAAATAAATAAAAAGTGATATCAATGTCTGTCAAAAACTATTTAGTGTAAAATGTGTGGTGAAGGTTAAAGAGTCGATCACAGAGTGTAAAATCAGACTAATTCACTACTGTTTAATGTTTTTATGTCTGTTCTTTTAAACCTTAAAGTTCTGTATGTTGTGCTCTCCTAAAACTCTCCTAAACTTTTCCCTAACCAGCTCCTGAAATGCTGGATCATGTTTTTGAACACAAATGAATAACATGATAAAAATGAATATCTTTTGCTGGACTCTAATGTGACTGAATGAAGTCTGATTTTAATAAAAAGATATAGATATATTTCATATTCTGACGTTGTCTCTCGTTATTGCGCTGCTACTTTAAGTGTTTAAAGACTGACACAGAAAATACATGGTTCTCAAAATGTACAGTACACGTGTAAGAATCTGTGTTAAAGTGGAGAGAAAAACTAAAATAAAGTCACTATAGCAAATAGTGTGTGTTGTATAAACAGATCCTGAGTACACGCCCATCTTTGGCAGACACTACTGAATATTAATGAGTATGCAAATGCAGTCATCACATGACAAGGTGTCAAAACAAACAAGATGTCATAAACCCAAACAAGTGAAGGCTTTATTTTGGCAGATTCCATAAAAAGCTTGCGTCTTTTTTTATGTGGGCGCAGGTCACATGATCTCAGAGCCATGGTCAGGAGGTTGGACCTAATTAGCATATTACAAGTACAGGATGCACAAAACAGCTTTTTATAAGTAGATGTGCAAGGCCAAGACAATAACGTTATCACTCGGCATTTTTATAAACATTCTTCTTATTTATTGTGTATTTGTGTCGTCTAAATCAATCTTTAACGCTTAAACATCATTTTAGAAAGAAACTAGTAACATTGCGAGAATATGAGAAAACCACGGATTCTGATAAGAAAAGTTGTGACGTCAGAGTATTTGGAGAAAATGTAATATTTTCACAAGGTGTCCAAGATAAAGGAAAAAAAAAACTTAAAATAAATAAAATGCGTCGCAGAGCCGCAGACGTCCCTGTGACTGACATGTTGCCATAGCAACCACTTTCAGAGCTGCTGTTTACTGGAAATGAACCTGACCAGCTTCTGACCGAGAATCCAGACTTCATAATAAGGTTAATTATTTTTAGTATATATTGTTAGTAAAGCATTACCGAGTTGAATACAAGTTTAAAGTGAAATAAAGGAAGAATGGAAATGATTACGGCTCCATCCTGCTTCTCCCTGAGCGCTGACTTTCTCGTGCTGTTTCAGAATTAAGTGGATTAGTGGCTTAAACCCGAGCAGTCAGAAAGAGCGCCTGAGCTCCTGACTTTCCGCCTGCGCTGGATCTTTAATAATGACACATGAAAAGCTTTTCACTCGACATTAATAAGGATCGACGGCGAGGAGACGAGCTGCTGATGGAACAGTCAGAACAGACCTTTTCTTTTGTTTTAATGTGTGATGTTGATACAGGTTTGAAGACCCGAGACTCTGTCTGTAAGTGTGTGTGTGTGTGTGTGTGTGTGAGAAACCTGACACACAGTGTACACTCCCTGATCTTACAGGTAACATATTTATCTATTTATACAGATCAGATCCAGCAGAATAGTTTAAAAACATTTAAAACAGTAAAGAAATGCATGCGATATAAAAATTTAAAATACAAAGAGTAGCTCTGAGTCCAATCAATTACATTAAATGTGCATCAAAGAGCTTCTTTACTCGCCCATGCTCAGGTTCATAAACTTCATCTGTTTTAGTCTAAAATTGGATTTTAGACATTTAAGTGTAGATGTTTGACTCACAGGTAGAATAATGGAGTCAGTCTTAAAGTCCTCCTGATGTTCTCCTGCTGAGCAACATGGAGTCTGGTGGTTTTTTATTACAATTGTTTTAAGAAGCCTGAAAACAGACCTAATTTACGTCTTATTTGCCTATTTCTATATCTTATTTCGAATATTTATTAGTTTATTTTAGTACAATTAATGATTGTGGATTTTTTAAATTAATGCCCTTCATCGTACATCATCGTTTTCATGCTCATGTGAGCTATTTAGAGATTTTGGACTCAATTGATGAACTAAAAATGTAGTTTTTGGTAAACTATTCAGCAACAGTGTTATTTGCTCATTAGGTAATTATTTTCCTTGTATTCCACAGAAGTTTAATAATAATGCAACCTTTCTTTATTCATGAATGTCATCGGTTTTTTTTTAATACTTTTATAGCTACACTTTCTTTTCCTGATGTCACTTACGTTACAGCAGCTATAAACACTCCATCCTTCACCAGTCATTAAGTTAATAATATAAACATTACAGCATGTTTTATTATGTGGCTGTGAAACAACAACTGTGTTGGACTTCTCTGACCTGAATATAATATAAGTTTAGACTCCAATAACCCAACATAACCGTCCAAAGAACCCCTGAGGGCTTTAAATGTATAATGAGATAGAAATGTAAGTCTCTCTGGATAAGGGCTTCTGCCAAATGCCTGGATGTAAATGTAAAGAGAAGGAACGCGGTGATGAGGCCTCGGTGGAGAACACACATGGACTCAGGACTCAGACAGTCAGTAGATCAGCTCCCAGTTTCAGAAGGTGATGATAGATTATACAGCAGGGTGTGAATGCACTGAGATGATGGGCTTCAGGATTCCTGCTGAGATCCCAATTTATTCCCATTTCATCAACAACCAGTCAGTTACACTAAGCAGCAGTTCCTTTCTGAGAGAGAGAGAGCGAGAGAGAGAGAGCGAGGCCAGGTCTGCTTGTTGGACTCTGGAATCCACATGTGATCTTCCAATGACGGGGTGAAATCTTTCCTGTTCTGCCTCTCAGGTGTAGATGGAGGGGTTTAAGGGACTTTGAGTTGGTGATTATGGGTTTGAGGTATAACTGGCTCAAGTGATCCACTAAACCCTCCAGCACTGCTTGACTGGTCCCAATGTCCTTAAGGGATGGAGGACGACCTGCATCTATACTGTTTTCTGTCCTGGCACCCAAATCAGATGTCCATACAACCTACAAAAAGTCATATCTGTTTCTTAGGTATTTAAGGTGTGACTGATGTTATTTCTAGTCAGTAAGCTGGTGATCCAGTGTAAGAATATATACAGTGATGGAGACTTTGAATTATGTAAGTCGCTCTGGATGAGAACAGTTGCCAAATGCTGTAAATGTAAACGTAGGAGGCTTCCTAGAAGTGTGAGTCTGATCACTAACTGTCAGTCTCAGTGAAAAGGGCGTGGCCTCATTACAGAACGTCGGAGAGGGTCAGGACGTCTACGAGTCGATGACGAGCGTCTTAAAGCATGTTTTACTGGACCTGAGGAGGAACGCCATGGTCGAGCAGGACATCCGCTATCGTCTGGACTTTAATACTAAAGTCTGATGCACAAATAAATATTATAAATGTTATGATCCCATGTCTGTTATTTTGGTTCCTCTCAGACCTGGTTAATGATTTTCAGGACTGTCGAGTTTACACTGCTTTGTGGTTTCTAAGTCACATGACAAGCTGTGATTTACGTTCATCAAATTAACTGCTGCTGTAACATAAGTGATAACAGGAACTTAATTATTAGAGAATTAAACATCATATATTTGTTATTGAATATTATTGAATAATATTATTATTGAAGTGTAACTGTACGAGGTATGAGGAATAAAACACGTCACTTTAACACACAGTAACTTTAACACTGTTGTTGATTGTTTTACTGTAACAGTTTTCTGTTTCCTCCTTTTTTACTCAATAATAAATAGCTTTAAACCAAATCAAACAAAATGAAATTGTGTCATCGTGTAATCAGGATAAATTCCCAGCCCTGGTGTGTGTGCATGTGTGTGCGTGTGTGTGTGTGTGTGTGATGAAGATTTTTCAGTTGATCCTTACAGTCTATTATTTTAGTCTTTTTTGAACTTTATTTACAGCAGATGTTTTTTTCATTGTCAATGCAGTATGTCTCCACCAGAGGGCGACATTGACCCTATAAACTTGGTGTTCATTATAACTCATTAGAGCTTCACAAAATCTGAGTTGTTTCCACACAGCTACTGAATGACAATGAACAAATCAGAGAATTCACAAATCATGTGTTTTATGCATTTTCATTTGTTTATGTAAAAAAAACAAAAAAAATAATCAATGACATTACGTATGGGTGTGTGTGGGCGGCATGGTGGCGTAGTGGTCGCCTTGTACCACCAGGGCCCGGGGTTCGATTCCCGCCTCAGGGTCTGTGTGTGTGTGTGTGTGTGTGTGTGTGGTGGGTTTCCTCCGGGTACTCCGGTTTCCTCCCACAGTCCAGATTAGGCTAATTGGCGTTCCCAAATTTCCCGTAGTGTGTGAATGTGTGTGTGCCCTGCCCTCAATATTACTTGAGTAAAAGTAGAAGCCTTGTATTAGCTCACAGTAGGCTTATATATATTATAAGATTTTCTCCCTAATTGAGTCGTATCCAGTTCCCACCTGTCGTTAGGACACTCCCACATCAAGGCCACAACTACCAGTCAGGGAGAGAGAAGAGAGAGAAGACTATCACGTGTTTCCTCCGAGCCACGTGCCGCCAGTAACACGCTTTTCTTCTGCTCGCTCACACGCCGCTGAGAGCAGCATAACACACATGCATGAGCTCACAGACACCCATGATTGGCTTAAATCCGTGATTGATGTCAGAGTGCTGGAGCCCCTCCCATCTCGCCACTCTGAGAGAGCTCAGCCAATCAGATCTCTCTACGCTCTCAGCTGCGTCACCCGGGATCAGCACCCTGTGACTCGGTTCACTGGTTCTCCTTCCATGGAGGACTTTTGGTAGGTCTTGACCACTTCAGACCAGGAACATCCCACAGGACCTGCTGTTTTCCAGCCAGTCGTCTAGACATCACAATGTGGTCCTTGTTAAAGCCATTCAGGTCCTTACACTCACCCAACACATCGACTTCGCCAACTGATTGATCACTTGCTGCCTAATATATCACATCCCCAGACAGGTGGCGCTGTGACGAGGTAATCATGATGTCACATGTCAGTGTGAAGTGAATACTTCTAAACATCTCCTCTAATTGATTTTTAACAACTTTAAATTTAATCTTAAGAAATAAAGTCCTAACGCCGCTCAGTCTTCATATTAACTGATCAGTTTTACACCACTGAGTTCTATTGATCAGAAGGTGTTGATTAATTCTCAGCAGCTCTGACAGCAGTGCAGGTTTATATTACTCAGCACATGCGCAGCTGATGATAAACAGACTTAAAAAACTTAAAATGTATTTTCTGGAAGGAGAAATGAGTTTCTGTAACGTACGAAAGTTGTTGATTGCAATAGCGCAACACACAGGGTGCTAATCGTGGCTAATAATTTCAATGCCACTAAGCCGAAAACAATTTCCTACTGTAGTTTCATCTGTTTGTTTTTTTTGTCTTGTTGTCGTCTATCGTCGAGAAAATGCAGTGGCCTAATTTAAGCAAATTAAATCATTATATCGAGTCGTTAGTTTGCTCGCTATGTTAATCCAGTGTTACTAATGACGCGTCTTATACGCACTCGTCATTAACTCGTGTGTGTGTGTGTGTGTGTGTGTGTGTGTGTGTGTGTGTGGAAGAAAAACCTAAACAAACGAGTGAGACGTTCAGTGTTAATGACGTGAAAAGTTTAACGCACATTACAGCTCTGGTTTTTAGATAAATACGAAATATTCTCGCCAAACTTTCCCGCGCGTTCATTTACTCAGCTACAACCAGCGAGCATAAATCTGCGTGCGATTTGTGGCGCAATTTCCATATAAATGAGCTTCATTAAAAGGCGAGAACTTTCTGATTTAACGCGCCTCATTTGGAATTCTCTATTTAATAAGACACGTCATTAGCTGGAGTGGAGACTAATAGCTCACAATTAGCTGTGTGTGTGTGTGTGTGTGTGTGTGTGTGTGCCAGCTGTGCTCCATGCACTATTAATAACTATAATAAACTTATTTACATTCAAGCGCCAGTTTATTAGGTATATAATGCAGTAAGTGAAAAGTGCAGTGTGTGTAAAAGACTTTCAATACAGCAAAAAAATAAAAATAAACAAAAATGTAATTAATTCCCTTTAGAGAAATTCCTGCCGTTCAGTTACATGCTGAAACGTGATTGGATTTTATATTTTATGATGCAACAACACACCTGAGTCAATATTCATATTTAATATTCATACAGATAAATTTATAGATTGTAAATGTAAATATTTAATTTTATGGTAAAATTGAATCAAAATTAATAATACTTTCTTAACAATATAGTTTTTTAAAGAGAAAAATTTCTATTGAAATTAATTTATTAATTATTTATTAATTTTTACATTTAGACAGTCACAAGTGTGTGTGTGTGTGTGTGTGTGTGTGTGTGAGTGATGTGAAGTGGGGTCACTGTTCCTGCCCTGAAGTTTATTATTTTCCTCGTACGGCACTTCCCGGTCCAGTCGTGTTTTATTCCATGTAATTTAAACCACTGGAGTAAATAAAAACTTTCACTTTTGAGCTATAGAAATAAAAAAAACTCTTTTAAAAATATCTTTTCTGATAAAGGAGTCGCATGGGCACTGATTAATGCGCACTGATCCTGACATTTGAGTTTTGCACAAGCAAATCTTTTTCTCTCTTTTATTATTCCTTCATGTGTTAATTTAATATTATTGTGATTTTTTAACTGGTTAATTGATTGTCACATGTTATTAATTTTTTTTTTTACAAATAAATATTTCACACATTGTGCTTTTAATTCTTATACCTGTACTTAACCTGTTAGCTCTCTTTCTTCTTGTCTTAATATCCTTCATTTCTTTTCTCTTCTCTTCTTTCTTTTTGCTGATCTTTATCTCTCCATCTGTTATCTGTCCATTTAAAAAATCATATTGTCTCTGTACTCCTTTCCTCTTTTTTCTCCTCCTTTGTATTTGCTCCCTATTATACCAGCATTGCATTTTATCACACCATTTATTTCACTTTTCTCCCTCTGTCTATTTCTCTCTCTCTCTCTCTCTCTCTCTCTCTCATTTCTCTCTTTGTTCACTCTATCTCTCTATTTTTCATTCACTCTTTTTCTTTCTTTCTTTCTCTGTTCCTTTCTCTATTTTTCTTCATTTATTTTTTGTTTTTCTTTTCTCCCTTCATTCATCTTCTCATTCTTTTCTCACTTCTCCATCAATCTTTTCCTACTTTTCTTCCTTTATCTCTCTTTTCTCAATGTATTACCTTTTGTTCTTCAATCTGTCTGTGTATTCCGTTTTCTTTTTTGTCTTCTACCTGTCCTTCCATTCCTTTACTCTTTCTATTCATTCAATTTCTCCCTGTTTTCTCTCTATCTTTATTTATCTCTCTCATCTGTCCATCAATTCCTTTTCCTCCGTCTATTTCTTTGCTTTGCCTTTTCTCCTCTCCTCTCTCTCCTCCCTCTCCTCCCTCGGCACTACCTGATCCGAGTGTGATGCCAGCGTGAGGCAGTGAGGCGTCTCCATGGTAACGGGTTAGGATGAGAGCTGTGGCTGTATCAGCGAGCTCAGGCCCGGGTTCAGCCTCGTCCACACTCTGACCCTCATCTCCCCTCTCCCATATGGACCTCCTGCATCACACTGCTGCACAGGGTCCTAGTGCCCATCCACTCACACTCTCTCTCACTCACTCACTCACTCAGTCTTTCACTCAGTCTCACTCTCTCATTCTCTACATTGAATTTACTTACTCATTTCCTCACTCTCTCACACTCACTCTTCCTTTAAAATGTATTAATAGATAATATTACTGTTACTATATTCCCGTTATTAAAAATACATAACTTGCTTGATAAATTAAATGAAAAAATAAATGACTTGATAAAAAGATATGATTTAACGTTAACACAGTATTTGAATTAAAATTGACTATGTTAAAATGTTATGTTTGTGAATATAATAAAATCTTAATATTTTTAACTAAACATTCTTGTCATGTATAATAAGTGCTGAATGACCTCTGCAGTAGGTTCATAATTTTTTTTTTTTTTTTTACATTTTTGTGCTAGTCCAGAGTTCATTAAACCCGACCTTAGTGAGACGTTGGAGCTGATTCTATGTCTTGTCTCATGTTTTCGAATAAATGCTGCACAGACTTGATCGATCTCACACTGACTTCTCTGAAACTCCTGAACACGTTCCCACGGTGAGGTTTATACTGAAACCTTTCAGCAACGTTCCATCATCATTCTGAGAACAGATTATTGAAATAAATTATATTTTAAAACAAAATACAGGAATAATTTGAGTGTGTGAGGTCAGGAATATATATGGAAGTATTCAATTTTATTTGTTACATACACAGCGATACACGGTATAATATGCAGCAAAATGCTTATACGACCGCCCATGACCTTAAAAGAAGAGTTTCTCTGTGAGACATAACTTGCACTGGAGAGTACAATGAAATAAAAATATATTCCAATAAAGTAATAAGATTAGAAAATGTTTTATTTTAATAAAATTTCAAAAATTATTACAAAACTAAGCTGAAGAATATTTGCAAAGTTTCCAAAATAAAATTTAAATTTAAATAGAAGTGTATAAAGTGTATAAATTATATAGGTTAATAGATTACTTTTTTCTATAAAAAATAATAAAATTGTGATAATTAATTATGCATTATTTTATAATAGTATTAACTATTAATAGCATGAGAATTAAATCATAATATAAAATATTTTAAGAGGTTTTATTATGTAATATTTAATACATTATTTATATATAAAATGTCTTAAATGCATAAATTAATAGCAATTATTAATATAATTACTATAAGCATAAGCACTTGTTTAACACAAATAAAATTGAATATATAAAATATATAAATATATAAAATTATAGAAATTATATTATAAAAAAAACTTTTAATACCCTAAAATTTTTATTAAATATAATTTAATAATTAAACTAAATATATTTAATAATTTAATAGGTTTAATTATTGTTCTTTCGGCCAATAATATTTATATGTAAATGCTATATGCATGCTTTAAAAAAATTATATATATTTTACTTGCATAAAATATGCGGTTAATTACATTTTTGCACATTATTACATTCTGGTTGACTAAATTATTAATCTGTATAAATAAATGAAAGGTTTTGCCAGTACAGTGGTCAGAACTCGCTCTTTCAATAATATCTTTACATTTCATACACTGGAGGACCAGAAACCAGTCTCAGAAAAATTTAATGAAGAATAAAGAATATAATGAAACTTTGGCATTCCTTTTAATCCTGCAGCATAAACTCAATCAAAACGTTGAGTAGAAGTGAAGTTATGAGCGGTTATGTGCCAGATTATAAACCACAAGTTTTGACAGCGTACTGCGCAAGTGTCAAACTGTGGGCGTGTCTTAAATTAACCGATGTACAGAATTCACTGAATCTCCTGCAGTCCTTATGTTTCTGTCTGAAGTTTAATCTGCACCATCAGTGAAATCTGTCTCAATGTACTCAATGTACGCTACTGTCTCAATGTAAACAAACACCTGCACCAATAGATATTAATTAGAAAAGATAAAGTGAATATTTTTACTGG
>JAQMYJ010000015.1:914573-925775 GCA_030014305.1 Clarias laeviceps
TTTTCATAATACGCGGTACTGACAAGCAGCCTGCATCCTTTGATCGAAGTAGGCGTGGCGGATCGTAAGACACTAGCCAAAAAATATAACAACTGCAGGCTGTGATTCGAAAAAAGTCCCCTGTCCCCGTGTGTGCCATGGGGGGCTGTGACTGATTTAAAAGCAGATGATAATCTAAAGCACTCTTGATTGAGTTGAAAACTCTAAATATTAGAAATATAATGACATGACACCTGAATTGCAGGTGTTTATGCAATTCAATTCAGTTTTATTTATATAGTGTTTTTTTTTTTCAAAGCAGCTTTACAGAATAACAAAAATATAGAAATGAGTTTGAAAAGTGTGAGGAAATGTGTATAAAATGATCAGATTGTTCCTGATGATCAAGCCGAGGACGAAACCTTGAGAGGAACGAGACTCAGCAGGGAACCCATCCTCATGTGGGTGATAACGGATAGCATCATCAGTGGTGTCAAAACCTGCACTAAAATCAATCAATCAATAATTTATTTATATGTCACTTATTAACAACTTTGAGTTGACCAAAATGCTTTTCATAACAAAGAAGACAAACAATAAAAAAGAAAAATATGAAATTAATACAAGCTATTTAAAAAAATAAACACGTGAAATTAAGAAGTCAAGAAAGTTAGGACAAAACAGAACATTAAGAAACAAAGGAAATATTTTTTTTCAGAGAATATCATAAATAAAATAAACACATTAACTAACTGCTGTGAACGAAAAGCCAGTGTAAATAAGTGCATTTTTTTTTGGATTTAAAAGTGGCCGGATCCGCCAAAGATCGAATTTCAAATGGTAACAGATTCCATAGTTTCCATAACTACAGTAAACATCTGATCACCAAACCGTTTGCATCTAGACCTTGG
The DNA here is from genome assembly GCA_030014305.1 of Clarias laeviceps. Lineage (NCBI taxonomy): Eukaryota > Metazoa > Chordata > Actinopteri > Siluriformes > Clariidae > Clarias > Clarias laeviceps. Next base: position 915,464 of record JAQMYJ010000015.1, read on the forward strand.
CACTTCTAGGAGAATTTGACCAGATGATCGGAGCTCTGAGTGAAGAATTATTATTTTTTAAATAGGCTCAGTTATTGGGTTCAGTTATTTCTTACATTATTTGTTTGAGAAAAAGTGTTGGCATAGGATCTAATACACAGGTTGATGATTTTGCAGAAGAGATGAGTGAAGTGAGTTATGTGTGAACTGGACTGAGGTTTGGTGACACACGTTCATTTTTACCCAACTGAACCTAACCTGACCTGGCAAAGCAAATAGCTGTGATTATAACTAACAAACAACAACTGAGGACAGTTAACTGTTACGGTAAATGGGAAGTGAGAACAGGAAATGTTGACCATATAAGGAAATTAGAAGGAAAGAACAGGGAGTGTAATGGATGGCTTGTTTTAAAATGCAAAGTGTGGAAGTTAAAATGTTTTTGTGTTTCTGATTGTTGTTTGTATTTGAGTTATAAGATGTAGTGATGCGGAGGAGCCGGCGCTCAGATCCTGAGACAGGACACAGGGGACGGAGGTGATGGATCTTTATGTACGGGTTTAAATGTCTCCAGGTTCAGTTCCTCAGTTTCTTTATGTAAAAACTATTGAACAAAAGGAAACGGTAAGTTAATTGGTTCTTAATTGAAAGAGGCAGATGATTTATATTCTCTCCTCACATACTTTAAATACAAATGTACTGTATAATGAAAGCAAACACAAGACCAGACAGATGCTGTTAAGCAACAACACTTTTTAATATTTTGCTCACATCAGTACAGTGTTCTTTAAAACACGGACCTCATTAACAACACAATTATCGTTATTTATCATTTAGCCTACTTTAAAAAAAAAGTTGCTACAGACAAAAGCGCTATAGTTAAAAGCAGTCCTATTTTCCCTCTGAATACAGTAATTAAATGTAGACACTTTATACTGTGTGTCCTCTTCTAGAATTATATTTACTAAACTATTCACTATTCAACCCAGAACCGGAAAACTGGCTGGAATCAGAAACACACAGCGCTGAAGTTCACAGTTAAGAGATTCCAAAAACAGGAAGTGACATTTTTATTGTAGTTCACCTCCGATTTTGCAGCAAGAACTTTTATTTTCATTAATTCTGCTTAAGCATTTCACAATGTATAATCCTCAATGTGAATATAAACATATCTAAAGCATTTGCATATATAAAGGAAAAGCGGTTACACTGCGTACGTCCTCATCGTCTCGCCTTCTTAGCGCTAGTTCACTGCTGGTGTTTCACATTTCTTGCTCTGATACTCGACCGGAGCAGCAGGTCAGAAACTGCAGTCAGTGCGGAGAGAGAATCTGTCCAAAGCTTTAAACTAAAGTCTCCCAGGTCGTCTGGAACATACGGGAGAAGAAGGAAAAAAAAGAAGAGTCATTTTGTTTAGATGCTGGGTGTTTTTTTGTTTGTTTTGTTTTTGTTTTTTACTCAGCAGAACTGATGATGAAGATTAAAACTCGAGTGAGTCTGAGAACCTCAACTCCGATCAGAGGAAGCTGTTCTCACTGGACACGTAGGAGAAACCGCTGAAGGCATTGGAGCTGCTGGTGGCCAGACTGGTGCTCAGCTCCGGGGTTCGGCCCACAGAGTTGGGAACCATCTCTCTGGTGAACTCTGGGTCGATGTTCTGGAGGTCGGCCGGGCCTCTCTGGGGAAGTGAAGAAACATGGAGAACAGTCAGCTCCAGGAGAAACCTGCTTTTACTGCTGCAGCCATCATCATGACTCTACAGCTTTGCACTTGTACTAACTTTACAGAAACACACAGGCTTTGTGAAACAAACCTCAGACTAATTAAACTAAATGATCACCATTAATGTCATCGTTTCCCCTGGATGAATTAGAGAGACAACAACAGAATCATCGTGAACTTTACATTTCTAATACAAATAAAACAGATCATACAGATTATTATGAATAAATATTAGAACACAGGAATGCAGTAACAAGGTAAACATCAAAGGTTTAATCTTTATTCAAAATAAATGAATAAGTAAATAAAGACAATGATAGAAATGATCTTGTTAAAACAGCGTACAGTATATAAAGCCACACCTACCACATTAGGGCTGTACGGTGGAGTGAGACGCTTGTGGTAGAGATCGTCCCAATTAATCGGCCTGAAGAACATGTGATTTTTAATCTCCAGCTGAAAACCGAAATAATATGACAGACATAAAGCATTTTTGTTTAATAGTCATAAAACAAACAAAAAAAAACAAGCAAATGTCAGAATCACATTTTAACACGTACTGCACGTTTAGCTGATTATAACCCGTGTAAACAAATACACTCTTATTCGTGGAATTCAGCCGTGTGTTTAGTAAAGCTGTCTAGACATTCCTGAGATCACAATTAATCAATGTGATCACAAACAACTTAAAAACACCTTTGAAGTTTTTTTTTTTGAATGGTCAGGAGTTAAAGTTCATATTACACAGTAAGTCCCCTAAATACATACAAACATTCGAGTTACGAATTTTCGAAGATACAAACATGCGTTCGCGCGTGTTCAATCAAAAACAGATTGTCACAGTGGCGATGAAGTGTATAATGTAGATATAGTGTACAATATACTGTACACTACACTGTGTGTAGCTGATTGTGTTCGTATCCTAGTACCTAGATAATGTTTGTTGGACTTACAAACAAACTGGACTTATGAACAAGCTCTCAGAACTGAACTCACTCGTATGTTGGGGACGTCCTGTACTCATTCAGTTTATGTATGTAAGTCTTAGAGATCTTAAAAGTGTTCCAGTCTCTGTGGTTTTAAATGAACCGCCCCTAAAAGCCCCTTTGAGGAAGTGTATTTTCCCAGCCAATCAGAATGCAGGGACTTTAAACAGACTTTAAATTCGCCTTTTTAAGCCCATTTAAATTCAGGAGCACTTTTTCAGCAAGGAGTATTTCAACAAAGGATTCACTGCGAAAAGAAAGAAAAACAAAAAACAAGCAGACACTGAATTTCCACCAAACCTTTGCTGACTTTAGATCAACGTTCACTCACAAAGTCGGCGATGGCCCCTAACCGGCGATGCGGGTCTTTCTGGAGGAGTCCGTGCAGCAGGTCACACACCGCATCTGATTTCCCAGGAGGTGTCTGCAGTGGCTTGTGCAAGATGGCGTCGTACATCTCTGCCACATCACGGCGGTAGAACGGGGGCTGCGTGTGTGATGTAATGCAGATTGTTTAATTGCAGTTATGTTTATGTTCTGTACAGTTATCAGGAATTACAGATGTTCACGCAGTGGGACTCACGAGGCTGAAGAGCATCTCGTAGAGCACAGCGCCGAGGCACCACCAGTCCACCGTGCGGTCATACGGCTCCTTCCGGAGAACCTCAGGGGCGAGATACTAAAAAGAGAAAGAGGAAATTCTGTCGTGTTTATGGAGGCAAAAACAAGAAGAAGCTGAAACTCTGAGTTAGACGTGAACTTTTCTGTTTCTTTCCCCACGTGCTGCTCACCTCTGGTGTTCCACAGAATGTGCTTGTGGTGGCTTCTGGTTCCAGTCCTTCTTTACAAAGGCCAAAGTCAGTCAGCACCACGTGACCCTGAGGAATGAGAGGGAAAGAGAGAGAGAGTGAGAGACTCTTATTTACAGTTACTTAATATTTATTACAGTCTTTTCTATCTGTAAAACAAATCAGGTGAAAATATATTAGAGTCAGATCAGTGCATGGTCACATGACCGACTTTAAGTTTAAAGAGATTAGAAATGCGTTATTTGATAATATTTCCTAAGAGGGAACAAAACAGGAGGTTGGCAGACGAGAACACCATCAAATTTTATTAATAAAAAATTTTATTTTTACATTATTTTTTATTAAAAAGTTTAGCTAAAGTCAAATTGTATGAACAGTTTGTTTTTAGTTAAGTGTGTGAATACAGGCTAAAGGACCTGAATGAGTTTATGATCACATGACGTGGGCTTTATGTCCAATCTTGAGTTTGCATGAATGTAAAGTGATGTGTGTGTGTGTGTGTGTGTGTGTGTGTGTGTGTGTGTGTGTGTGTACATGTACATTGTGACATTGCGTTGGAGTTTAAACGTACCTGCATGGTTTTTATTCTGGAAAGATCATGAGTCACCTGTACATGTTAATTAATCTGATTTGTTAAAACCATTTCCGCCAGTTTAAACACGACTACAGAGTAAAAACTAAATGTATTTTTTCAAAATTTTCAATATTAATAAGGATTGTGTTTCCTTCCTTCCTCTGCTTGTCCAGTTTTTCGTGTGTCTCAGACTGCGCTTGTGTATAAATGCATGTGGTTAGGTTCTGATCAGTGGACGGGACAGGAACAGGAAATGACCTGGTGTAAACAGACTGTAGAACATTCTAAGAGTCTAAGAAGAACAGATTCCTTACCTGTGCATCTAACAGAATGTTCTCCGGCTTCAGATCCCTGAAAATCAGCAAAGACGTTCAGCTGAGCGATGAACGAGTTCGTATCGTATCTGAGAAACAGCTAAGCTAAAGAGTAAATGTCGCGGGCGCTGACCTGTAGACGATGTTGAGGGAATGCAGGTAGCCGATGGCACTCGCCACCTCCGCCGCGTAGAAACGTGCTCGCGGTTCTGAGAAACATCGCTCTCTCTGAAGGTGGAAGAATAACTGGAAAAAAGGTAACGTGCATATCCGCGAGCTGGGATTAGTTTATTAGCCAGAGGGTTTATCTGTCTGCATCTGAACTTTGTTTCCATAACATGTCCTAGGATAAGGAGACGTTTCATAACAATAATAATAATAATAGTAATAGTGTTCAGGCTCTACCTCTCCTCCGTTAACGTAGTCGAGGACGAAATAAAGCTTCTCTGCGGTCTGGAAGGAGTAATGAAGGCCGACGAGGAAGGGGTGTTTCAGGCTCTTCAGCAGAACGTTCCTCTCAGCCATTATATTCTTTTGCTGGAAGACACACAGAAGGTTTTGGATCGAAATTCAACGACCTGATCTTTTAAATCTTTGTCCTGAGTTTGTTCAAGTGTGTGATTTCTATATTCTCCTTTTATTTCTTTCAAAAGTTAACACCATTCTCAGAACCCCCCCCCCGCCCCCCCCCCGATGTGTGTGTGTTAATGCCCCAGCTTAAATACCACTCATATAATTAATTTTTTTCTCTCCATACTTCAAATTGCCTTCATTTAAGTGTCTATGTAAGTGAGCTTCTGCTAAGCCACGCCCCCCAGGGAACATCAGAGCTGAGCAACAACCTGGGGGGAGGGGCTCTTTTTATATGAGGTCACAATGGGGGGAAAATCTAATTGTCATTTCAAAGGCTGGCCAATACAAAAATAGAAAAAGGAAAAGTCAGAGGGGAAACAGGGAGTCGGCTTTTAAGGACAGGGAAGTTGAGGAAGAGTGAGACCTATAGGTGGTGCTGATGCAACTTGCAGGAGTCCAACCAAAGACACAGAGCGGTACTAAGAGGGAAACATGTAGAGAAGATAGTGTGTGTGTGAACGTGCCAGATAAAAGCAGACGAAGAGTTCCAGACACAGAACAAGACAAGATAAGATCAGGGGAGGAAGTGTTGTGTTTTTTTTTTTTTTTTTTAGGAAAAAATCAGCCTTTTTTTTTTTTTTACGGAAGGCTGATCTGGAAAATCGGCTTTAAGAGTCCAGGAAGACGAGGGAGAGTGAGACCTACAGCTGGCCGTAATGGAAACCTACTGGAGTCCAGTCACCGCCGCTAGACAACAAAGAAGAAGATGAAGAAGAGATGTATTTGGCTCGGCTAAAGCCTGCCTATACAAAATAGAAAGAAAATAAAAAGCAAAGGAAAGTTTGCATGAATATGTGCCCTTTAATTAGGGTAGAACACACTGTATATGGTCCTGTTATAGTAAAGAAAACGTAGAATGACATTTTTTTATTTCTCCTATTTCTATTTATTTATTTATTTATTTATAAATAAAAGAATGACACATCATATTTTTATGTTTTCATTTATTGCTGTGTTTGTTAGTTTCCTGTCCTCACTGATATCATAGCGGCTATAAACACTTGCTACGTCATGGCCTCTGTTTCTTTCTCTTTTAAAATTAATAGAAAAAAAAATGCAATTGAATAAAAAAGTTGCGGGAAACTTTACAACTTCCTCTCTGGCACTGGAGACTCTATACATTTTACTTTAACAAATTTCTCCACATCCTGGGAATGAGCTGTTGCTATGGAAACAATGTATTATAACCAGAGCATTGATTAAAACCTGCACTATCGTCAGAGCTGCAGTTATAGAGAATTAATCAACGCTTTCAAACACAATCCCATATTCAACAGATCTGCGTTCATTTTTCAGCTTATGAGATTTATTTACATTTTTCTTCTTTCTTACTTGAAACTAAACAGGAGATTTTTTTTTAGTTCTTCATTTCACGCTTGTATTCGGTTTGTGCCCAAGGTGTGAAGGCTATAAATGATGGTACAAAGAACAGATTATGATAAGATTAGACTGAAAAAAAAAAAAAGCCATGGCTCGTTTAGTTTTCCATTCTCAAGTGAAATCCTGGTCGACCGAATGACGGCAAATAAATCAACAACAAACTCACAACACAAACCTCCTTTTTCTTTAAAATGACTTTCTTCTGCAGGACCTTCACAGCATAAAATTTCCCATCGGCTTTGAGTTTAGCCAGAAGCACCTGAGATTAAAACAAGAAGAAAAATCATTTCAATAATGTTGCTTAAATTGTTTGCTTTCACTTAAAAAACAAAACAAAAAACAAAACAATGTATAATAGATTAAATCTACAGTAAATCCCAAAGATAAGAGAGAAATAAACAAGGTCCAGCTGAGTCACTGTTTAAAAGTTAATCATTTCTCCAGGCCGCTGAGGAATTCTTACTTTGCCAAACGTTCCCTTTCCAATCACAGCCAGAAAGTCAAAGTCAGTGGGTTTAGCGCTGAAAACAAGCAGAGAATTAACAAATGTAATACAGTTTTCTACTGATCGTTTAAAAATCAATGATTGACGTCATAAAGAAATGAACAAATTACACTGATGTACAGAAACTCAGACTCAAGGTGGCTTTATAAAACTAATAAAACAACAGGACGATGAGGTGGAGAGACGCATTGCTCCAGAAGGTCTGATTATAAATTAACACCTACAGAGCTTAATTACTGTAACATAAAAGTCTTTCAGGGTTAAAGTTGGACTAATTAATCGACCAGAAATATTGTTTTTTTTTAAATAGTCGACTTCAGGACATTTCTACACTGCAAACAGCGATCTAATGTTATTAAAAGGTTTTGTGAACAACACGTTATTAAAAGCAAGAGATTGTGTTAAAGGTTCGTCTTTTAGCAATATATTTGTTGATCTTAATACCGTAATAGTCAGCATAGTAGAATAGACTTTACTGACTCAGAAATATAATTTAATAATAGCATAATTAAGATCTAGCACAAGATAAAAGTTTTAAGAAACTTTCAGCAACAGACTGTATTAAAGTACCTTTTTTAGCAATATGTTAATGTCTACAAAACGACACTAAAAGAATAAACATATTGCTAAATGGTACTTTGAGTGATTTAGTATTAAGAAAAACAGAAACTCGATATTTATAATCTAGAGAACATCAGAAGAGTGTCGAATAGATCATGATGCTGATGTCACCGTGTCATATCGTGAACTTAATTTCATTTAATTCTTCCTTTTAATGAAAGTTGTCACAAACAAAGAAAAACTCCCTGAGACGACGTGAGGAAGACAAACCTCGAGAGGAACCGGAATCATCAGGGGAAACCGTTGTCACCCGGGTGAGCGAGACTGTAAATCTATCACTGCTATAAGTTTGTGCTCGGAGGTTAAAACCTGCAGCTGTGTAACAGGAAATGTGTTTTAGTAACGTGAAGTCTGCAGTGTTGAGGTGAGACGCTGGTTAATGATAGAAAACTGTTCTTGGCAACTTCAGTCCTAAAACAGACGTCAGAGCGACTGCAGTCTCACGCCGCGGTTCTGAACGGGTTTCTATCAGATGCAGTCCAAAGCGTCTTCATCACATCTTCATCATCATCTTTATCATCATCATCCATCCCAAACTCAACACTTAAGGGTGTGTGTGTGTGTCTTTACAGGTACATGTTGAAACTACTGTGTTCTCTGTGTTTTGATATTAATCAGACACAGTTATATATGCGTTTAATCTGACCGAGCCTTTAATCCACATTTAATAAGCACAAATAAAACTCACTGAGGATTTGCTGATGCTCCGAGATTCACATCGCTCCGTGACGCCCCCTGTGGCTGAAACACAGACACAGTTAGGAGAATTAATGATCTCTAATGAATCACTAATAATAATAATAATATCTTTAAGCAGATTGAGGACTCACCTGTATGTAGTGTGCCATCTCTCAGTCCCATTCCACTGTGACCCGCTCTCACAGCATGCTCTACATCTGACCTGTGTGTGTGTGTGTGTGTGTGTGTGGGTGAAAGTCAGATTGTTAAAGATTGATGACTCGACCACTATGTGAAGTGTTTCTGCTCAGAATATAGAGGCGGCTCTGAAAAACTGGATCTGCAGGTTTGGACCGTGAAGATTTTTCTCTCTCTCTCACACACACACACACACACACACACACACACACAGCTGTACCCATTAGGTGTACACACTAAACACTACAGTGCGCTCTCATTACAGCTCCTGTGTGTATCTACAAACACAAAGTCCTAAATGTTACAGAGAAACAGGAGCGAAAATAAGTGCTCAGGTGTTTGCACGGTTTAATTAGTTACTGCACAGGTGTATAATTACCTGGAAAACTCTTTGTGTGTGTGTGTGTGTGTGTGTGTGTGCCGTCTGTACACAGAGGTGCCAAATTATTAGTTATACTCAGTTAGAAGTAAAAGACTCCACACATCCATCTAGGATCCTCTGTAGTTTAACTAGGACCATTTGGGAAGGTCAGTTAGTCTAATCTGCAAGTCTTTGGACTGTGGGAGGAAACCAGAGAACCCAGAAGAAACCAACCAAGCACGGGGAGAACACACACACACACACACACACACACACACACACACACACACACACACACACACACCCCAAGGTGGGAATAGAACCCAGAGGTGCGAGGTGAACCGCTACAGCACTGTGCTGCCAAAAGACTCCATGTGGTGAAGTTAGAGGAAAATAATCATCAAAAGGGTCATGTGATGAAACTCACTCAATGTTTATTTATGTCACTATTTATTAAAGATGTATTCTGTTTATATTTTACCTGTAAGTGTGACCATAAGCATGTAATCAGTTTAATGGCTAAACAATCAAACGATGAAAATTTATTTTTTTTTAACATCATGACAAAATCCTCCAAAATACTTGTTTAGAAAAACTAAACAAAACAAACAAAAAACACGAGTTTAATAAAAAAAAAATTCCTGAATGTGTGTGAAAGGTTTGCATGGTCATGTGACTGGGGCTCGTTATGATATTTGCCTCACAGAAAGTGTCTGTTATTAAAGAAGAGACACACGAGAAGTTCTCATGGTTTGAAAGATTGTTGTTGTTTAATCACAATTGCATAGATTTTCTTGGCAGCACGTGATGGTTAGTGCTGTTGCCTCACATGTCCAGGGTCAGGGGTTCAAGTCCCACCTCAGGTCTGTGTGTGTGTGGAGTTTGCATGTTCTCCCTGTGCCTGGTGGGTTTCCTCAGGGTACTCCAGTTTCCTCTCACAGTTCAAAGACATGCAGATTAGGTTGATGCAATTTGTTCCCAGATTGTCCCTGGTGTGAGACTGGAGGTCCTCAGTCATACAAATTGGGAATAAGTACAACAGTCACCTTCGGCCTCTGCGGTCCCCAGTCGGACTACAGAAGCTCCTTTGCTTAAATTAATGTTAAAGTATCTTCAGCATTATAGAACTATTGGCTGTTTTGTCCAGTTTGTTGTACACGACCCTGTGGATGTTCTGTTTATACTGTATTATAACGAGTGCATTACTGTGGACAGTGTGGACACGGTGTGAGTCACAGACACGGTTATTACAGGACAGGAACTTAATGCAGTGCAATGATTTGAGAATTTATCAGCACTGACAGATAAAGTGTAATAAATAAACTGGTAAATAAATCAGCACACACACACACACACACACACACCTACACACACACATACTAACACACAAACACCTACACACACACACACACACACACACCTACACACACACACACTTACACACACTTACACACAAACACCTACACACACACACACACACACACACACACACCTACACACACACCTACACACACACCTACACACACACATACTAACACACAAACACCTACAC
>JAQMYJ010000015.1:925875-959578 GCA_030014305.1 Clarias laeviceps
AGCGAAAATTATTTCGATGAAAAAAAGAACAGGAATCCTGTGCAGATAAACCAGAGACTGTGTGTGTATGTCTGTGTGTGTGTGTGTGTGTGTGTGTGTGTGTGTGTGTGTGTGTGTGTGTGTGCCTCTTTTTAAAAAATAATAATTAAATTCTATAGCACATACTGTTAAATGCTCAATGGAAAATTTAAAATGCATGATGAATAAAAACAATATGAAGAAGATAATGTTTAACAACACATGTTAATGTTTAGCACCAACCAAAATATAAATCGTCAAGATCATGAGGAAATCCAGGAAACTAAATCCTGTGCTGTTTACATGGACCTGCTTCATTTCATAAGACTGCAAAGTGAAAGTGGCTTAAACTCACCTGAGGGTCCTGAAGTCGTGTGTCAGAGTTTTTCTCCTTCAGAAAACTTTTTTTATTTAGTTTTTACAGCGTTGAACTTTTCATAGCTTAAAAACTCTGGCAGGAAATATCAAGGACTTGAGTGAATGATCAACTTCAGTTGTGGCTAAGGAGCTGTGTGTGTGCGTGTGTGTGTGTGTGTGTGTGCGTGTGTGTGTGTGTGTGTGTGAGTGAGATATCAGCTCCAAGAGGAACATTACTGACTCTTTATCACATTCTGCAGGAGCTGCGTGTGAGCGAGATCTTACACACTAAAGTCTCGAATTTAAACCGTTTATTCATGTGGATGAGCTGAATGACATTTTTATACATAAGATCTGTACATTATTATTATTATTATTATTATTATTAATCAATTTCCCATCAGAGAGAGAATAATTCACCAAAAAACAACAAAAAAAAGACAGACATTGCTTTAGTTGTAAACAGTACCAATCCCTGTTAGTTAATTCATTAGATTTATTATTACAAACACTAGTTGGTCACTTTATAAGCAACATAATAAAATAACTCGAGAAATGGGCTGATGATTGAGCTGGCTCAGAATGTGCATTAACTCCACCTAGTGGCTGATCACATAAAGTGCATCATTATTATCAGGGTAGCACCAATTAATTAAATAATTTATTTCATGTAAAACAGTTTTTGTTCACACGCTACTGAAAAGCGCGACGCCGTCTATTAATACTGTCTCTAAAAGATTCCCCTATGGACCATCAAGGGTGCTCGTCCTTCTCTCTGCTTCTCTAGTCGTATATTTTTATATATCGTGCCCGAACTATAGGTTTCAGTAAAGTTTTCACTTCTCTATCATCATGTTTCTTCTTTTTCTGTAAATGAACTGCAATTAAAAAACTGTTTGGTTTGTGATTAATTTATATTCTTTAAAGTGGATGTGATGATTCACTGGCAATAGTGCTGAAAATTATTTAAATGCAATTTTAAACATGAACAGATATCCACGATTGTTAATGATTAATCACTATTTAATTAAATAATAATTCACAGATTAAATATTATAGACTGATAATGTTTGTTTTGAGTCATATTTCTCTGTAGCTCACATATCAATTAACTTGCCAACCACAAGAGGGCGCACTTCCAACTTAGGTGGTGTGCAGTAAATACAGCGGTACCTCAGCATACGAGTTTAATCCGAGGCGAGTTCTTAAGGTGAAATGTTGTATTGTGAAACACATCGTCCCAGAGGAAACAGTGTAAATACAGATAATCCGTTTCAGCCACCCAAAAATATTACCAATATTAACCATTTCCAACATATAATTATATTTCTGCATATAAAAACAATCAAAACATTTAGAAAAGATGTGTAAATGAAATAAAATATGAAATAAATAGACGTTAAACCTCACTTAACCTTAATCTATGATTCCTCTCGGCACCGACTGTTTTAAAAACCAAACTGAAAGCGGCTTCTTTTTCTTCTTGCTATCGTCCTTGATAACATTATTGGGACCCGCGATGCTCCGTCTTCACTAAATTTTACACAAAATGGCAAAAAATGGCCACAAAAAATTTCCACTGATGCAAACTAGTTCTGAACGGCTCTCCCGGCGTTCGCGCGACTCATCCTGCCGAAATGCTTCGCATGCCGAGACAAATTACCTGCACAATTTCAGTTCTTAAGGTGAAAATCCGTGAAGCGGGCCGTTCGTATCCTGGGGTAACGCTGTATATATTTTTAGTGACATTGTTTTTAAGTAAAGGGACAGAGGCAGCAGAGGATTTTTGACATCCTTATAAATTTTTAAATAATTCTCATTATTATTATTATTATGATTATTATTATGTTCATTATAAACGATTTATTTAAACTATTCAGGCTTCATTACTCTGTGTCACTGAGCCCGGAGAACTCACTGCTGTTATTTCTGGTTCTGTCACCAGTCTGTGTCCAGGGTGAGAACCACCATGTTGAAGTGACATCACACAATCACAAGGAGTCGCAGATCTCAAAAAAAGTCCAAGAAGGAATTACAAGTTATTCAAACAGAGTTTTCAGAAGCTTACCATTTCCCAGGTCCTATCTGGTGATGAACGCAGGATTAGATATCATTATTTTATCTGTTTTGTCCTTTTGTTGTGGATTTTGGATTTCCTTGTGATTTCCCCCTCATTGTGGAATATTCCAATGAAAAAGGCCCTCAGTGTGGATGAGACACTGTGGGTATTACAGAGTCACCAGTTTACCTGCTGGAGGAAAACCTTACGGACTCTGGGAGATCGACACGCCCTGCCTTCTCCATCACTGTACTTATATTTGTAAAATATTTCAGTTTATTTTATTGCTCTGAATCACAATGGCACATCATTTATTTTTCAGGTTTGGAGATGACATTTCACCACGACTGGTTCATTCTGCTCGTACCTCTCTCACCTCATTACATCGTCCCTCTAACACAGTGGTTCTCAACCCTGGTCCTGGAAAACCCCTGGAGAACCCTCACACACACACACACACACACTTCAGGCTGTTAATGGGCTGAGGAGTTAAATCAGGACTAAAATGTTCAGGGCAGAAGTTCTCCAGGACCAGAGCAGACCAGAGATCCACCACTCTAGCAGATCTAAGAGAACACGTCTAAAAGCAAATCTGTTTAAATTCTCGATACAATTAGTGTTTTGTTGTGGATCTTTAGACATTTGTCACATTATTAAGTGTGAATTAAGGCATTTTGTTAGATTGTTAGATCAAAAATGCCTTAAAGCCAGTTTATTCAAAGCTAGTTTTAAGGTTTAACTGCAGCTTTGCCTCTCTAATAGAAAAGCTCTTTTAGGACTAATAAAGTATTTAGTTTTTTCTTGTGAACATTAACAGGAATGATGCCTCAAGCGCCATCTAGTGCTTCTGTTGTGCCATTATTCAATACGGTTCACAACTCAAACCTAAGGGACCTGTACTTCCTTTAGCAGAAAGAAGAATGAGGAACCGCGATGGTCCGTTTTTAACACTTAATAAAAATATAGCAGCTTCCTTTTGGGCTCAGTTACGCTTTACTTTCTCTTTCTCTCTCTCTTTCTGGTGGGCACAGCAGTAAACACCAAACACATGATGGGTGGTGGATGGATGAGAAGATGGCACAGCACTGAGGCATCGAGGTCGACTACAGTCCTTCATCAGTGCTCTTGAACATCAGGATGGCGTTGTAGATCTTCAGCGCTGGTCCCAACTTGATGCTCATGATCTTTACTATATCTGTTTGCGTCAGCAGGAGGAAGGCCTCTCCGTCGATCATCTGTGGAGGAAGACGTTCCTTTTTTTTTTCTTGTTTTTTTTTTGGGAGGAGAGAATGAACTAGTATCACATGAGACTCACTTCGTCTTTGAAAAGCCGCGCCTGCTCCTCACAACCGATCAGGTTCTGCACAAACCCGAAGACCTGCGGAGAGAAACGCGGAGTGAGATTCCTCTCCATGAAGTCTGTGGCTGATGTTTAAGATGTTTAAGCTGGTTACATATCATCATGACAGGTACACATCGTGTTCCGACACCTACCTCGTCGACGCTCCATGTAGCCACCTGACTGGCGTGAATCCCTGCGACTCCAGGCAGGAGCTTACAGTGCTGCTCCCAGCAGAGGGACAGGGTCCGATCCGAACTCGCACTCAGAGCCGACATGAACAGGGACGGGTACATGCTCTCTGAAGTCATGTCTGAAGAACAAACATAAATACACAAAAACCGAAGTCAAGAAATACATTTGACTGGTGGATATTAAAATACAAAAATATTAAATAATGAATTTCTTACTGGTTTGAATTTGATACTGACTCACATCTTATTTATAAGCATTTTCCGTTTGTGTCTTTACAATTAAAAGTTTTTCGTTATATTTATCGCTGTTTCTGGTGAATCTGGTTATAATACAAGAAACTCACTCTGATAGGATCGCTGCTGATTCTTTCGATATTTCGGAGGACGACCGATCCTGAAAAATATAAACATTAATGTGTAAGCTAATTTATTATTCTCAGTTAATAAACCAAGCTACATCACAATTAGTGTCCCTGAACGACTGAGAAAACAATCCATAACTTGTCATTTGTTCAAACTATAATTGCAAATGTTCCAAAAGTCAAATATGTTAACAATCGACTAATTCTTAGATCAACAAAAAGCATATTTTTCTTGGTTTAAGTTTTATTTTTAGAGTTTCTAAAGGCACAATTGGATCAAATTAGTTTTATGAGAAGAATTAATGCAAAAAAAAAGTTTAAATAATTTGAGCTTAAAATTTATTTTTTTAATTACTCTTTGTCGTCATTTAAAATAAAGCCACAAAAATAGGACATTCAATACTGTGCACCACCTCAACTGCAAGTGCGCCCTCTTGTGGTGTACAAGTTAATAGATATGTGGACTACAGAGAAATATTAGGCAAAACAAACAATGTCAGTACAGGTAGTCCCCGACTTATGAGCGAGTTCCAGTCCGGGAGCACATTTGTAAGTCCGACTTGTTCTTAAGTCAGACGAAGTGAGTCTTATACGCCTTTGACCCACCATTTTTGTCTCAGAGCTGTTTTCCACTGTATTGGACTGTGAAGTCTGTCTCATTGAGGATTTATTCTTCATCAGGACAGCTTTACAGGACAGACATTTTATATCATCGTGCTCCCGGACTGATTCATTGAACCCGGTGAGGCCGACGCATTTCTCCCGCGCACACACACACACACACATACAATATACCGGACTTTAGACATTTTATACATTCACCTACACACTGAAAACATTGTATATAATTGTAAATATTGGTGTCTGGTCCACTGCAGAGTCTATTTTTGTATAATACACGTGAGCGGTTGAATTTAAAATAGGATCGCGGTCCGTCCGTATCTGTGGAAATTCATTCTTCGAATGTTCGTAACTCGGGGACTACCTGTATATAAATTTTACTTGGTTACATAATTAATGGCAATTTATTAACCCCCCATCAGTTGTTTAATTCTATACGGCTGTGGATCCAGGCCAGAAGGACCATGTTTATATCAACACAACAATTACCTTCATATCACATTTTTACTTCCTAAAAGTAGCAAGACACAGTATTCAGTCTCATTATTTCCTCACCTGCCGTGGTACCGAGACTTTTTAGCCCGCTGGCCAAAAACAAGGAGGTTGCGTTTGGATCCCTCCGTATCCGAGAGGTCCATTTTCACCCGCCCCTGATTCCTCTCAGCCAGTGGGCAGCCGGATATACAGTGATGCGCTGTAAAACGTCCAGTCACATGACCTGAGCCGTCACATCCAGGAGTGGGGCACTTCCTGTTTTACAGATGGGGGTCAAGTTCGCATGTGGGATTGACACATATGAAAATCATAATTTACAAAAAAAAAAAAATCCAAAAATTATCTACTGTGGAATAAAAATACAGATAAGAAATTCAAATAATAATCTAAGAATATGCAAATGTCACATGACCAGATTCAGTTTCCAGTAAACTGCTGGTCTGTATTTGCATACTGAAACATGATTGGCTGTTGTTTTTTATGATGCAATAAGTGCTGAAGAAAACTGCTATAGTAACAAATGTTCTATTTTAACTTGTACTTACTTATAAAACATAGTTGATTCATAAATTTTATATATAATTTGAGTATAAACTTTGTTTTGTGCTCCAAATCAGTCAGATATTGACCTTATTGTTTTGATTAATGATTCAGCATTCAGGACTCATACTGTAAGTAGCTCAGGGTTCACTTTCATTAAACCTTTAGACTAGAGTTCCTGTGTGGATTGTGCGGGTGAAGCAGACTGGCCTGTTGTGGAAGCTGTATTTGGAGGAACTGCGGGAATTCGGGCCGGTTTTACATGGCGTGGAGGTGAAACTGGGCGGAGCTGCAGCCATGTTTTCCCTCGGACCTAAAGAAGACCGGTGACGTTAAACTCCACTGATGATGATGGTGATGTGTGTGTGTGTGTGTGTTTCTCACCAGGCTGTGGGACGCTGGGCGGGGTTGATGGAGGAGGTTTCAGAGGGTGACCTGTACTCTCACACCATCCAGCAGGGTGAAGATCAGGATGATCCGAGTCCATCCACTCGTCATACACCTGACTCCAACCGTCAAAATGGATCTGAAACAAGATAGTTTACCAGCCACAACAAACTATATAGAATATTTTCACCCAGTTAAAAATAAAAAGTAATGTGGGAAAATAAAGCAACATTAAATAAAAGGTAAGGCAACATATCACCTCTGTGCTACATACTGTATGTTATAAAAAATACTGTATATATGTATCATAAATTAATCCAGCTGTAATCAAGTACAGTAACACTAGTAACACCGGAGGGGATCCTTCATCTCCACTATGACCTGGAATCTGGCAACCAGACGGAAATAAAAACCACTCAATCAGATTTTACCCGCCTCCAAATTTCTTCTTTTCTTTCTTTTTTTGCGTTTAACTTTTTTTTTTTTTTTGATGATGTAAACACAGGCATGTTTTTTCAATCACTATTGTTTGAAGGAAGAAATGTCAGTGTCCACCTTATAAACATGAAAAATTAAAAGCTTCAAGTCCTCATCCAAATAATAAAGTATTATTTAAATATCGGACGTCCCGAACATTGTTTTAATTTAAGACACTGGGCAACATGTAACTGTTCCTTAAGTTTTATAAGTAATAAACAGAAAGCAAAATTATGCTTGTCTCCCTATATATATATATATGTATATATATATATATTTTAAAGATCAATCTGAACCGTGACTTTGTGATCTGTTCCTCCTCTGGTACATCAAATCATTTTTATCAGTTTTTTTTTCGACTCAGAAACATTAATTACATCTAACAGGATCGATCATGTTCTTTATGGTGTGTGTGTGAGTGTGTGTGATGAATCTTAGTTTTCTGACTCCTGCTTTAACTCAGCGCTCACTTTAATCCTGTGTGTGTCCACTTCCTGTACACTCGCCACACGGAGCAGCGCCGGACTCCTCTTATCCACCACCTCCAGCTTCATGTTCACCTGGAAGCCATGAGGAGGACGCTACGCCCGGCCAGAGAGAGACAGACAGACAGAGAGAGAGACAAAGAGCAAGAGAGAGATAGAGAGGGAGAATTAGTTTACAATTCACTTAATAGGGGAAAAAAAACACTTTCAGTAGATTTCTTCTATTTTTTTTTATTCCCTTTAATTACTCACCCCAAATCATGATTGATTCAGAGTAGTTTAATCTCTATTTTAATAAAATTAATTAGTTTGCTTGAGTCATTTCTTATAAAGAAGCCCCACCCACATTATTTAGGCCACACCCCCTAAATTGAGTTGAGTGTCAAAGTGCACTAATTATTGTGCATTAATTATCAGCCACATTATCATCAATAATAAACATTCACTGTGCCACATTAGCATTGTGCTAAATGGAAAGCAGGATTTGTTAAAAAAACAAAAAAGATGAAAAGTACTGCATGATAAACCTAACCTCAGCTACACGAGCTAAATAATTACTGCTAACGACGATCAAATTTAAGATCACTTTAAATAAAATAAAAGTGTTTCAGACACTGAGACTGAGAACAAATCATTAATAAATATTTTGCTAAACTGTGTTAAAAACACAATGATTAAATTCTAACAATCAGAGATGAGACTGAATTCTTGTAACCAATCATAACACAGAAGGTGGGATTTCCTGACCTCACATCAGTTGGACACACTCTCACCATCTCACAAAAACACTTTTTTTTTTCTTTCTGTATGTTTTTTCTCCTTTTTTCAGCTAAGTAGTATCTAACCAGCAACAAACAACAACAACAACAAACAAACAAACAAACTAACTAACTAACAAACTAACTAACTAACGAACAAAAGCCCTTAATGTAACAGGATTAAAATCGTATGTTGGTCAGAGTGTAATAATAATCACATTTATATTTTTTGATAATTAATATTGCGAGTTTTCTTTTTTGTTTGTTTGCTCACCACTTTAAAAGCGTCTGCAGGCACCGCTGTGGATCCGGTCTCGTCCAGGTACCGCTCCCAGGAGAACCGACCCGGCTCGGGATAATCTGAAATGGAGTCGCATACGACAATTTATTTTAGTTACAATCTCATTTTACAACAAATTCAAAACATTGACTGGATGAGCATAATTGCGATACACATGTTTATTAGTGTTTTAAGCAGCTCTCAGCCTACACCGGTAGAGACGGGGCGGTTCATATTTAGCATTTACAGCGGTACCTCAGCATACGAGTTTAATCCGTTCCGGAGGCGAATTCTTATGGTGAAATTTTGTATTGTGAAACGCTTTGTTCCAGAGGAAATAATGTAACTGCACCGGCTGCTTTAAAATCCAAATTGAAAGCGGCTCCTTTTTTTTCTTGCTATCGTCCTTGATAACATTCTTAGGACCCGTGGTGCTACGTCTTCACTAAATCTTACACAAAATGGCAAAACAAAACCACAAAAAATACATAGACTTTTGAACGGCTCCTGGACGTACGCGTGACCCAGCTGGCGTTCGGTTCAGTCGCTCGTATGGTGAAAGTGCTTCGTATGTTGAGACAAATTTCATGCAAAATGAAAATTCTGAAATCAAAATTTCTTAAAGCGGGGTGTTCGTAAGTCGAGGCACCGCTGTAACATCTTGTAATTTCGTAATCAGAGATGAGATCTGTAGTTTGACAAAAAGCGAATGTGTGGCAAAAGTAATGGGACGCAAAGCTGAATTTCATTTTAAATACAGTACAACCAACATGCACAGACTACATGTACATTATATAGCGTTAGCTGTGAAACGGTAATAGTGTTTATGGACGTTCACTCTGTCAGTCACCTTGCGGAGGCGTGAGGGGGAGGTCCCTCTCTTTACACCAGCCAATGGGGTGAATGTACGGACTCCGCGCGTCACACCTTTTCAAAAGGAAGCACCAAATCCTGTTAGTGTATTTATCACAAATAATGACCAGAATAATAATGAGAACACAGAGTCACACACCAGTAATCGTACGTATCGTCCCAGTTGTCAAAGTGCACTAGAAATCGTTTGCCCACGATGTCCGTCACCGTGGCGACGCAGATGAGAGACGGGTTCATGCGGTCCACGGCTTCCAGCTTTAGGCCGACCTCGAAGCCGAGTTCCTCCTCTGACTCGACCTGTGACTCGACAACAAAGCATGTTCTGTACGAGCAGGTTTATTATTCCTTATTTCCCAGAGTTCTGTGCTTGCGTGGAAGACTTACCTCGCTGAACAGCTCCTTAGGGGCAGCTTGTGCTTTAGTGAGCTTTAAATAGCTGGACCAAGAAAACTCCTCTTCCTTAAAGCCTAGAAAACAGTGACGCTGGTAAAAACAAAAACCAGGTCTGAAATGGAGCTCTCGATATCCTGAGGATAAATTAATTTGTTCATAATGTTTAAAAATGATGTTAATTTAGGGCAACAGAAATGATATATAGAGAAAAAACAGAAGTTGAGCCGCACACATCATTAACAAGTAATAAACACAGAGTCCCTGTTCCCACCCTGACATCAGGAGTGTTTTACTGAACTCATACTGTGATATTTGAAAAGAAAATGCATCATTACTCATTAAACCATAATTATTTAAATTTATTTTTACATTAGTAGAAACAGATTTTAACATATTTTGCATGAACTCACACAGCAGGATTTAAAAAAAAAATCTATCCATTAGCACTGACTCCGCCCACTGCTTTCCCCCGTATGTAGGACCCCTACACTATATGCGGTGTAGATGATGAGGGATGAACTTGTCTACCTTTTGGAGTGTGCAGTTTGTGTCCTGTGCTCTCACACCAGCCCGGTGAGTGAATATCAGGGGAGTTAGCGTTGACCCAAAAGTCATGGCAGTCTGAGTAACCGTCAAAATGGAGGCGTAATCTGTTGCCACGAACCTGTAGAGCGAAAGGAGGCGTGGCTGAAAATGCTCACGGACACGTGGCTTTGTAAAACATCAGGACGGAAAAAAAACATCAGGTTAAAGTATTCATTTGTACTTTCACAGAGCCACAGGAAACAGGAAGTGATGCAAGATCTGAGCACAACGTTTTGCATTTTTATTCGTCTCTTCAGAAACCTGTGCTGATGTTATAATTGAGGAACGCAACTGATTTCCTGCCATTGCTAAGGGGCGTGGCTGACAATGGCATGTTCACTGGTCAAAGCTATAATTATTATTGTATTATACTGCAAATTAAAACAGTAGATTATGTGGCTCAGTGTGTTAAAGCTCTGAGTTACGGCTCGGAAGGTCGGCGGTTCGAGTCCCAGCTCTGCCAGGTTGCCGCTGTTGGGCCCTTGAGCGAGTAAAATGGCTGGCCTTGGGCTGTGACCCCTGGCCACTAACAAGAAGCTGGGATATGTGAGAAATAAAGAATTTCACTGTACAGTAATGTAAGTGTGATTAATAAAGGCTGAACTGAACATAAATAATGTTTGCATTCTCTTCTTAAATCAGTATGTGTGAGGTTTTATTGATAGACAGGATTAGATCTGGCGTCATAGTGTTGTCCTCAATATTTATTATTATCATTTGTCATTATTACTGTATGTCACATTTATTAGTATTCATTTTATTTTTAAATTCTTTTCCCAGCCAAGAAACATGCAGTGCAATACTCTTCCATGATGGTGGGTGGCAGCAGCGAGTCACTGCTCCCAGTCAGCCACGCTGTACAGTTACTCTGTTGGCATTTTACTATAAAATCAGGATCATGTTAATGTTTTATGTTAGATTAAACCGTAGGCTAATATCAGGGTTCTCTGCGCAGGGTTACGCTAGGCTAGGCTAGGCTAGGCTAGGCTCAGCTAGCATTTGGTTTGGTAAGAAAGGCAGAGTTAAGAAATGTCTTTTCGACTTAAGCATACGAGGGGTTTACTGGAGCGTATCTGTAATTTTACACAATCACTCTTGAATTAAAGGACATGATGTGCCATATTTACTGCTGACTATAACTGTCTAAAATCTTACACATACACACACATCTGTAACACACACACACACACACACACACACGGTACCTCAGCCACAGTCAGAACGAAGTACATGGAGGGATGCTGGGGGTCGATACCTTCCAGCTTCATGCCTTCTCTGAAGTTGCTGGGACTTTCTGGAACTCGCTGCGACTGTACGGGCAAAAACAACCGAGTTAAAAACTGAGCAAACAAAGTTTTACTACTAATACGACTACTACTACTACTACTAATAATAATAATAATAATAATAATAATTGTTGTTATTATTAGAGCACTTAATTCTGATTCCAAAATTACATTAAGGTTTTTGCTAAAATTGGAATCTGAATTAATGTAAAAAATGGATTAAAGTATAAGTTTGTTAAAATTTGTTAAAATTGTTAAAATCAGAATTGAGTTTAACAAAATATTTTTATTATTAGTGCACTCAATTCTGATTTCAATTTTAACAAAAACATTTTTACATTAATTTCTGTTAAATTAACATGCTGTTTTGTTTAATTCAATTATTAATGTGAATTTTTTTGTACCTAGTTTATTATATTCAATTTAATTCTATTCTATTGATATTGTGTCACTAAATACGGATATTTTCACAAAGCAGCTTTACAGGAATAAAAATTCCAGATATCTATTTTTTCTCTTTTTTTCTTATTTCAATACAGCTATTGTTGTATCCTGATAAAATATTTAATTTATAATGATAAAACAATACGGATTGGACTTAATTCACTATTTTTAATCAGATTTGTATTTTTTTTTTAAACAGTAATTATGTGCCGCGATTATAAACTTCAGACGTTCTGACTGAATAAGCAACAAACTGCAAACGTCTAAAAATCATCACTTGGTCCGTTAAGTGTTTAAGAGTTTTAATAGTTTACAGTGATTCTGATGATTATACAGTATTCTTTGGTGCATTTCTAGTGGAACAGTCGGTACCTCCTGGAAGAGTTTGTCCGGAGCTGCGACGGCCTTCTGCTCGTCCAGATACTGCGCCCACGACCACGGCTCGGCTTTAGCATCCGCTCCTGTGCAGATAAACGTTCATCACGTAGCTCAGATCTGAACAAGCAGCTCACACATCTAGGTTATTAGCATAACTTAAAATGATAAAAACATGGATGTGAAATAACACACACCTGTTTTTTCTGGTTCTTCTATTTTTAGGTCGTCAGCTTTCACTTCCTTTAAAAATGTACAAAAATCCAGTAATCATTTCTGGTCAAAAGCACAACTTTTTACATATAACTTTTTCTAAATTCTACTTACAACTGGCACCAACAGGAACTAACAGGCACTATATGCCCAAATACCCAGATCATTAAACAAATTCATCTCTATCAGGTTAAGTTAACTATAACACTTTAGCTCTGTTTCTAACACAATCCCGTCGTTCATGTCGTACCATGGGCTCTGGCTCGGAGTCTTCCTCAGAGCTTAAGTAATCCCTCCTCCTCCTCTTCTTCATCGGCTTCAGGAGCTCTGGGTCACGAGACATCGCTCCTGCTTCCAAACCCCTCTCACTTCCTGCCAGACTGGAAACATGGAATAATATCGGAGACAGTGGTGTAGAAAGATAATAAATACACTCAAATTGTAGAACAAATAAAGTTTAAATAATAATAATAATAATCACTACTATATTTTTTAACTATTGTTTGCTCAAATGATGCCAAATAAATGAGAGTTTTGTAAGTTAATTAAAAGTTTAAATCCAATATAAAACGAATTCAAAGCACAAAATCAAACGTTCAAACACAGCAACATTAACTTGAAATGAAAAGCGTAGAGTCTTGACAGTTGTAGGAACACATGCTCGTTTCTGATTGGCTAGAGCGCCGCGTCCAATCAGAAACAAGAATGTGATGTTTAATTACAACGACCCTTTCTGTTTTGAGTTTTATGTATGTATTTAGGGCCTGTATGTTACAATAAATTAACTTTAATTAACTCTTCTATTTGATTTGATTTAAATTTAAAATATCATTTATAGCCACGCAGCTAAATCCTCGAATCTGATTGGTCAGAAGGTGTGTTTACGTCTGTAAAACATAAAATCGGCTGTAGCTCCAGATGTAATGTGATATGGTGATTTAATGTGAGTTGATATTAATGCGCTCGCTCTCATATGTTAACGTTTCTATGGTAACGGCTCATACACAGGGACCATAAACTGATTTGAAAAAAGAAACGTGGCAGTGTTTAATGGAGCAATTTAATACTTATTTTCTTTTAGTATTCATTTTGATTAACAGTTTTTCCCCTGATGTTTACGGCAGGAGTATCCGGTCGGTACCAGTCACGGTCCACTGCAGTTTTCCAGTACAGTGAAAATCTTCAGGACAGACAAGTTCACGATTTTAACAGTTTCTTAAAACTAGGTTCATGTTTTTTGAAAAAGAGAGAAAAATTCTGTTGAGGGATCGAATGTTTGTTACAGTTAGAACATTTAACAGTTATATCTGGAATTTACTTTGGGATCAATAAAGTATGTATGTATATATCTAACTTGTTTTACAGATTAAACATAACTTAAATTCTTTTTTTTATTTTTATTAACAATTAAAAACAACAATTAAACTTCCATGGGATTTGAATATTATTTTGAATTATTTGTGGTATTGTTTCTATTTTGTATCTTTGTATTTTTGCACATTTTTATGTTCAAATAAATGTCTTTAACTTTGTGTTTAAAAAAATATTATCTATCTATCTAACATATATTTTTGATGTACTTATTTTATACTCATTTTTTTATATTTTATACTTATATTTTCTTGATTTAGCTTGATTTGCAAAATAAAAATTACATCAATAAAACAATTAGGAAAAAAAAAATCACAAAAGTAAATAAGTCTCGGAAAAAGTCTTGAAATTTAAATACTTAACTGTAAGTATTTCATTGAATGTCATAAAAAGGATTTGGTTCCTCACTCATTTAGGTAATATTTTTTTCCAAGAGGTGTGTGTAAATACATAAAACTGTAAAAAAAATAATGCAAAAACAAACAAACAAACAAACACACAATGATACCAGGGGCCCAGGGACGTGCGGCTCTTCACCTGATTATGGGTTAAACTAAAGGATGAACTTGTTAACTGAGTGATGTGAAGGTGATTAATAAATAAAGCAGACACTAACACACTTCAGATTGTGCAGTCATATAAAATAATACACTTTTGCATGGATTGTTTTCTTGTACTCAGTCTTATAATTTATATGTTAAATCCTTCCTCCCTGTTCAGATCTACTGTAGATTTTACAGAACTGCATCTCTGAGTCGTGAACAGAACTGGACCGAGTACTTCTGTTCGTTTATTAATTCCTAGATGCTTTGATTTGATGTAATAAACTGGACGAACGTGTGTGTGTGTGTGTGTGTGTGTGTGTGTGTGTTTCAGGACGTGAGAGACGGCGGAGCAGCGCCGCTGAGTCAGAGATATAAAAAGCTGGAGGTACAGCGGGCGACTGTGACGCCAATCTGCTTCACCGTGCAGGAGTGCAGCCGCCTTCCAGCTCTCATTACACAACTTCACACGGTGTGGGTGCGACAGGAACCCGTCCTGAGCTGCTGGGCCGCGTTACAAAACCAACACGACCGCGGAGGAACAGAAACGCTTCCAGTTCAAGCGTTAAAAACAAAGAATGAGCTTTGAGTGATGATTTAAAGTGGAAATGTCTGAGCTGGGTTCAGGTTACCACACACACACACACACACACACTCTTCAGCAGGAACGGTTAAAAATAAACAAGGACTGTACTGAAACTAATGAAAGCTTGGTATAACTGGTGTATGAACTGACAGAGGAGGTTGAAATCGCAGATTCTTCCTCTAAACATCTCTCGTACTCGTTTGAACCCAGCACTCGAACCCTCTTTGAAAATCCCCTCTGTCGAGGCCGATGTTCTCCCACTGTCTGATTTGTCTTCAGCGCTGGTTTCTCCTTCGTTAAACGTCTCCATGTATCCGTGTACATCGCTCCTGTCCTCTCCATAAACATTCTGTAGCGCAGTGGGAGAGCGACAGCCGCGACAAACCGATCTGTGCTTGTCCTGGTACCAGCTTTATTCTCAAATTCGATTAGCAGCGCACTAGCTAAGCTCGCTTCCCAGAGACACCAATTATCTCTGTTCCATACCAAAGAGAAGTCAGGAGAAGCTTATGAACATCTTTGCATCTTGTTTTTTTTTCCATCTTTTGCATCAAACACTCAATGGAAACGTTCTGCCGGTTTAAGACTTTAAACACCTTTAAAAATAAACGCACTAGTCCAGGTCGACATGTTTAGAGCAGCACAGTATACTGTAGTGATTAGTGGTTCGGGGACGAACTGAAAAACAGATGGGGGTACAAACTTCTTGTCCAACACTAGTCCTGTATGTGAGAAGGCTGAGATCAGCTGCACATGTGTGTGTGTGTGTGTGTTTATAGATGAGTTACCCGTCAGGTGCTGGATCTCGCCGGAGCTCCTCAGCGTAGCTGCGTTTCATTATCTGATCGCGGTTCTTGTGCGGAACCGAGTTCTCCTGGACCTCCGGGTTAACCTTAATGAGCCGAACGCCATCGACACACACGGCCTGGACATCTAGAGACGCAACACACACACTTCTGATCAGCATGGAGCCAGGAACATGAACAACATCAACAACATTTTCTAATTTTCTAAATTATTTCTAGTTTATTATAATATGTAATAATACATTTAGGACTGCGGCACCGATTTCTTTTTCGATTAATCCGTCCAGACGGTCCGATCGTTACTCTGCTAATCTCCAGACTACAGAACGTCCCGGCATGAAGAACTCAGAAGCCTCAGATAAATCAAATTAGAGCTAGAACCTTCCAAAAATAAACCCTCTGTGAGACAAGTGACAGAAAGTGTGTAGAGTCTCTCAGAGGAGCAGTGCAGACCTGCTGATGGCTCTGTGCTGGGTTTCAGCGCCTGCTTGGGTTCTCCATCCACCACTTTGGTCGCTGCTCCGTCGGCGAGAGGGTTTGCTGAGTTCACTTTCCCCTGGCTGATCACCTCCAGAGTGCCACTGTCACTCACACACAGCTGTACAACACACACACACACACAGACAGGGTCTGTTAGTACATCCATCCCAGATGGACGCCTGCTCACTTCTCGTGATGTTGAGGAGGAACCGCTCTCTCTCACCTTCAGGTTGCTCCCGGGCAGGATGGCCATTCCCTCCTTCCACTCCAGGACGTGGACGATGCTGCATGTCCCGCCCACCTGGGGCACTTCCTTGGCTGTGGTTTGGGACATGTCCACTTTTGGCAGCGGATGAGTGGATGCTTAAAAAAAAAAAAAAATATTTATCTTTATAAAAATGTCTTTCACAAGGTCACAAATTTAAAGAGGAAAAAAAAACATAATATTTAGAGGTTTAAATAGGATAATATTTAGAGGAGGGATTTTGATAATTAATCATTAAATGCCATTTAATTTAACCCATGAAAAAATTTACTAACCGTTAATGTTTGTTTTCCATCATATACTGTATAATATAGCTATTACACCTCCAGCTATTCACTACCACCAGAGGGCGCACTTGCAGCTCAGTTAGTGAACACTTGTTAGCGACATCGTTTTTTTTTTTTTTTCCTTATTGATTGTTCCTACATCCTTATTATTTGTTTTTTATTCTTTTGTTTCATTAATTTCTCACAAAATGAATTAAGAACAGGTTATCTAAATGACAAGAAAGCTGCTGATAAGGAAAGCAGAAATTTTGAATCTTGTGAAAAAAAATATGAATCTTAATCCTAAAAGGTTTAATTAAAGTTTATTAAATAATTCATTTTCTCCAACATTATTAGCAGCATCAGGACTTGAGTTGCTAATCTTCATACAATTCTGACTTTTTTTTTTCTCCCAAATATTTGACCTACAATTTTACTCTAATAATATTTGGATTTTTAGTCATGAACTATTTAGAATATTTTGTTGTAAAATTTTGTTGTAAAATTTTGTTGTAAAACATTTATTTCAAACGTTTTGTTTCTTAAAATATTACTTTTTTTGGGTTTAATATTTTTTTCATAAAATTGGAATTTTCTATTTACAAAATTTACAATTTTAAAATTACAATTTAAAAATTTTTACAATTTATTCTCATAACTTAAATAAAATATTTTTTACTTAATATGCCACTAATATTTCTTTGTCCAAAGTAAATAATTAAAAAACATTCAC
Source organism: Clarias laeviceps (assembly GCA_030014305.1). Taxonomy (NCBI): domain Eukaryota; kingdom Metazoa; phylum Chordata; class Actinopteri; order Siluriformes; family Clariidae; genus Clarias; species Clarias laeviceps. Next base: position 943,466 of record JAQMYJ010000015.1, read on the forward strand.
AAAGACACATTTTTATTAGTTTCTGATATTAACATTTATTGATTTTATTATTATTATTTATTGATTTTATTATTATTATTATTATTATTATGATTATTATTATATAAGTAAATTTTTGTGAAATGTTTGTGCATGTATAATTAGGCTACAATATGAATTACACTCCTGATATTTATTTTTTATGGTGTGTGCAGGGATGCAACACAGTTTAGGAGTTTTGTCAGTGTGGTCTGGCAACCCTGGTTAGTACAAATTAAGCACACAAACGTTTGAGCGAGAAAAAATGACATTTGTGTACATAAACATCTCAGGACTGAGGCATAAATATTTAATGCTGTACAGCAGCAGGAAAGTTTTATTTTGCACTGTGAAGGTTAATTTTCAGACCTAATACCGGGATGTGAACAGATCTCAGATCAACTCTGAGCCGTTACAGCAGTAAGAAATTAAAACTAAAAGAACAGAAATCTGAATTTGAAGTAAATTTGGAGTGAAACGTTGTGATGTCTTTATAATTGTGTTATTAAAACATAAACTTGTGATGGTGTCAAGGTCAAACACCAAGGGGTGAGTTTAATAATAATTTACCCCTAAATGTATGTGTGTGTGTCTGTGTGTGTGTACTGACTCTAATATTGACTTTAGTCCACTATTTCAACACTTGAATTAAATTAAACTGTATAAAAAATCTGTTTTGCTGTAATTATCACAAACAAACCAATAATATATATTTTTAAATAAATTTCAGTGAAAACTAACCTTTTTAAAGACCTCAGTATTTCTAATCTCTCGGGCAGGTGAATTTACATGACATACGAACACGAGAGTAACAAAAACGAGTGACTTTTCAGAGCTAATATGTTCAGGACACGGATTAATGTAATAAAATACAGTTTGTTAATTATCAGGTCTTTTAAAAGAGAACAAATCATTAATTGTCCAGTTTTTTTTTCATCCTCTTTTTCTCTGTCGTGACTTTGGAGATTCACTTTGATGTTTTTTGCTTCTGCACTGCGACAAATCACAAAGTTAATTAAGCAAAGGATACGGTTAAACCGCTAATTAGTGACGCTTCACATGACGAATCACATGATTAAATTAGACAAATCGTATCGGACCGCCAGCGAAGGGATTTCTGCAGAGCTCGAAACAAAAGTCTCAGATCGATGCACGGGTGTGTATACATTTAACACAGAAAAATATCAATTATAACCATTGTGGGTTTTTGGAAGGAAATAGTTTGAACACTACACATCCTGACATCAGCAACTGACACACCTACTGTAGCCCCGCCCCTTATTCAGCTATTTAAACCCTTAAAAAACACCAACACACGTCTGATTAATAATGTCTGCTTCAAAATATGATAAAACATATGCTTTATGTACAAATCACGTGTGATCTCCGTAAACGTTCTGATCACATTAAATCAGGACGAATCCATGACCGCTGTTTGACCAATCAGTGACTTTCTGTTCTTTCTCTAGCTCCACCCACATGCCCTTATTGGGTGCTTATAATTTTTCTGGACAAGAAAACCGTCACCCTCTGTTTCTCGCTCTGCTGTGTGGAGTCATGATTGAAAATAAATAAAGGTACCAAACAGTCTCAAAGAATAATGGTACTAAATGTAAAGAACTAAATGGTACCGGTCCTCATCACTGGGTCGGTACTCCTGACACGGTGCAGTAAATGTGGCGTTCCCATCTCCTGCAGCTTAATGTGCAGCGCTGCACCTTTAACCAGCTTTTACACTTATAAAGGAACAATTTATGTGTCCTTTAAGAAAAAGTGCCATTTAGTCCCTTTGGTACCTTCATCCTGAAACTGTAGCGCGCAGTAAAGAGGAACTGTGTAGAACTTCACCTGGTAAGAGGATGGCGGTGGTGTTCTGGTGTCTCGGACGCTGAGGAGCATCTGCATCTTTTGGCAGGATTTCCACATCCGCTTTGGAAGTCATGACAAGATGCTGAAAGAGACATTTGTGTAAGACAGAGAGGGGGTGGAGGGGGGGGGGGGAGATAGACAGGAGAAAAGAGAGATGCAAAGAGAAAAAAAGAGTGAGTTTGTGTGACAGAGATAGAAAGCAATGAAAAAGCAAAAACAAAATGGATAGAAAGAGAAACAGACAGACACAAAAATATATCAACAAATGTGGAATTAAATAAGTAGATAGATAGATAGATAGATAGATAGATGTGTGAAACAAATAATTAGTCATACATAGATGGATAGATAAATAAGGACGTCAGACAAAAAAAACCAATTAGAGAGAAACAGAACCAAAGAGAAAGAGGGATGGATGGATCAAGAAAAAAATAGACATGAAGCACGAGAGACAGCAAAGAAGAGAGATGGAAAGAACGAGATACAGATAGAAACAGAATAAGAAAGATAGATGATGGATTGAAAGAGAGAGAGAGAGAGAGAGAGAGAGAGATTGAAATAAATGCAGAGAGACAGAGGAAAAAGAGATGTAAAGGAAAAAAGAAATAAGTGAGTTTGGGACAGATTGTGAGATGGAAACGATGAAAAGGCAAAAAGAGACAGACAGATGGACAGACAGAAATATATCACATAACAAATGTGGAATCAGATAGAAAAATAAATGTGTGACACAAACAAACAAAAAAAAAAAGAATTAGTCGTATATAGATGGATAGATGAAGGAAAAAGTCAGAAAGAGAGAATTCCAATCAGAGAGAAGCAGAACCAAAGAGAGAGACAGACAGATGAATGGACAGATGGATAGACACAGACAGGAAGCAAGAGAGACAACACCAAACCAAGACAGAAAGAAACAGAATCAGAGAGATGGATGGATTGCAAGAGAGACAGAAAGAGAGAGAGGGAGAGAGAGAGAGACAGAGAGAAAGAGAGAGACAGAGAGAGAGAGACAGGAAGAGAGGGAGACAGGAAGAGAGAGAGAGAGAGAGAGACGGAGAGGAAGAGAGAGAGACAAGAAGAGAGAGAGAGACGGAGAGAGACAAGAAGAGAGATAGAGAGAGAGACAGAGAGAGACAGGAAGAGAGAGAGAGAGAGAGACAGAGAGAGACAGGCAGAGAGAGAGAGAGAGAGAGAGAGAGAGAGAAAGAGAGACAGGAAGAGAGAGAGAGACAGGAAGAGAGAGAGAGAGAGAGACAGACAGAGAGAGACAGAGAGAGAGAGAAACAGGAAGAGAGAGAGAGAGAGACAGAGAGAGAGAGACAGGAAGAGAGAGAGAGATGGAGAGAAAGAGAGACAGGAAGAGAGAGAGAGAGATAGAGAGAGAGAGAGAGAGAGAGAGAGAGAGAGAGAAAAAAAAGAAAAATCATGATAAATCTAGAGCTGCACTTTATCTACTTCAACATGCAGTCAACTGTATCAGCTGAATAACAGCTAACATCTGGTTGAAAATCAGACATCTGCTTACCCTGCCGTCTATAGGTATCGTAAGGATAAAATTAGAATAAAGTACATTTTTAAATCCTACTTGAACTGTTTTTTACGACGTAGATTGCGGTATTTTTATAATAAATATAAAAATGCTTCCAGCGTATTATGTTAGAGTCATTTCTCTTTCCTTTGATTCTCTTTGTTCCTGTTAAATTTCCTCTCGCCTCTGTGTGTCAGCTCAGTAACACGTAGATAACACTCTCCCCAGTTTAACCCCTTAAAGTATTTAAGGTACTTATCTCAGAGCAAATTATTCAGTAACTACAGTGAAACTTACAGGAAAGGTGTTTAGTTAGAAGAGTGAGGAATGTAAGTTTGAACTCGCTGATACTGTAGGTGCCAATTCTACCTCAGATATTTCTTTTCATTTAATAATGTATTCGTAAGGCCACACAAACTATGAATCTGTCAAGACACAAGTAAAGGGTTGCTGTTCTTTTACTGTGCAAACATCCCTGTTTCTCTCTCTCACACACATACAGACACACAGCTGTGCTGGCCTCCTTCCCACTGTTCAGTTAATTTATAGATTCCCTGTGCCATACGCTTTGCAGAGAATAAAGAATGTTTGGGAGTGGTGCATGGCCGAGCTGTGCAACTGAACTCTACTCTACTATAATCGGACATAACATTAAAACCGTTATACATTATAACCAACCAGGTTTTGGGTTCCCTTTGTGACTCCTTTGGGCCTCTGGAATGTGCTGTGGTGTCTGGCATCATGACGTTGGCAGCATATTCTTTGGGTGATGTGGGTTCGGTGGTGGGGCTTCCATGAATTGGACTTGTTTATCCGGTGCATCCCATGGATGCCCAAACAGATTGGGATCAAAAGAGTTTGGAGATGGGGGTCAGAGGCTTTGGATCCTTTGCCTACTGGACACTGTGGGCTGTGGTGCACTGGGTGATCTAGTGCCTTTCTTTCGTGGCCAGCATTCACTTTTTTGCCAATTTGTGATGCATTGGCTTTTCTGTAGGATTGGACTGGACGGACTGGGTGAGATTTGAGAGCCTACGATTCCGTCACCAGTTTGCTGTTGTATAGTTAGTGATCAGTGTTATTCAGATCACCTAGCGGCAGCTATGGCTGATCGCTGTATATGAAATGTTATCTAGAATTGGTGCATTTAAGGTCTTATTTATTTAATAAAGATGGGGGAAAACTCCAAAATAATATTAATAATTTAAAAAAAAAATTACATTTATAATAGAGATTAACTAGTCGACCAGAAATGGCTGGTTTTCACTATAATCACCCTTAGATATATAAACGATTCTGTACCGAGCGCAGAAGCTCAACAAAGTGGCACTGCATTATAAAAAATGTAAATGTAAGATATGTACCTTAAAAGCCTCCGATCTGCCTTTTTCTCCAAACTCTGTGAGAGAATTAGTCTCCAACACAACTGTACACATGCAGTAAGTATAAAGTTATTTTGTATTGTTTAAGTGCTGCACTTGGTTTTTACGTGGGAAAACTAATGTTGTAATGAATAGGCTTATTAAACTTTTTTAAAGGTTTAAAATTGTAAGAAAAATCGTGGGGAAATGTAATATCTAATCAGAATATTTAAAAAAATTCACTATACAGTGGAACCTCGGATTGCGAGTAACCCGGTTTGCAAGCGTTCCGCAAGACGAGCAAAAATTTGAAATTAATTTTGACTTGAAAAACGAGCAAGCCTTACGAATATCACGTAGCATACATGCGCTTCTTGTTTTGACGCCAAGCGTCACATACACACATATACAGCGCGTGAGTGCACAAACACTAACGGAAACACTTATCTGTCGGGATTTATTCTAACCCTAACCCTACTTTTTTCAAAGGTAAAGTGCAAGGTTAATTTGTTTTTTATTTTTACTTTTTATTTTAATATTGTTCAATATTTCGTATTAATTATTTTTACGTATTGATTTTTTTGGGTTGTGGAACGGATAATCTGAGTTTCCATTATTTCCTATGAGAAAATTCGCTTTGATTTAGTGTTTTGATATATGATCCAAGGTTCCAAGGTTCCACTGTAGTTTTTAGTATTTAATCGTTACCACGTGTAGGTGTCGTGATAATATCGTATCGGGTGGTGACTGGTGCTTCACATCCCTATTATTGAACCTTTTAAAACGCAATACAAGACATATAGAGAGATAGCACTGAAAAGTTGCATGTCTGTGACTACACGTAGGCCTGTCCACAAAGATTTCTTACATTTTAAGCTACAAAAACACATCTTTGCCACGAATGTGTTCAAACTTGGGCTGCTATATTAGAAACCCTGCCAATACACTTGGCTCATTTTTTGCTGGGCTCTAAACTGTCCATACAGTAAGCACATACAGATAAGCTTAAACTAAAACAGTATGGCTTGGAGTGATGATAACAAAAGATATGTAAACTGTCTCCTGGATACTCAGCTTGTACAGGCTGTGAAACACTTAGACACTTGGCAGTAAAAGGAGTTTTAAGGCGAACAGCTCCTATTGTTATTTCAGCTTTTCTTATCATCATCATGAATTTGTTCAAGAGATTCATATGCGTGAATCTCTTAATGTTTTACCTAATTTATTTAGTTTTACTCAAACATTAATGAAACTAAACAATCTACTTCATTACTTTTTGATACACACCTACAAATTGAGCTAAATGGCATTATTAAAGTTGATTGGGGGTGATTCAGAGAGCATAGCTCTCCCTCAGATGAAAGTACATCTGATCATGTTATGTCATCGTACAATACACTGTCATTATTAATTGCATCTCCGTCATTCTGAAGTGCCTCTGCACCATCTGGGTCATTCAGTTCACGGCTAAGGTGAGCTACAAAGCTAACTAGCTTCTAACAAAAGACTGAATTCCAAATCCCACTCTAACACGTTATCAAAGGCAATACTTGCTGTGTGGAACAAGTGACACCCTACATAGAGTACAAGCTTTAGATTTTACACTCTTTGGGATTCTGACTGATATTCTTAAGTGGAATAAGTGGAAATATAAAGTTATATATATAAAGTTTCTCAAGACTGTCCACCACCTCCATAGTTTATTCTCCCAACCTTTTGGCTACATAGTACTGGTAATCATTTGAAACTACTTTCACCCCCGTTAGTCAAACTAACTGCCGGTCGTAAGCTCAATACTAGTTCCACAAGTCATGGAAGGATATGTGTTGGCTGGTTAAATAAATAAATCATGATCTGGTGATAATAAAAGTCATTTGTAGAACTGTTGATGAAAGTACAATCATATTTGCGGTCATGCTGTTGAATGGATATCAGCACAGCTGTAATATCTTCGACAATATGACTTAATTTGGTCCTAAATTATGATGTATGCAATCAGTCTTATCAAAATGATTTTACGGTGTGGTATCTCAAAAACTAATATAGCACATTTATCACCAGATTTACAACTACAAAAGTTGTTTGTCTAGTGCCTCTGACTCCAAGGGAAGTTACTGATAGGTATCGAAATTTGTGATGTATCGGTGTTGAAACCAAAATTTTTATACTGTGACAGCACATCTGTATAATGACCTACAGCTGACGTGCACATCAGAACAAAATACCACAAGCTAAGACATCAGTATGCAATTTTCAGTAGTCTTTGTGGCATGATTGTGTTAGGCATGCAACTAATAAAAGAAAAAAACATGTAAACAGCTTTGGAGATCTGGAAGTGCTACTATATTCTCAAGGGTAGAACTCCAGCACCCTGCCCTTCCTGCAATTTTGAAAATGTGCTGTAAAATAAAAAACACGGGCAAGTTTCAAGTGTGAGGGAACGGGAAATGCAGATCTATCTATCTCCCTCTCTCCCTCTCCCTCTCTCTCTCGATATGTATATATATATGAAATATATACTTTTTGGCAATATAAGGATCTTTTGGTAGAGGGTTGCTTTGCTAAAAATGACTAGCACCATTCTATAGGGATGTTTTCCAACAACGCAGCAGGGACGGACAGAAATGAGGGAAAGGGTACCCAGGACCTCAGCACGGAGCAATGGTTTACTGTCTAATAAAACACTGAATCAAGTCATTCAGCCAAGATAACTTTGGCACAAGTTCATGAATGTCCTTTAGTGGCCCTGTGTAGATTTTAGCATCTCTTAAGGAATTAATGGATTGGTGACCTTCCCCATCCAAACTAAGCAATCTTGAGAGGCTCTGGGAGAATATGGTTAAATCCCAAAGCAGTCTTGAGGATGTAGAAAACCTTCATTCATTCATCTTCTTTAACTATTTCATCTCGGTCAGTGTTGATTGACATCCAGAGCCTTAGGAAATTAGGAACATTAGACATAAGCTTTGAATATAAGCTAGATGAGATGCCGGTCCATTGCAGGGCACAATGCACACACAGACATTTATATATAGGGCTGATTTATCTTAGCCATACAATCAAAAGTCAGTATCCAGCCAGGGAGAGAGAACACTACTTCTTGTGACTGTAAATGCCTTTTTAAAATATATTTACAGACTATATTTTCACAGAGACGGTGTGAGCAATGGAAAACTGACTCCCTTATAATAGTTGACTTTTGTGTACTAGAAACATTAAGTACACTTTTAATTGCAGTTCATGTTTGTTAAGCAAAACATCCAATAAAAGTTAATTGAAAAATCGTGATGCCTTTTTTGTCAATCTTTTGGCATTTTAAATATATTCCTGCATATAATGCATCTTAACAGCTGCTTCATTTTAACAGCTTTTTCCAGTTTTCTTTGATGATAACAATGCTCACTCGCTATAACTCACTATATAAGCAAGCTATAAACCATATACAATTCCTGGCCAAAAACATTTACACACACTAATACGTCACTACAATGGATTGCCAGTTGGAAGGAAGAAAGTCAGACGACCCGCTTTTACTGTTTTAGCAGCTATTGCTAGCACTGCTGACTGATGTCAGCGCTCTACACATGCACAGAGGCAAAAAGTCGCATGAATTCTGATCTGACGTCTTCGTCCGAGTCGCATGTGTGTGTAACAGATATGTACCTGATCTAAGACTCCATACTGAAGTGACTCAGATCTGATCAGCCATACAAAATCACTTCAGGCTGGTAACGTGAACACAGTCAATACCCATTCCACAATTGATCATCAGTTTAAGGAAACCAATCAATTATTAATTTAGAATTAATTTAACCTTACAGTACAATGCTTCTTACACTCATTGTTTTCCTGAAATTTTTTTTCACCCTCTGTTTTTCTTTTTTGGTGGTTTATTTATATAACTTTTCCTAAAACCAAAGTACAACCATTTCTGGGAGTAGCCATTTTTACCAGGGAAATTGTAGAACAGGTCACTGTGAGATACATCTTCTGCCATTTTACACAACTGGGCTGTGAGCATGCTTGAGTGTTCCTCAAACTTTGTGCGTGTTTCTGGGCGGCAAAAAAAAAAAACATGCACAGGAAACCAACCGATCATCAACTATGGTCAATGACCATCCAGTCAATAGCCTTAGTTAATAAATATTTTTACTGTTTCCCATCATATTTGCTCATTAATTTAGATTCTCTTGTTTTTTAACTGTCCATTCATGGATCACACTGTAGGATTGTAGTAACAGCTTTATTAAATTTACATTATACATCTGAGTAGTTGAGGGTTAAGTTAAGGGCCTTGCTCAAGGGCGCAACAGTGGTAACTTAGTGGTCGTGGGGTTTGAACCTGGGACCGTCCAAATCGTAGTCCAACGCCTTAAACAATGAGCTACCCCTGACCACACCCCTTTAATGTGTGTTACTAAATTTAATGTGTGTTTCATTGCAATGAAAAAGAACGCTTATTCAGCCTGAACAAACTTAATTCTGATGCTTTATATAAGCTAAACAGCTCAGCAGACATATACTGTAAGCTTGATACTGTTATGTTTTATTAGCTCTAATTCATAATGTCTGCGGTAGAACATGAAGGTCACTGAGCGGTATAGCTGTAGATTCAATATAGATTCATCAGATAAATCTGTGTATTTAAAGAGAAAAAAAATACTGAGCTAAGGTAAAAGTGAATCAATTTTATAGTTAATAGTTATTTTTATGGAGTAATAACTGTGGTCGGAGTCACCACAGACAAGTGGAAAGCGGTCCAAACTCTCAACTGCTAAAAGCTACTGTCAAAATCCTGTCAGGGTCACCAATCACGATGTCCCGCCGGCGTGTTGACGTAACCACTGGAGCGTATACTTCCAACCTTTCACACACCCATTAAAACCAAAGTCTCCCCTTGTACGCAATCAAAGTAATCCACAAGACATGTGTCCTCTGACCACTACAACCACTGACTGCAAATCCTTACCCAATCGGTGCTGGGAGCTTCACCAGCCCTATGTTCATCCTCACAACACTGTTCTGAAACATCTGGTCTAAATAAACACATAACTCCACTCTATACTTAATCACATACAGACCCCGAATCAACACAGGCTGCTCTCTCAGTCTTTCCCTTGTTCAGTCACACCTTCTTCTAGTTTCTAAGTCTTCCCTAAAAGATCATTCATTCTGCCTGGTTCCTCCTTTTTTAATCTTCTCCATATTCGCTTTGCATGAACAACGTGACCTAATGTACTAGATTGTTCCACAAATTTAAAACTAAGACATGTAAGTGTTTTGCTTTTGAGTCTGATTACTGAAATAAAATAATGATTTAATTATTTCAATTATATTTAATTATTAATAATAGTGCCACTATAGCAAAACTGCAAACACACTGCATAATGTTATCAGAATTAATAAATTAATATAATGTAATACAACCATGTCATCATTTAAGCTGAAAAAATTTTTTATAGATCACACTTGCTAGTTTTATTTGTCTTCATTTATTACTACTTTTTTATTGCGTTCTATAGACAAAATTTCACAAAATTTGTGCGTGCCATTTAAATACAGATAATAAACTGTAAGGCCAAAAGTATGTGGACACCTGACCATCACACCCATATGTGGTTGTCAATCATTCCACTGCAAAACCAGATGGATTTAGCCCCCTTTCTGCTGCTACAACTTCTCTGGGAAGGCTTTCAACCCTGTTTTGAAGCAAACCTGTGGGGATCTTTGTTCACTCCGACACAAAAGTATTAGTGAGGTCAGGCACTAATGTCAGGCAAGGAGGTCTGGTGTGCAATCAACATCCCAGTTCATCCCAAGGGTGTTCAGTTTATTGCAGGTCACGGTCCTGTCCTCCTACGTTCTTCCACTCCATCTTGCATCTTGGTGCACAGGGACACTGCTATGCTGGAACATGTTTGGACCCCACTGTTCGAGTTTCATAAAGAGTTCATGCTTTGGAGTCGGTCAGGTCTAGGATCAGCAATGTTATGTGGAAATAAAATTAAGTCAGCTGATGCCCTGAATGATTCCAGGCTCCAAATTGTGAATGTGTGGTTCTGGGAACATGAGGAATCACTTTCACACATGAACTGGCCACCACACTGTGAACCCTGATCAAAGCTAAAGTGAAATGAAATCTTGGAGCGTGTGACTCTTTTTTGGCAAGGCAGGCTACTTTAATGTCATTTGACTGGTATGGGCAGGTTGTCAAGTGTGGACTTGGCTTTGAAAGGGACTCTTGGAGACCACGGCACATGTGAAAAGGATTTTCTTGCAGTTTTGCCATTATACACAGTATAGATTAAATTAATAGAGACTTAATCGTGACAGAAACTGAAATCTCTTGTCAACATGTACATTAATCACCAAAAGTCTGACAAGAAAGAAATTCCCAGTTTAGCTGCAAAGGTTTGAACTGACTTCTTTGGCCCATCCATTATAATCTGATTTATGATCCCACCACATTGCACATACTGGTACTTCATCAGACAAGGTGAAAGACCCTCTTAGGCATGTCAGCATTTTTCAACCTCTGCCATGTCAGATCTACAAGCGCTTTATAATTTAGGTCAAGTGGATGACAACAATGTTAATCCTTCTATTCATTGAGCAGCTCCAATTCTTCTGGTGAGGTACAGCTCTCTTTTCTTGTCCTTTTACTGTAGTCAGACAGACATCACATTCTGAGACATTTCACATTTCTTGATTTAAGGCTTAAAGGAAAACATACACTGTGAATGATTTGCTATTGATCTTTAGAAAATATTATCCAAAATTTATTTTGTGATGAAAGTTATTAGGTTTTTGGTTTTAAACTTCTTTCACTGCCATGTCCTTTATGGTTTCTGACATTGCCCACAATGTCGCTTGACTACCTTATGATCCTGGTGTCAACAACCACAGTTTATCCTCCTAGTCATTCTGCCTTGATTTATTAGGCATATAAATAAGATTGCTTGTTGGTTCATGATGCAAAGATCTCTTCAAATATTCCTGAATAGGAAGCAAACACACCCAAACAATAGCACCCCTTATTCCAAATATCTTGTACCCTGCAGCCTCTTTACTTTCTTTTATCTAAGAGTAGACTTTATTAAAGTCACAAGAGCTTTCAACATGGGCACTAGACCCTGCTAAGTTTTCTGTAGCTCTTAAGTATTGTGAAAGTGGAGCCTCTTTTTCATTACCTTCAAAGCAGGAGCCTGGCAAAGCTCCTGTCCTGTGGAGGGTTTTAAAGAAGAAAAAAAACCTCAAACTTTCCGATCTGATGGATCAGACGGTTTTGATACATTTTCTAGACCCACAAACTCATGTCCAATATTGCTGGATGTAATTCAAACTATATGTTTTTATTAAAACTCTAATACGTTATAACTTCAATTGAAAGAACTAATTCACAGAGACTTGTACGAAGCCTTGGAGTAAATGCATAAAAAAAAAAAAGATGTTAGGGAGAACCATATACTTGTTAAAATGTTGAAGATTTCTGTAAGGAGACATTTATTTGTATGGAAAGAGCACCGGGTGTTAGTGTGTGGTAAGGACAGAGGACTCGGGCTTTCGGGTACCGTGACAGACTTCAGGAGAGGGAGGGAAAAAAGGGGGCTGGGGAGGGAACAGTTTACGTCTGTTAGAACATAAGTGATAACAAGAACTAACTTGTTTCATGGACACTCCATAACATTAACTGTAATTATAAATAGTTATAGTGGCTGTGTGGAGTTTCTGTTCATGTCCTGTTTAAGTATGTCTTATCTTATGTTATCCATGAGGGTTTCCTTCTGGTTCTCATGTTCCCTCCAACCTCATAAAAAATAATAATAAACTGGCACTAATTGTGTGTATATAAATAAGGGAGTGCATGCACTTTACCCTTGATAAAGTGATTACTATAATCTGTGTTACAGAAATAAAACAATTCAGACCACATCACACCACCCCCTGGTGGATTATTTTCCTATAACAGCACAGCCAGTCATGTTTTATCCCTTTCTTAATGAATGCATCTGACCTGAAGGCACACAAGCTTGGAAATGTGCGCTGAATAATGAATAAATAGTTGAGCTGATTTCCATTAAAATGCAGAAATTCATTATAAAGGTCTTCTGCCATGTCTGTGCGTTCTCTACAGAGTGGCATGCATGATGGCATACATGGTGCTTTGCATGGTTCATTTTGTGGCATGTTGCGCAACATTTCTCTACTGTTTTGTGAAGTTAAACAAGCAAAGTGTATAATAGCCAGAATGCAGGCATGCAAATGTAATCTGAAATGAATTAATTAGGACAGTACGCATGACAGCACTTTTGTAGATTCTATGGAGATGAAGAACACCTGTAACATTACGAGTGAGCTATGTGAGAAACAGACTGCTTTGCATTCCTACAGGATGTACTGTTTCATTTCAGAATTTGCAAAAATGAATACACTGAGATTAATTTTAGTGATAGATTTAGGGCCCGTAGTTCAGAAACTATGTCTTTGGTCTAAAATATACACACTTTATTGTAAGTTTTAGGATGATAATGCAGCATTTACGACTTTATAGTTTGATTCCTGTCTCAGGGTCTGTGTGGATGTTCACCCTGTGCTTGGTGGGTTTCATCCGGGTACTCTGGTTTACTCCCACAATCCTAAAACATGCAGATTAGGCTCACTGGTGTTACCAAATTGCCCCTTAGTGTGTGAATGAGCTTGTGAATGTTGACCAGAGGTCCTACCACAATCGTAAAAATGGGAATAAATACAACCATTGGGCTCCAAGGTTCCTAGATAGATGGATGAATGGATTGTGGTGAACTTTTTTGGTAAAATGTACATGTGTATAGTGTGTATTTGAGTACTTTACTGAAGAGTGCAAGAGAGCATTTTTTTTTTTTTTGCAGATCTGTGTGTTTTATCCACAAAGCACCAGCACGTTGAAATAAACTAGTAAAGTGATGTGTGCTATGGTTTACTTTTACAGGTGCAGAGGGAAGCGTCCGAGCATCTAGAGATGAGCTGTCATCATGCATATCGCGTTCTACAGCATGCACGTCATGATGCATGAGCAGACATGAGTATTTGCTCACCTGCCGGTCATGAGCTGACTCCGGGATGGACTGCACAGCGGCTGCACGTAGTAATTCTCCAGCTTCACTCCGTTCGCCGCGAGCCAGTCCAGTGTCGGCGTCTTGATTTCGGACCCGTGATACCCGACGTCCCTGAAGCCCTGGTCGTCCACCATGACGAAAACGATGTGCGGCTGCGAGCCGGGCTTGTCCACTTCATTTGAGCTGGGGTCAAAGTTCTTCGTCCATCTTCCGTATCCGGAGGCGGCCGCGCTGCAGAGGCAGAACCCGGCCAGAACCCCGAGCACCAACATGGCCGCCTCTTCAGCGCACCTCTCCGCTCACACCATCCGCCTTCACTGCCAAAGTCCAAGTGGCTCATGAAGGTCTACATAATGCTGGCTCCCTCGCAGCGCGCTGTATGTCTGCGCGGCATGCTCGGAGCGCGTGTGTGTGCGCGCGCGAGCGTGCGCGTGCGTGCATGTGTCTCAGCTAGAGGCGGCGCGCGCCAGCGGGTGGAGCAGAAGCGCTTGGCAATTAGGTTTATCTGCCTTAGCGTCTTTTAAAAACGAAAAGATTTCCTCAGAAAACATACATTGACATTTGAATAAACATTTAATATATGTTTTAAAAATAAAATCACATCACACTCTAGGAGTATTTTGAGCTTAATACTACGGAACTTACATTCCTTCATTCTCCAAACTTCATTCTCTGTTTGGAGAATGAAGCAAATATTAATTTCCACAAAATCTGCAGCTTCAGTGTTTCTAGATCTTTTTGTCAGATGTTACTATGGTACACTGAAGTATAATTACAAACATTTCATAAGTTTTTCTTTGACAATTACATTAAGTTTTTGCAAAGAGACAATATTTGCCCCTTCTGTTCAAAGACATCTGCAATTCGCCCTGGCAGGCTGTCAATCAACTTCTGGGCCACATCAGACTGTTGGCAGCGCATTCTTACAAAATCAATGCTTGGAGTTTGCCAGAATTTGTGGGTTTTTGTTTGTCCACCCACCTCTTGAGGACTGACCAAAAGTTCTCAATGGGATTAAGGACTGGGGAGTTTCTAGGCCATGAATCCAAAATTTCAATGTTTTCTTCCTGAGGTACTTAGTTATCACTTCTCGCCTTATGTCAAGGTGTTCCATCAAGCAGGAAAAGGCATTGTTCGTCACCAAGCTGTTCTTGGGTGGTCTGGAGAGGTTGCTCCCAGAGGATGTTTTTGTACCATTCTATATTCAAGGCAAAATTGTGAGTGAGTCAACTCCCTTGGCTGAGAAGCAAACCCACACATGAATGGTCTCAGGATACTTTACTGTTGGCATGACACAGGACTGATGGTAGCGCTCTCCAGACATGCTTTTTCTGGGAAAGGGTCACATCAGAGAAAATGACTTTACCCCAGTTCTCAACAGTCCAATTCCTGCACCTTTTGCAGAATATCAGTCTGTCACTGATGTTTTTCCTGGAGAGAAGTGGCTTCTTTGCTGCCCTTCTTTAAATGTAAAATAAGAATAAGAAACTGTACAAAAACATCCTTAGAGAACAACTCCTCTCAACCATCCAAGAACAATTTGGTGACGAACAATGCCTTTTCCTGCGTGATGGACAAAAAAAGGTGATAGCTAAGTGGCTCTGGGAACAAAGTATTGAAATTCTGAATCCATGGCCAGGAAACTCCCCAGACCTTAATCTCATTGAGAACTTGTGGTCAATTCTCAAGAGGCGGATGGACAAGCAAAAACCCACAAATTCTGACAAACTCCAATCATTGATTATGTAGTCAGTTAGTGGCCCAGAAGTTAATTTACAGCATGCCAGTGCGAATTGCTATGTTTGCATCTTCTCTCAGTGTTCTCCGCATGCTTTGTGAGTTTCCTTCCCACAGCCCAAAGACATGTGTCGAAGGCTGATTACTTTACAGGGTTTGACTAGAATTGCAAGTGTGTTTGGGCCTGTGTCCTGCAGTGGGTTGGCATCCTATTCTGATTCAGGGTGTCCCCTGCCTTGTGTCCTGAGCTCAGTGGGATAGCCAAAAGGCCCATGCAACCCTACACAGGATAAGTGGCATGGAAAATGAATAAATGACAGTTGACTGGGGATCAACTGTTTGTGAAGCTACCTCCTTCCAGATCTGAGATCCTTCCCACAATCAATGTTTGAGTTGTGTTCAAAATCTGCTGTTAATATATACAGTATAGGCCAAAAGTTTGGACACACCTTCTCATCTATCTGTCAATGTGTTTTCTTTATTTTCATGACCATTTACATTGGTA
>JAQMYJ010000015.1:979830-996899 GCA_030014305.1 Clarias laeviceps
CACACCCACACACACACACACACACACACACACACACACCCACAGACACACACACACACACACACACACACACACACATACACACATACACACCATTAAAAACTTTAGAACAATCAAACTTTTTTCAAAAAGTTTTAACTTTTTTTTTTAATAAAAAGTTTAGTACCTGCCATTAAGCTGCTCCCTGATGAAGACGTCCCTGTAAGGAGATGTCCACGTCCCCAGGTTCTCCATCCACAGCGCCACCTCGTCAGCCGTCCACGCACCCAGCGGCTTCTTCACCAGACGCTCCACCTTCAGATCTCCTGCACTCCAGTGATACACCAAAAACACCACCTAGCATTCACACACACACATAAACACACACACACACACACATTCTTATTGAAAGAGTGACGTCTTCACATTCCAGGAAACAACAAAGACATTTCCTGGAATTCTATCATTGCAAAAAAACATGTGGTGTGTGTGTGTGTGTGTGTGTGTGTGTGTGTGTGTTGAATGACGTGTCCTGTCTTTATTTATCCACAGAGATGTTTATTCTTTATATACACCAGGATGTTAGGAATCTGGCTCAGTCATAAGGTAGCGCCCCCTTGAGCACCCCAGTAGGGCAGCTTGGAAGTACTGAGACTTGAACGTCTGCTCTTCTGATCAATAATCCAGAGACTTAACCAGTTGGTCCACCAAAAGTCCAGCAAAGCTCAGGGTTCTTTGTTTAAGTCTCTTTGAGATGATTGTTAATAAAATACGGTGTAAAATGACCATTATAGTATAAATCCATTCAGGCATCTATTATCTATAACGCTTATCCTGTGCAGGGTCATGGGGGGTCTGGAGTCTCTGCCAGGGAACTCAGGGCCAGTGGTGGAGGTAAGTCAGGACATTTACTTCATTATTCTACTTAAGTGCATATTTTATTCATCTGTACTTTACTTGCGTAGTTTTATTCGATTATACTGTTTATGTTTGCTCGGCTCAAATGTACAGCTAATATCTGTACTTTTACTTAAATACATTTCCGCTTAAAGTTGCGTAACATCACCCCAGGGTGTGTAGTAATTGAAGCAGGTCGCCACCTGCTGAATATTATGCGTAATTGCGTAACTTCACCGTGGGAGGTCAATGGTGATTATCGTTGCGTTTATTCCCATTTTACGACCGTTGTGGGATCTCTGGTTAGCATTCACACACACATTCACACACACATTCACTTATAACAAAGAGTGTAAAAGTCATTTGGGTAAAGTCGGTCCACTTGGCGGCCATCTTGGCTCCCAAAAGTCTTGAAAGGGATCGACTGAGCGTTTGCTGTAATCTATACTCACAGCAGTGAAGGTGAGAGTGATGAGTACTCCAGAAAAGAATCCTCCTGGACCCAGCCAGGGGTACCACCGCACAAGGGGCGGGGCAACTTGCCAGCGAATCACACGCTCCGCTTGCTTTAACACCTGCAGAGACCGAGCGACATGTGGGTCGGCCATGACACTCCGTCGTCTTCTCGTCACGTCGGCCTGGAAATGTTTCTCCACCAAATCCCTGCACAGAACACACACTTCACATCAGCTTATATAAAAAAAAAACCCTCTTGTTTCATAGCTGTTATTGAGCCTCTGGGTTGCCAGATGTTTCTTGATTACAGGTATTAAAGATTAGCTTTACGCTTTTTCATTAGCGTCTTGGTCACCACCTTTACACACCCTCACCTTTATACCTGAAAATATAACTCAAAATATTTTTTTGTACAAGAGTGTAACCTTTTTTAATCAAAAAGTAAAAAATAAGACTAAAATGATGATATACAGTGGTGGCCAAAAGTGGAATTCACTGTTTAAAAATAAATAAATAAATAAAGATAATAAGAATAATTTGATAATTTATATAATAAAATTTGTATATAGCAAGTAATATTTAGTAGAATAATATTTAGCCAGATATGCTAGAACTAATTAGTGAAGTCACTATTTTGTGCACACAGAGAACTACAATACACCGCTGTATAGTATGAATAAGAAGATGGTGAGCTTTACAGAAATTCTAATAGGAAGCGAATACATAACCAATGTACATTTACAGCATTTGGCTGATGCCCTTATTTTTGAATGGATTTGAACTCTGACCTTTGAGCAATTTCCCTCTGGCATTAATAAAGTTCTTTGAATCTTGAATCTTGAATCAATCAGAAGTTCCATAGACCATTGCTATATAGTGTAGCACGAACAGTCCTAGTTATAACTAGAGATGAGTTTCTGTAAGAATATATGAAGTGTGAGTGCTTAGCCACAGCAGAAGACCTGTACAAGTACTCCCCGACTTACAAACATTCGAGTAATGAATTTCCGCAGATATGAACAGATCGCGGTTCTACTTCCAGTTCAATCACAGAAGTAGCTCATGTGTATTGTACAAAAATTGACACTGCAGTGAGCGTGTGTGTGTGTGTGTGGGAGAAATAAGTCGGCTTCACAGGTTTCAATGAATCAGTCCGGGAGCACGATGATTAAAAATGTCTGTCATGATGGTGAATAATCCTAATTTTGGAAAATTCCCACAAAAGTGTTCACAGTCCAATACAGTGAAAAGCAGCTGACGGAATGGCATCCACGATTCCCCACACTGTTACATTTCTCATACCAGTAAAACCTTGGATTGTTAGTAATTTAGTTTGCAAGTATTTTGCAAGACGAACAATTATGTAAAACAAATTTTAACTTGATAAATGAGTGAGGTATGGCACTACTATCTACTGTTTCCTTAGGTGCGGTTATGGTTTTTGGCCACATGAGGGCAGTATTAAAAAATGGGGACATTTATTCAAGTGGATTGATATGCTTTACATTGTATATTTGTGTCAAAGGCATATAAGACTCAATTGGTCGGACTTAAGAACAAATCCGACTTATGAACGTGCTCAAGGAACAGATTTATGTATAAGTAGGGGACTACCTGCCAGGCTTCAAATGCTCTGTGAAGAGTTCTATTAACACTATTAATCTGATATTGGCAAAGTCGCTATCGGCCGTCAGGGTGTTAGCTGAGCAACAGTCAAAAATTAAGTCTGATAATAACTATATCTGCTCAATCAAGAAGGAGAACCATGTAAATGTATAAAAATAACAAAAAATAAATAATGTTGCATAATAAGTGTCCTTTAACAAAGGGCCATATTCCAAGATGACAATGCCAGGATTCATTGAGCTCAAATTGTGAAAGAGAGGTTCAGGACGCATGAGACATCATTTTGACACATGGATCAGCCACCAGAATAACCCCATAGAGTCCAGACCTTAAGCCCATAGAGAATCTTTGGGACATGCTGGAGAAGGCCTTACATGGAGGTCCGACTCTCACATCATCAGTACAAAATCTTGGACAGAAATTAATGCGACTCTGGATGGAAATCAATCTTGTGACTTTGCATTACACGCCTCCAAACCTTGAAATCTTTAAGATAATTAGATGAGGTTTAAAACCCCTGTGTTACCTGAAGGAGATGTTGATTTGGGGGAAACTGTGCCAGATCGTGCGACAGGTCGGACACCTGGTCTCCCTGGAGGACTGGACCCACATGGCAAGACAGTGACGACAGAAACTGTGTCCGCAGCTCAGCGTGGTGGGATCCAGCAACACGTCGTAGCAGCAGAGACACGTGACTTCAGGCAGCGAGATACCGTTAGCTTTAGCATCATCATCAAACTCTGAGATGTCGATGCAGCAGTCGGGGGGTTTGTGGTGAGGGTCTGCCATTGAACTGCAAACACACACTAGATATCAGAAATAAATAAAACTTCAAATTTAACTTCATCATTTAAATCAGTGATTTTCTTTCTGTTTGAAGATATTTTCTCCTTTAATAGACTAGGAATTATTATTTTTTTGAAAAAATAAACAGAGTAGTAAAAGTATTACATATCTTTCTGTGTACTATATTTGTTGAAATCATTATAAAATAGATTTATATAAAGGATTAATATAAAATAAGAAAATTGGTAGTAGTTATTTTTTTTTCTATATTTTGTAAAAAAAAATGTTTTGTCGCAAAAAGACTTATTTACAGTTACCTTGCTTTACACTACAGCAACAAAATATGTTTTATTAAACCCAGCTCTGGGGCTCAGTTGTTAAATCTGATTTAATCACAGTTTATTATTATCTGTAAAGGTCAGTCATATGTCCTCTAAACTCCTAAAAGTGCAAATGTTTTAAAGAAGAGCAACAAAATTCACAAGCAAAAAGTGTGAAGTCCTAAAAGATAAATATAAACAAGCAATTAAGTAAGAATTCATTAGCAAGAATTATTAAGAAATCCTTATGTACGTAAGGTGGGCGTGGTGTTTGGACACGCCCACCTGAGCAACCTGAGAAAGTCCGAAGAAGAAGAAAAGTCCCTTTTCAGGAAAAAAACTTCCAGTGGAAAAAAAAAAAGGGGGGGGGGTGGTGGAGAGAGAGATTATTATATTATATATATTATTATCTTCATGATTATGTGATACTTAATAACATAAATTTTTATTTAATATGAAATTATTTATCTGAATCTTTTCCCCTGATGGAGGTCTGCTGAGCGTTACGTTACGGCTCGGATTTTGATTTTGAGTTCAGGAAAGTCCCGCTGAGCAGCTGATTAACGGTGGCAAATAAAACACATGATGCTCAAAAACACAGAACAAGTGAAAGAAAAAAAATGCTCATTCTTTGCCAATACAGCAGGTTTATTGTTTATTATTTATATAAAGTTTCATGGCAGTAGGAGCGTCTCATGTAATAATAACCTCAATAATGATTACAGTTTAAGTTGACTACAGTTACTGTTCTTTTTATGTCTTTTAATGTACAGTGTGTGAAATCATCAAATATAATTCAAATATAACAAATAGAACTAAGATAGAGAGAGAGAGAGAGAGAGAGAGAGAGATTCAGCTGTACTTACTTCACTCCTGCTTGAGTTACAGATGATGAGCAGATGATCTGATCGGTTTTTGGCAAACATTCTAAGTGAAAGTAACAAGCTCCGCCCAAAAGCACATTTCCTCCTGCCCGTCACACTCACGAGACACGTTCACACAGCCGCTCAGGGTCAAGGGCCTCGACCAGAGCACAGCAATGAGAAAACAAAACAGTTACACCTTTTTAGACAGGTCACATTACTGACCTGCATCAAACACAGAAATGTCTGGAATTGGGATAAGAACTGTCCAACACGTTATTAAAACCTGAAATAACATTAAATATAAAACGTATTAAGTATTAATTAGTAGTCCATTAAGTATTAAAAATAACAAACCTGGAAAGACTTTGGAAATCCATATGAATTTTATTTAATACTTATTTCACCTGTACAATGTCTTTGCCATGCCTACCGTACGTCCAGGCTTTTCTCAAAACTGCTCGAATGGATTTATCTCATTTTGCTCTGAAATTGATCATGATGTAACTTTGTGATTTGAGCAACTTGATGCAGTGTGTGCTTTCAATTTTCTTTAAGAAAGAAAATAAAAGTAGATTCACTGGGACGCCATGAACTCTTTTAGGAAATCCCCGCTGAGAAGCTGATTGACGGTTACATATAAAACACAACAGTTTCAAAGAAAGAAAGTGAAAGTAAAAATATTCATGCAGGTTTATAGGTATATTTATGATAAACTTAGTGCAGGACACATGATGAACATGAGATAAATTATGAAGTCAAGCCTTTCTTTTTATCAAACCTACACACACTTTTAATTTTTTCATCTTGATTAAACCTACGGTTACAGCCGTACCTCTGAATGTTACACTGACACTGGAGACTCCTTCCAGTACAGTTACAGAAACACACTTCCCCTCAGACATCATGGATCTTAAAAAGACCTGTTATCGTCTGCTTTACCCATTGAACACACAGTTACTATAAAAACAACATCGGAGGGAAAATGAATCAACAACCTTCTGACCAATCAGAGTCGATGATGAATCAATGAACCTCTGCTGATTGATGAGGAGCGATTTTGCTCTTTCAATTTCTTGAAGTCATAAACAAGCAATAACCCCGCCCCTGACTCCACCCACAAACAAATCCTGTGTGACGTTCCAACGCAAACTGATGTGTCTTAATTCATAAATCCTAATGATTTAGGAATTAATGAATTAGAAAGTAAATGCAAACACCTTTCACTCTGAATGACTAAAAATGACTCAACAATTTTACTTCAACATAGGTTTTCTCTTTCCCTCTGCTTTTTTGACCAAGTAGTACATTGTTCTATTAACTTTCAAAAAAACAAAAAAAAACAGAACAATTACGCATGCAAGATGTGTGATTTGGCAATTTTTATTACTGAGATGATGAGAAATGACGTCACCGTAGACTTTACGTAAAAAACTTTACATTTTTTATTTAAAAATGTTCTGTTTTTAAAATAAATTTTTAAAAAACTAATTCTTTTTCATAATATATTGTAAAGAAAAACCCCTTAAATAATGGACCCTTATAATATAACCCTTTAAATAATTATTTTATTCCTTGAAATGCAACACTTATTGGTTAAGGTTTGGAAATTTAAATCATTTTGCTCTTGTCATATTCCGCACTATAAATTAATTCTAATATTTGTATATTTTTTTGTACTTCCCATTTTGTAAATTTTGTTACCAAGTAATTAAAATTTATTCCCATTGTTTTATTTTGCAAACTTAATTTTCAATTAAAATTTTATTTCAAATTATATCTTTATTCTAAGTCTAGTATATATTGTATACTGTATATTGTTGTGCAATTCTACTTTCTGTGAAATTTTTCAATTAAAAGAAAGAAATAAATTAAAAAAATGCACGTTGTACTGTGTATGGTTGTGTTTGTGACATTTTTATTGAAATTTAATAAACATGTTTCATAGAAAGCTCTTCTTGTACAGCGATACAATATTTTTATCGCATCGTGCACCGCTGGATGAAACGACAGACACGACTGCTAGACTGTAGGGTTAAGCCAAAGGTTTAATAAAAAACAAAAACAAAACAAAAACAGCAAACGAGTAAACAATCACAGAAGATTTGCATAAATACATTGATCAATAACATCTTTAATATAAAAGCAATACAACGTACAGACGAGCATCTGAACAACAAAATAAAAAGAGAACAGTGCATTTGTGCAGAAAACATAATAATGTAAGTGTCGTCTGTGTGTTTAAGAAAAAAAGGAAGAAAGAAAAAAGCTTTGGTGCAACAGGTTAATTAAGATCTTTCCGGAGGATGTTTTTTTTTTGCTTTTCATACCGTATTTTCTAGACTATTGGACACTTTCGGATAAAAACAAACAAAAAAACAAAAACAAACACAAATGCTGCAGTAGTCGTACGGAATACGAGGAGAAGAGAAGCTTTAAGAGCCATCACACGTGCCGGGTTGATTTATTTTCTCAAAATTGACAACATTTTATGAAGGAGTCTCATAATCTGGAAAATACGGTACTCAAATCGAGAAAGTGATCCGAGAAACCAGAAGTTTTTTTTTTGTTTGTTTTCTGCTGTATGAACACAAACTCACTGAAACACACTGAAACACGTCACAAGGTCGACGATTACAGGCAAAGAGTTTAAAACCACGACGAATTACAACCGCAACACGGCGTTTTAGCACCTTTTGCATAATCAGGAAAAAATAAACTGCTGTGGAAATGAATCTTGAATAATTAAGCACAAGAAAAAGCGCCAAAGATACAAATCAAATAAAACACTCGTAAATCCAGTCTTCGTTTACAGCCTGAGCGATTCTACCCACGCCGCAGTAGACGGTTAACTTTTTTTTGTCCATCCCTGCATTTCTTCGTCCTTCAGATTTCGGACTCGCACCTTTAAGGTAGAAATCTCTCGTCCTCCTCCCGCGCAGTACAAAAATAAAACTCAGGAACTCAAACAGGCATAAAAAAATAAGTGCTAAATAAAGGTTAATCTCTCTACAGTTGTTTTCAGCTCTATAAAAATAGTTTAAAAATCTAACAAGAAGTCGGTACAGTGTCTCAATATGTTCGCCTACACCGTATCTGCGAATGTCGGCCGTCAGACAGACAGATGAGACGAGGTCGGCGGTAAAAACGAGTTTAAAAGAAAATCTGCGACTTTGCTCCTTCCCTCCTGAGACGCCGCCACGTGAAGGCAGAAACGTGACAATAAGTGGTGTTTATCTGACACTGGTGTGAAAACGACAACGATAACTACAGAGAGGAGTGGGAAAAAAAATCTAATAAACCATGACCGCGTCGATATGACGCGCGACTAGCAAGTCCAGGATTTACTCTAACATTCAGCATTAAAAAACAACAACAACAACAAAAAAACCTTAGGACTCTTTACAACTAAATTCTTCAAATGTTAAGCTAAATTTATAAAATACTAAAAATTAATAATAATAATAGACTGGTCAAAAGTTTTCTTGGAGAGAAAGTACATAAGTAATGCACAAAAATAATAAATAATATATAAAAAAAGAAATAACACCACATGGCTAGTGATATGTTAACTGATTAAGGGTGCCAATACTATTGGTGTTACCACTAAATATAACCTATTCTGCAACCTATTCAAACTAATAAAATATTTTTTCCTCCCTACTATAGTGTAAGCATAAAAAAAATTATTTTATTTGAATACGGTTAAATTTTCTTAATTTCCTTTTTTTGTGTCTCTTTTTTGAGTTACAGGCTTGTAGCAAGATAAACCAAAAGTTCAGTAGTTAAGAAAAAATTCTAAATAATGAAAAAAAATATTTTATTATTAAATTATTCAGCGGAAAAAAACTGTTGTAAATGAGGTCTGAGGTGGAAAAACAAGACGTGAAGGCGACGTCAAAATCACTGGGAAAGAACAAGAGCTCGCTTTTAGATGATTTGGCAAATTCAGAAACGCACAGTATTGGACGAGAGAGAGAGAATTTGTACACACTCAAAAAAAAAAAGAAAAATCACAGAGTGAATAGCTTCACCAAGGCTCTCGCGCACACGCACTCTCGCACACACGCACTCTCGCACACACGCACTCTCGCACACACGACAATTGGTAGATAAATTAAAAACCAGAAGCTTAACCACACATGCCCTACCGCATTTCTTTTTTTAATCAAACAAATCAAGGTGCAAAATGATTCATGCGTTCACAACCCAGAAACATGCACAAGTGCACACATAGGCGTACACACACACACACACACCCCAAGAGCATTAGTCGACAAAGAAAACCCCCAGACACCCGTTCTTCATGAAAAAAGAAATAAAAGCCTGCCACAGCGCGTTGTTATCTTAAGGACACTTGAGAGAAGATTGCAGCGTTTCACTCAAACCAAAGGAGAGGACACTGCGTACGCTGGAGTAAAAATAAAAATATAGTTGTTTTAAAGCCCCCCCCCTCCAGAATGTAAACTGAGTAAAAAGTAAAGTATAAGGCCTTGCTGTTATTTAATAAGCAAAACAACCTGCTGTGGGATCAGGGGAATAAAACATACTGGAGTATTTTAGTTCTCTACTAGAAAACGTCCAAGGCAAGTGAGCCATGGTGCCAATACTTTAATACACTTTCCACTGACAGCCGTATCTCAAAAAAAAAAAAAAAGATCCCAATTTTTTCTGTAGTATCTCAAACAGTGGCTACACAGTGCGTTATAAGTGCATTATAACGGCACTAAGCTGCACCGAGCACACAAGGTGACCGTGACGCCGTTTTGGAATTAATTCTAAAGCTCCTCCCACGTTCCTGAACTTGGTCCTAAACCACTAGTAAGAGGGAAAAAAAAAAATAATAATAAAAAAAAAAAAACCATCGCAGGGACAGCGACAAAACCTTTGCTACATTGCTGTTTTTGAAAGTTTTAACCATTGTTGGAAACTAAGAAGGAAAAATCACCAACAACATTGTAGCAGTTTATTCTTTGATTGTAGCGGTTCAGGACTTCAAAAGGAGAAAATGCAAGTATTAGGTTTAAACAAACTGTGTGGCGTTTGAGAGGAACGACAATTCATAGCACAGTGAAAGGGGAAAGTTGGTAGACAGTCAGTCACGAGTCTGGCACGGTTTGTAATGGAGTACAGTACCAGTCAAAAGTTTGGACACACCTTCTAAATCAATGATTTTTGTTTAGTGACTTTCACTAAATTCTCTACATTCTAGAACGAGCCTTGATGTTTTTTCATAACTATGAAATAAGACGTATGACATTAGATAACATGATCAACATCACTAACAGTCAGTTGTTATTTTAAGACATGAAGGTCAGCTGTTCTGGATCAGGTCTCACAAGAACAGTGTCGTGTCGAGTGTGTTTGTAAAACCCATCAAGCTCCAGGATGATGAAACTGTCTCTCGAAGACTTTCCCAGGAAAACAAGACCAAAACTGAGCTCTGCTGCAGAGGAGAAGTTCATTTAGAGTCACCAGCCTCAGAAATCACCAGTTAACAACCAGCACCTCAGATTAGAGCCGTTATGAAGCTTTACAGAGCAGAAGTAGCAGATAAACATCTCAATATCAACTGTTCAAAGGAGATTATTGTGTGTTTTGGATAATAAACGCCTTCAGTATTGTTTTACAGTGTAGAAAGAAATAAACATTGGAATTAGAAGGGGTGTACAAACTTTTGACTTTCATGGCAAACATGTAGCCAGTTTGTAGATAATTAAGGCATGTGACATCACATGGGAGTCATTCAACCAGGAACAGTCAAGTTCAGTATGATTCAGGTTACACTCAGGAACAGTTCGGGAACGTGAGAAAGGGGCTTAACTCTAAAATATAGGATTTAATATTGAGCAGATATCCATCATGTAAAAACAAACTACACAGAAGCAGAAATAGAAAATATACTATAGATATATAAATATAAACAAACTGAAAACTTTTGCAGAAAAGTTTTAAAATAAAACTGGGCTAAAGTCAGAATAAATAAAACTACATTAATATAAATGACTACTCATCAGTGACTTCACTGTTTCTAGCCCCGCCCATTTTCCGGTTTGATTCTCTTGGTACTTTGCGATGGATATAACACGTGTGGGATTGTGGTTTTTGCTCCTGTACGCCACTGTGTGGTGGAAATATGCTTGAACAACAAAGAATAAATAATTTAAAAATACTGGAGAACGGTGAGGCGTGACGCCTTCCCGGCCTCTAGGGGGAGCTCTTACATCAGTCAGAATCATGATTTAGATTTAAACAGCGCAATCCATTATTACACACCTCATGATGCGAGAGGAAAAAAAAATAAAAAGCACTAAAATATATATATTTTTTAAATAAATCTTTCAGTAACTTTTCTGGCAAAAAGACAAGCCCTCTGTGGCTAAGAGCAGGCACTCAAAAACAAACAGGCGGAAAAACTAACTTTTTAACACAGCCTCTGTTTTTACAGAGACATCATGACTGAGGATGAGGATGAAGGAGGGCAGACAATTTTCAAAGAAGCTCATCAAGCCCTAATGGACAGAAAGGGAGGGGAAAAAAAAGGAACGAAACAAACAAACAATGGTCTTAATAGACACCCCTGGGGAACACCACTAATCAAACGGTCACTCAGAGCACAAACATGAGCTTGTCCTTCATCCTGTCTTCAGTACCGAGCTTTTTTCAGCTTAAAAGTCCACCTTTTCAAGCACCAGAACGAATCGATTCAATCGTTAAAAACAAACAAACAACTAAACCCACCCTCCCAAGAAAGATAAAAAAAAAAAAAAAAAAAAAAAAAAACCCACGAGACAGATGTTCTCCGTGGCTCTACGAGGTTTTGGATTTTCTGGCTCGCGGTGATGTTTTGTCCTCTGCTTTCATCACACCGTTGACGGAACCTCCTGAAAGACACGAGACGAAAGTAATGGGATTAACAAACGCTAGACAAGACAACTTTCTTCACTAGCTACACAGCAGCTTTAACACATGCAACCCAAACACACCAGCGCCACCAACAGGACAAAACTGGACTTGCAGTTTATCCACAAATAATAATAAAAAATTGGAAATATAATTCTACTTTCCCCTGATTCTAGTTTATTGGACACCATGATGTAGAATTCCCAGCGTTAACCTTATATAAAACTACTTTAAGAATTTAACAATTTCCTGCACATCCTGGTTGTGTGCCACACTGCCCCCTAGTGCTCAACTCATAATACATTTAACGTAGTTCTATGCAACTTGGTTTATGGGTCTGTAGCTTTGTACAAGATCGGCTTATGACAGTGATTTATTACTAAAAGACACACCTTACTTTACACGTGATCATATGGAGTAATAATAGTAATAATTACAGACATCTGCACGTTATATTTCCTAAACCAGTGCAAGAAAATATAAATGAGAATAAATCTATATTAAGCATAAAAAATTTTTTTTTTACGTAAACGTAATTTATGTGACGCATGTTGCTTGTTGGATGGAAGTCGGATAAAACAGTGGAGATGAGATGAAAGAGTCAGATTACAGAAAATTCTAGAACTGGAAGATGTACGAACGGAAACGGTTCCAGAATCGAGACGTCTGTGATTCTTCTGTGATTAAACACTCCTACACTACGTGTTCCTCTACACATCACCGAGACTGGGGCAGGGTTCCGGGGACGTCCTCACCCCGAGACGAGTCCTTTTTGCCCGGTTTGCTCTTGGGACTGACGGCCTTCTTCTTGCTGCTCTGGACCTGACTCTGCTCTCTCCACTTCTTCAGCTGGAAGTTAATGAACTTCCACATCATCCAGGCCTGGGTCAGACAAATGGCTGAGAGACACGTCATCCTGAGCGCAGACGACACGAGAAACACCAAACACACACACACACATTAAAACAGGAAGTGCATCACGCCTCAGCATGTTAGAAAAGACTTACTTCCACGTATCTGTCCGGTAAAAGCTGCAGAGATTCACAGTCGTGATGTAAAGACAAAACCGAAACACTACAAACGTTTGTCCCGCGTCTCCGACTGGAAGTCTGCGGATGGAGAGACTTTACCTGACCGTGAGAACGTTGAAGTTTCCCTCAGACAGAGAAAAGCCCTGGTTCTCTGTACGGGAGAGTCCGAAACCAAACGTCAGGACTGAGAGGGTCAGAGTCAGGAGACGAGCCACCACGAAGAGCAGAGCCCACAGCGAGAACCTGAGAGACGGACAGAGACGGACAGATGTTGCTATTATTATTACTATTATTTATCTTGCTTTCCTTTTCTTTTCCCCAAATAATGTTCATGAGTGTCACTTTATCTTTGATGGCACAGCAAAATGTCTACTCTTTCAATTTATATGTATTTATTTATTACTCTTTTTTAAAACTATTCTGTTTTCATCATCTCTCCTTTTTATTTGTATTTAGCTCTATTTTTTATATTTACTCCTGTTATTTTCTTGTGACTTATTTCTGAGCTTTGGCAAAGCGAATGTAAATATTTGTCCGGTTTGTCCAGGCCATTAAAGCACCTTTGAATCTTGAGGGAGAGGCAGTGGTAAGAAGTGGGAGACACAGAGAAAGAAAGTAGAGAGTAAATGGGGCTGAGACAGAGAGCAAGAGAGACGATCTGAGAGAGAGAGAGAGAGAGAGGAAGAATGAGAAAGACACTCACACAGAGTAAGGTAGAGAAAAACAGATACAGAAAAAGAGGTGAAAAGACAGAGAGGAACAAAGAGATGTAGGGAGAAACAGAAAAAAGTCGACGTAGACAGACATGCAGAGAGAGAGAGAGAGAGAGAAAAATGTAGAGACAAACAGAAAAAAAATAAGAGAGCGAGAGAAATAGACAAAAGAAATAGAAAAATGTAGAAATGGGGGGAGAGAGAGAAAGAGAGAGAGAGAGAGAGAGAGAGAGACAGAGGAGCAAAGAAAGATATAGAAAAACAACAAAAAAGGGTGAAAGTCACAAAGTTACTTTTTTCTTATTTATTATTATTATTATTATTATTATTATTATTATTTAGTAGAAACACTCAATGATTATAATTTTAAACTTCTGGATTTCTGGTTTAAAACACTTCCAGTAATTATTTATAAAAATCTTTTTATCAGTGCATCAACTCCACTAACACTCACTGCTTCGACTTTTTTTTTTTACAATGAAGTTAACGTTATTTCTGTTAAAGCCTTCAGAATAAACGTCACTCAAAATCTCCAGCGTATTCACGACTCCTGAAGCTGAAATCACACAACCATGACGCAGGGTCAAGGGTCAGGGGTCGGGTAGGAGGTGCTTAGGCGCGAGTGGCGTTCAGTCGGCTCAGTACAGAGAGCGCGATCTAAATCAGTCTCCACAGAGGAGTAAAGAAATAAATGAAGAGCTGGTGTGAGAGTGGAGGAGGAGGAGGAGGAGGAGGAGGAGGAGGAGGAAGACACACCCCTTCTGCTTGTTCTCGTTGCTGAAGTACATGAGACGAGACGCGTGGAACAGCAGCTCCACCAGGTAGTGAGGAACCAGAAGGACCAACCCTAGACGGTGCAGACTGGCAGAACACACACACTTGTCAGAGTTATAAAACATGGTGAAACGTCTCGGCGTCCTGAGAAACGTGAAGGACTCACTTGAGGACGTAGGCACCGGTGATGTGGACGATGTAAAGGCAGATGTAGTAGAGCTGACGAGGAATGTCTTCCTGAAGACACAGAGACGGGAAGGACACGTGATCCGTTAGTGTGTGTGTGTGTGTGTGTGTGTGTGTGTGTTGTGCTCTTCTAGTGAAATAATCAGTGTGATGAAGCAGAGCTCTTCTCACCACTAAACTATCAATACACTCAATAAACTGTGATCATTTCAGTTTCGCAATAAAGAGAACGGAACACAAATCTCTCACACACTCCACGACATCCTACAACCGATATCTGTACTTTCTACAGTGGTGTGAAAAAGTGTTTGCCCCCTTACTGATCTCTTATTTTTTTGCATGTTTGTCACACTTTAATGTTTCAGATCATCAAACTTATGTAAAGATCAATCAAAGATAACACATGTAAACACATCATGCAGTTTTTACTTTCTTTCTTTAACGCCATACCAGCTTTTACGGCTATATTCATGGCATTTTTGTTATTTAAAAACTAGATAAGATGTTTAAGATTTATTTTTTCTAAGAATTTTAAAAACATATTTGGATTAACTTGTTCAAAACTTTTTTTTAAAAGTGTCAACAGAATAAAACAAGTTCCTTAAAGGAGTAAAAGAGTTGCAGTCAAATAAAATATGTTTGATGGACAACTGGGTTCTGCATGATGAACATTGTGGTGGATTTTCGCTTGACAGTAAGAATGTGTGTTGCTTTCGTGTGTCCTATCCTGCACCTTGTATAGGTCACTTGATCCCAGCGATTTTTAAAAGGAAAAGTGTGTCTTGATCCAACGTTAGAGTTTATTTGATATAGTTTATTATTTAAACATTGGTTCCATTCTGATTGCCATTTATTGTTGATGTATTCATTCAAAACTGGCGTCAAATCTGAGAAGGGAATAAAACATCTGACTGGTCTTTTAGACGATGTTTCCTTGGCAGCTCTGTCCGCCTTCTCATTACCAGGGATTCCTGAGTGTCCGGGGATCCAACAGAACACTATGTTAAAATTATTAGCTTCTAAGAAAGATAACTTCGTTAGTATTTCCACTATTTCATGCAGTTTATAAATGAAGGTTTTTATTATTAAGGGAAAACTAAATCTAAAACGTCCGGCCATCTGTTTGTGACCGTAAGCTGAAGTGAACTTAGGTTCTGCAGCAGGACATCATGATCCAAAGCACACCAGCAGGTCCACTTCTGAATGGCTGAAGAAAAACTAAATGAAGACTTTGGAGTGTCCTAGTCAAAGTCCTGACCTGAAGCCAGTTGAGATGCCGTGGCGTGACCTTAAAAAGGCTTGAAAACCCTCCAATGTGGCTGAATTACAACAATTCTGCAATGATGAGTGGACCAAAGTTCCTCCACATGAGTCAGACTCACTGCAAATTATCGAAAAAAACACACTTGATTGCAGTTGTTGCTGCTAAGATCGGACCAACTGGTTATTAGGTTTAGGGGGCAAAGACTTTTTCACACAGGGCTATGTAGTCTTGGATTTTGTTTTCTCTTAATAATACAAACCTTCATTTAAAAACTTAAAGGCTACTGAGAGCTAATACACACACTGTATGTTTAATACTTAAGTAGGTTTTAAGGTTTTCCTCTAGCAGAGACAGACCTGGAGGACTTGTACTTATACTTAAGTCATATGTTTAACCTGCGATATCTCTGCTTTTACTCAAGTACAGGATTTATGTACTTTGGCCACAGTTAATCTCACAGGCCTGAAACATTACATACATTTTGCGTAACTCAGCAAACACGTGTAAAATACACCAGCACTAACAACTCTATATAAAAGCTGGGAATAACAGTCATGTGATATAATCTATATTATACACCAGTTAGTTCCGACTGAGTGATTCCACGAGTGCTGATAATAGACAGTAACAGCACTGTGAGGTGTAACTATATGTATGAGTGGGCGTGTCCCAGGTGATGTTAATGACACTATCTGTGGGTCTCAGTGTGGGTGAGAGTAGGTCTGTACGGTCCGCAGTACTGAGGAGAGAGCAGATATAATACAGTATACAGATCTAGAACATAAACCCTGGTGGACGCTCTGTGTGGTCGTTACCTTTCTGACTTTCTGGAAGTAAAGTTCCGGCAGGGCGTGGAACCAGTACGCCATCTGACAGATGTAGAAGAACTTCACCTGAAAACTGAGACAGAAAGGAGACGTGTGTGTGTGTGTGTGTCGGCTGGTGTAAGAAAAGAGATGCACATTGTTAATATCTAATACATGTTACATGGTTATTATTTTATTTCAAAGCATTTTTACAATCATTTCTCCAAACATTAGGTCTAAAAAAAACAAGCAGTTAATTTCTTTATCAGCCTCACTGATCAATCTTGTGAATCCGTGTTCTTGAAGTTAAAAAAAAATAATAATAAATGAAGTTGAGTGATGTGTGAAGGACACAAGATAAGACAGAAGTTCTAGTCATAGGACCACAAGCAGCTAGAAGTAAGATTCTAGATCACTCTGTAACTTTAGATGGCCTTTCTGTTCCATCAAGTGCAACAGTAAAAG
>JAQMYJ010000015.1:1078749-1090661 GCA_030014305.1 Clarias laeviceps
TCTTTTATACTTCCTGGTTCGCGACCGCATTACTTCCGGGTCCTAGTGCCGGTCGCGGATTTGGTGTGTATGACACAGCCTTTACAATGTAGAAAGAAATAGAAATCAGGAACGATCATGGAGTTAGAAAGTCACCCCAAACTTTTGAACGGTAGTGTGTGTGTGTATATATATATATATATATATATATATATATATATATATATGGTTCATTCATATACTGCAATATATGAATATAATATTTATATATTATTTATTATATTTTACATTATATTGCCATATATCTTTTCCATAAGAGTGAAGTCAGGTAAGATTTTAACCCAAATTATTTTCCAGTCCTCAGAACAGAACACACACACAACAGGAATTCCTACTTGGAAACCATAGGGCAGTAACGTGAAGTTAAATCAACATGACTGCTCACAGCATGAAACGTAAACACAGCAGAACTTCTTACCTTTAAATGACTTAGGACTGAGTTACACACTTACAACATGTCACAGACGATCGGCAAATGATGAAGAATGTTGTACGGGCTGCATTCGAGGAAGTCTGGCGACTGACAGGGCTGGAACTAAAAGAGTGATTAGGAGTTTATTTCCCGACAGAACATTTCAGAAAATTATGAGGTTTGAGCGCCAAAAGCTAATGGGAAAAACAAACAAACAAACAAACAAACAAACAAAAAACAGGTCGTGCTGCACCCACTGCGTCGTCCCCGAAAGCCTTCTGAATCATCCGAACAGTTTCCACGGAGGAACACTTAAACTTAACGCAAACATCGATGCGCGTTCGATGCTGTAGTCGCTCAGATGTTTTTAATGCGACTGATTAGTACGGCAACATCGTCATTACTCACGTCCACTCTCATTGGCTTCCAGGTTACATCGATGTCTCAGTATATAAACAGTGGCCGGACTTAAGGAGAAGTGTGTTTATGCAACATTTATGAAAGGAGTCTCCAGTGTCAGTCAGAGGAGACACTGTAACCTTCTGACAACTTCAGGATGGAGGGGCCTTTGCTGTGTGCGTGTTTTTTTTAAGAGAAAACAGAAAAGGCTGAAGAAAAAGCGACTGTTTTTACCTGCAATCATGTAACTGAAAACAGAAACTGTTACCTATTTTTTGTAAAAATAAATAAATAAATAAAAATCCCCACATTTTTCCTCCTTGGAGATCCTGTTTCTTCGAGGGATGTATCTTTTTTTCCTTTTCTTTCTGTGGTTGTTGAATATGAATCAGCTCGGGTTCGTCTGCCTGTCAGTGTGTTGTCTTGACCTCTGTCTGGAGCGACTGTAACACCAGGAAATCCCCCTAATAATCATGCTACGAGTCAACACTTGTCATCCGCCTGTCACTCGCACTCGTACACCAGCGGAGTAAATAAAACATTTCTGCTCTGGTATTTTGGGTTTTCCTGAATTCTTCCATCAGTGTACTGCACTCCAGAGTCAGTTTTTACATGTATTTATTTATTTATGTAGCTATAACACACTACAAAGTCTTCATCTCCTAATCTGATTAGCAAATTATTAGTTTTTTCATTTTTTTACGAGATCAGGGTTTAAATCATGCAGATGCCCAACATGTAGCACTATAAGCTGCAAGACAAGAAAGCTGTGTTATTCATCCATCATGCCTGTTTAATCCTCCATGCAGACAGACAGCTCGTACACACATGGACGTTTGCAGAAAGACACACACAGGTGACTCTAGTTAAACTCCGGACTATAAATAGTGGCACTGCAGCTCTCGCTCTGCGAGCCTCGTAAACCACATGCGGCTGCTTTCTCGCTCTCCTCACCGCATGTGGCCTCATTTCTCATATCTGTGGTGGGCAAGTAAATTCGAGAAGGAAAAAAAGAAAAAAAAGAAGCAAGTCTGAGTCCGTACCAGCGGCCGATAGACTGTTGAAGCTTACTGAAGTGTGCACAATCTGGCAACCGAATGAAAAGTGCTGGGCTGAGGCTTATTATTAAAGAGGTGATTAGTGTGTGAGTGTGTGTGTGTGTTGCTTTTGGTTGTGTGATAAAGCTTATTTTATGCCACAGCATTGAAACATGTGTTTACTCATTAAAAAGCAATTTTTTTATCTTTTTAATATATTTTTTTGAACAAGTGAGTTCATCTTGTTTCGTATATTATAGCAGCAATAAACACTTGTTCCATGCATGCCACAGAAAACTTCACCTTGAAAAAGCAATTATTTTTAAAATATTTTTATTATATATTATTATTATTATTATTATTATTTATTACAGAGGTGAATCGTCCTCTGTTCAGGTCCCTGTGAATGAGCTGTTACCATAGAAATGATAACGTATCTGTCAGAGCTGCTATTACAGCAAGTTAATTAACACTTTCTATATTAATGTTAATTAATGACCACAGCATCCTAAAAATGTCAAAGTGGATGTGGAACATGCAGGAGGAACAGGGTCTAAATAGAAATATGTGCATTTATCAAATTCGTACTACTTCCTGGCGACACGGTGACGTACTGATTAGCACTGTCGCGTCGCTCCTCCAGGGTGCAGGTTTGACCTGGTTCAGGAACAGCACCATGCAGGACAAACGAGCTCTACAGAGGGTGGTGAGATCAGCTGAGAACATCATCCGCACTGAGCTCCCTGACCTGCACTCAGTCTACAACAAGCGCCGCTGGACCAAGGTCAGGAAGATGGTGAAGGACCTCAGCCACCCCAACAATGGACTGTTCCCTCTGTTGTTGTCAGGAAAGCGATTCCGCTCCCTGAAGACCAACACAGAGATACTGAGGAGGAGCTTCTTCCCACAATCTCTTAATCACACACCACACAGGACTAAACACTCTGATCTGCTTCCTCACAATCAATCTCACTACACTTTACCCACTGCGATGCTCATACAATGGTCACAACTGGCCTCCACGGTTACTAGTTGGACTACAGAGGTTCCTAGATGGATGGATGGTACTTCCTAGCCGCATCTCTGTCAGGTCCCTGTTATATTAAATGCTCTGAATGTGACACAGGCGCTCTTACAGTTTGTCCTGCTGCATGCCAGAAGAACATAATAAGAACTTAATGAGGCCTTCTCCAAACACGGCATGGACCTGCTCAAGGTCATTGTGAGAACTTCATTGATGGAGCAACAACACCATGACATCGCAACGACAACTCAGTCAGTCAGAACTCCATCCAATCTTTCCCGCCTGCGCCATGCTTGTAGTACGTGATTGAAATCCGTAAGAGGTGTTAGTTACTCCGTTAACTGGTCAACACTGTCGTTACTACATCCTTATTACATGTCTTGCTTTCACTACATCCTCATGAGGCTTTTTTAAACATGTCCAAAAAATGTGGCAGCTCCACGTCAAGGGAGACAAAACAGCGTCCTTATCGGTTTCTACTGCGTTCCTGCCAAGTTGTACAAGTTCTTACTGCATTCAACTATTTTTTTGTAGACGTCGTGGCAACATGGATCAGCGTGACGGGTTTTTTACTAAAATTGTAGCGACCATAACTTGTCAAACATTTTAAACACGGCTATAAATTGTGCAATTTATCAAAATTGTGATTTATATATGTTTAAAAAAAAACAAACCCTGTATTTGTTGATTTGTGATCACTGGAAGCACAGAGACACTGTTTATTATCTGGACAGAGTTCTTTAAATGAGATTGGACATGATTCGGTTGACTATTTAAATGCAGAAGCAGAACAGTTTCAGGACTAAACATTCACCATCCATTTATAATCACACACTGAACATCTGGAACGGGACGATGGAAATAAACCTGGCTTTATTTTAGAGAGTAAAAGCTCAAAACTTACTGGAGGTTACAGGGTTCGTGTTAGAGAGAAAATGAGGCACTGGGTTTTTTATTGAAAAACAAAAACAACTTTTATTTTCCCCCAACATCTGTAAAAAATATATATATATTTTTTTTTTCTCAAGTCTCCTGATCGGTCAAAAGGTGTTGATTAATTCTCTATAACAGCAGCTCAGAAGTGACAGCAGTGCAGGTTTATATTAATACACTCGTTCAAGAATGTTAGCGTTTCTATAGCAACAGGTCGTTTCATTTGGATTTCTCATGAGCAACTTAAAAACACATTCAATTATTTATAAGATGAAGTTTTCACTATTGAGAAATGCATTTTTTCCCCAACATGTAAGGAAGGAGTTTCCAGTGTCAACACTTTGTAACATTTAGAGAGAAATGCAACTTTTTTAACTTCTTCAGATGGACCTTTTGTGTTTATAGCTGCTATAACGTAAGTGAGAACAGGAACTAACATGTTTCAGAGCCAAGAGGAAACAAAAACACACTTTAAGACATGCTGTTATAGGAAACTAATCAACTTCAGTATGTTAACAGATTCTCTGCGTCATCACAGTAACTGTGTGCATTTATTTCCTGTATGGCTTTGAGGCATTGCTAGGACTTCCTGTATCCGCGCCCTCAGGTATGCTGATCTGCCCTGACTTTAACCTGCTCGAGGAGTTCACTTCATAAAGCCTCGTTCGCTCTACAGGAAATTGAGGAAACCTCTGGACCGGCCCTCGCTGCACTGCGGCTGGTTTGATGATTTTCATTAAGCTCTTTC
Organism: Clarias laeviceps; assembly: GCA_030014305.1. Classification (NCBI taxonomy): domain Eukaryota; kingdom Metazoa; phylum Chordata; class Actinopteri; order Siluriformes; family Clariidae; genus Clarias; species Clarias laeviceps. The sequence goes on from JAQMYJ010000015.1 coordinate 1,083,342, forward strand.
TCTATTTGAAGGTTTTTTTTTTACACCTGCTCGACAGCTATAAAAACAATCTGGGAAGCTTTCAGACCACATTTCTGGCTGTCTCATTTCACAAAATCACAATGCTAATCGCTTTTCCGAGTCAGAACCGTGGCCCATCCGGTCAGATTATCTCCTTTTGGCTGGGCTTGTGGTATGCAAAGTGCTGCCAGATCTACACCGCTTAGATAAAGCTGAAAATTTCCACTTAAATTATTTGGAGGTGTTGTGTGATGTGACGTGTGCGGTGTGGCAGTTCTTCAGCAAGCCGACTGGACTCCTTTTTGTTGGTCAAATCAAATTAAACCCTGAGGTTATTTTAGGAACTCTGGAGAGATGTGTTTGAATGAAATGAATGAGCCTGAGTGACTGATGCTCCGCCTCATCATTCCGATCCTGCTTGGTTTTACTGATTGTGGAAAACCAAGCAGGATCGGAATCATGAGGCAGTACAGACTTCAGATCTCAGGCTCTAACTGAAAATGTTTAGTGCTTTGTGTGATCTAAAACTTTAGAAGATGTTTAAGATTGAAAAAAAAATCATGGACCAAATTCCATATAACTCATGTTCACTAACAGTGAGGAGCAATATGTTCTGTATTTCTCACTAATTTATTGTCTATACCACTTTATCCTGTATTCAGGGTCATGGGGGGCCTGGAGCCTATCCCAGGAGGCTTAGGGCACGAGATGGGGTACACCCTGGACAGGGTGCCAATCCACCGCAGGGCACACACACATACACACTCACTCATCCACACACTACAGCCAATTTGGGAACATCGATTAGCCTTAATGCGTGTCTTTGGTCTGTGGGAGGAAACCCACTGAGCAGGGGGAGAACATGCAAGCTCCATGCACACAGAGATGGGAATCGAACATAGACCACCATCTGGACCACTGCATCATCGTGGAACCATACAGTATGGATAAGATTAGCTATAAATAGTTCTACGCTGTCCTGTGAGGGTCCATGTTACCTGATGCTAAAAAGTCCTCACTGCCATTACAGCTGCTTACCATTGAACCCAGGAGGCCACAGACAGGTTTATGCAAACATAGAGTGAACCTATGGCATCTTCTGAATTTAAATGGGTGTGACAGAGCAGGAGCAGGGGGTTCTCCAGAACCAGGGTTGAGAAGCAATGATTTAGATAACTCAGAACTCTTTTGGAACAATTTACACTGATCAAATCAAAACCACAACAGAACTCTTTGTCAATAAATCTATTAAATAATAAGAAAAATAAAGAAGACTCGGCTTCTGATCCTAATGTGGTAATGTGGGCAGTGGGGTTTTTCCCATTGGTTCACAGGTAGGTGATTGGTTATTAATGGTAGCCTATCAGAATGGTCCCCAATGGTATTTAGGGCTGGTTTTTGTCCTACCTGGCGTACGTCACAACCGAGACCGCTCACATGATACAGTATCTGGTTATGTAAGTGTGATGTAGCCTTATGAACTCTGCCAGTAAGTAAAGTGTAATTACAAACGTGTATCTTTCTATAAACCTGCAGTTGAAGGAATGTAGAAATCACTTCGTGCCAGAGCTATGTGGTTATAATTTTGTCTATAATTACATTAGATCAGACATGTCCACCTGTTCGTGACCTTCTGTACCTGCTCCTCATCATGCACCTCTCTTGTCATGTTCTCACATCATGGCATCTGCTCCAGCGCTCCAGCGCTTCCTCCTGAGAACATATGAAAATAAAAAAGAAATAAAAGAGTAAAAATGCCGCTAGTGGACCCTGAGCAGCCGGTACAAGTCCGAACCTGTCACTGGGAAGTTTCTCTCTTAACCTCAGAGTGTTTAGAAATTCTCCAGCCAGTTCTTTGATGCTAGCCAGGTCCGGTGAGTGTGTGTGTGTCTGTTGGTTAAGTGAAACGGACAGCGATTTTGATGTAGACCATCAACTCATTCACCAATGTTTATGAGAATAATTCATTTGAAATAAATTCAGTTTTATTTAAAACAAACCCTCGATACTGAGCAGCTTCGCAAAAGTCCTGCACAAACAATCCAGAGGTGAGAGCGGAGAAGGAAATACTCCATCAGATGACATCATGAAGAAACCCTGAAAGAAACCAGATTTGAAAGGAAACATGTCCTCATCTGAGTGATTTTGAATCGTGATTATACACCGATCAGTCATAACCTTAATACCACGTAACATTAATACATTAACACTGAATATCAGTTATACTACAGTGAACTGCTGACAGGATCACAAGCACCCGAGGCTCACGCATGCACCTGGAGACCGAAGGCCAGCACGTCCCGTCCAATCCCAAAAAACGCCAATGCAACACAAATCATTGAAAAAAAAGTCAGTGCTTGCCATGATCAAAAGGCACCAGAACACCCAGTGCAAAGGGCCCAAGAGCCCTGACCCCGCCCCCAAACTCCCCAGATCCCAATCCGATCAAATCTCATGGGATGCGCCGGACAAGCAAGTCAGATCCACGGAGGCCCCGCCCCCCAAAACCACAGCACCCAATGGATCCACTGCCAACCTCCTGCCAAACACCACAGCGCCCCCCAGAGGCCCCGCAGGGCCACAACTGAGGGGAACCTACAGGTCAAGAAGAATAAAGACACAATCTGGTCTGTTATTCATAATAAAAGAAGATTCAATGTAAGCATTTCACTGTGTATCATACTGTGTATGGCTGAAATCCAGATGTGACAAATACAATGTTAAACCTTTGTTTATTTATATAGATTTATTGCTATTTTAGTAGAGGTGCCTGAAGATCTGAAAAAAAAAATCAGGGATAGAAAATATAAGGAAAATATCCTAAATCTAGACAAATTTTACTATTTGTAGGCAAAAATTTTCTTGTTCTATTGGCAGATTGTTTTTAAGCTATAATTTGTTTCAAAGAAGCCAAATTATCTGCCAATATTAAAAGGTTCTCCACTAGTGACCTTACAATAGTCCTTGAGTCTTAAAAGGAAAAAGCTAATCAGGCGCCAATAAATCTATCAGCTGACGAGTCTGTGAGTTCGTACCCCATCTGTCGATGCTAAAGCTAGCAGGCTGATAACGTGTTTTGTTAACTAAATGGCTTCTTTTGTGTATTGTTTTTCTTCTCACAAAGCAATGAACCCGCAGACACAATAGCGCCATCACTCCCGATCTCACAGGACGATGGCACTCAAACAGGTCAAAGGTCAACGGTCTATAATATGGAGGTCAGTTTCCTCTAAGAGTTCAAACTAACACAATCTCAACATGGGGGTCTCATTTTCGACTCCTTCTTGTGAAGTTCTCCAGAAGGTTCTAGAAGAAACCGTGTCGCTTACTCAGCACGCTTTGATCCGTCCGTCTCAGGAATTTGGGGAATTTCCCACGCGCAACACGAAAACGGTTTCCTCTCTCCAACAAATCATCTTAAAACATCTCGTATCTCACTTCCTCCAGGTCTTTACTTCCTCCATCATGGTTCGTGTTTAATTATTTCAGACATAGCTTTTTACTAACTCCTGTAAAGGTCACGGGGTCGGGAGACAGGAGACAGGAGAGCTCATGATCAGCCATGAAGTTACGCTTCTTCTCATTTTCTTCTTCTTTCTCATTACTGTAAGTACATTATAGTCTGCATCCAAATAGTTCATGTGCTGTAACCTCTGATATTAATTAACGATCTCAGAGAGAGAGAGAGAGAGAGAGAGAGAACGTGCTCACCAGGCACATGAGTGTGCTCATAACACGTCACGATCTTCATCAGCTCTCCTAATGTTTCAGTTTCCTTGTTCATGCAGTAAAATCTCTCTGTCAGGTATACAGTACATATACATACTGTATATCACAAGCAACAAACCAAATAACAAGCAACAAGTTTATAATGTTTTTTTGTGGTTCTGCTTTATGACAGTGTCCATTAAAAGTGCTATATAAATACAATTTTATTGAATTGGAAACTACCACAAATAAAAGTAAAGTAAATTTATTGCAGTTAAATTAGGATGATAGCAGCAACAACAAAAAAAAAACTATTTAAAATGAATGAAATGAAAATACTGTAAAATATCACAATAAAATCAATGAGCACATTTACAGTAAGTAATAAACAATCAGCAGCACTGAAAAAGTTTCACTTAAATTCAATTAAAAATACTCGTATTTAAAAAATACTTGTAATTACCACATTTACGAGGGGCGTTCAAGTCAAATCGGGAAGGCGTAAAGGTGATTGACATTTACAGGAGACTTCACGTGCAGTACAGTGATGAGACTCTTATCCGCAGTAAAACATATGAATGGTGCAAACGTTTTAAAGAAGGCCGTACGTGGATGACGGTCACGGTCGAGGGGGCTCTGAGCTCACTGCAGTCGTTCCCTACAAACCTAAAAACATTAGAGGCATGTGCAGTTTATCATGTGCAGTTTATCATGTGCAGTTTATCATGTGCAGTTTATCATGTGCAGTTTAACACTTCAGAAAAACGGGATCCCCAGTACAGTCTTGACTTCCGAGACATTTCCACATGTTTGGACCATTAAAGGAGTTCCTGGAAGGCCGGCGTTTTAGACGTGAACCAGTCAATTAGTCGATAGAAACGTAAATAGTTCTCTGTTAACTTGACATCAGTTTTGTCCCAGCTGGCCGTCTAATTAGGTCTCTAAGTTAACTAGTTTGTTTTTTGTTAATTGATGTTGTTAATTTAATAAAAAGTGGCCAGAAGGTGTTGATTAATCCTCTATAACAGCAGCTCTGACGGTAGTGCAGGTTTATATTATCGCACTCGCTCCAATAGATGCTCTCATGTAATCTAACCTGAGATGTAACCTATGTATGTATGGAAGGAGGCTCCAGTGCCAGCGCTAAAGCTGTAACTTTTCTGACATTTTCAGCATTTCAGCAATGTAACTAGAAATATGTAAAAAATATATATATGTTCTTTAATATTCTTTCACGTTATTTTATATTTATAGCCTTCTGCAATAAATGTCAAATTAGTTTGTTGGTAAATTGTTGTGGTATAAGTGGAATAATATATATTTCTTTTTAATCAGCTTCGTCAGATCACATTCTTGCTGATTAATGTATACAATGTGTGTGTGTGTGTGTGTGTGTGTGTGTGTGTGTGTGTGTGTTTGTGTTTCTGAGGAATGTTTCTGGAAACAGATTAAACGTCGTTATGAGATCAGGAGCTGACTGTAATTGACGTTTTCGCTGAACATCCCATAAATCTACTGTGGAATTTTACTGTATTCTCTGCCATACATCTGGACAAAGTGTGTGTGTGTGTGTGTGTGTGTGTGTGTGTGAGAGAACGAGAGAGAGAAGGTGTAGATAAAGGAGCTGATTAAATTAACATAAAAGTCATTGAGCACATCTGTCCACACAGCTGGATCTTTATTACAGCAATCAGGCTTAAAGTAAACTGCTGAACACTCGAGCAGCGCCGCGACAGCTGGAATTCTCCGATCGCTTTCACAGACATCACTGAGGGCTTTTTTAAGAACAATGCACAGGGTGCGGTTTGAGAACCCACGCTATAATGCTAATTCTGGATTGCAGTTTTTATAGGAGCTTTTCTTAACCACAGCACGAGCCATAAAAATTAATTTCAGTCTTTTGTACATTTATAGAAGTAAAGAAGGAAAGTCAAGCGTTTGTTGGATAAGTAAGGAAACACTCACTAAGTTCCTTGGTTCTTCATCTGGGGAATCCATTAACGGTTCTAGGTAGCACTGTAACACCTCAACTCCACACAGATCTCTTTACAGGTTCTTCAGGTGTTCCTCTACAGCAACTCATTGTCTCTTAATCAGGAGAGTTCTTTAAAGGTTCAGTGGGTAAGTTAGGTCACTTAGGTTCCACTCAGAGCTCCATCTGATAGAAATCACAATTTAGGTTTCTACACAGAACCCCTTGTTCGTCTATGCATCAGTGTTATGACTTTTTAGTGAATGAAATCAACAGATGTGTTCCAGTTAATGTTTAATATTCTTGAAAAGTTTTGTAGAACGTTTACAACCTGGATTTGGCCCCATCTTGATTTTTACAAGTTGACTCAGGTGCGAGTCCTGTTCAGGAAACTAGTTTCCAGGTGAGAAATATATATTACAGCGGTACATTGGTACACAAATTTAATGCGTTCCGGAGGCGAGTTCTTAAGGTGAAATTTTGTATTGTGAAACGCATTTTCTCATAGGAAATAATGTAAATGCAGACATTATTTTTACATTAATGTTCAGGCTCCAAAATATTACCAATATTACCAATGCAATATTTTTGCATATAAAAACAATCAAAATATTTAGAAAAGACGTAAATGAAGTAAATTAGTGGGAAGTGGTGGCTCAGAGGGTTAAGGCTCTGAGTTACTGATTGGAAGATTGGTGGTTCGATCCCCAGCTCTACCAAGTTGCCACTGTTGGGCCCTTGACCAAGGCCCTTAACCCTATCTTCTCCCAGGGGGCGCTATATCCTGGGTGACCCTGCACTCTGACCCCAGTTACACTGCGATATGTGAAGAAGGAATTTCACTGTGCTGTAATGTATATGTGACAAATAAAGGCTTAACTTAAAATATGAAATAAATAACATTAAACCTCACTTGACCTTAATTTATGATTCCTCTTGGCACCGGATGCTTTAAAAACCAAACTGAAAGTGGCTCCCTTTTTTTCTTGCTACCGTCCTTGATAACATTCTCAGGATCCGTGATACGTCTTCACTAAATCTTACACAGAATGCAAAAAAACCTGAAAAACAAAAAAACTGTAAATCGACACGAGTCACGATTAGCTTGGCTTTTGACTGACGCAAACAAATTTTGAATGGCTCCTGGACGTGCACGCAACTTAGCTGGCGTTCAGTTCAGCTTGGTTAGGTCGCTCGTATGCTGAAAATGCTTCATATGCTGAGGCATTTTTCTTGCAAATTTTCAGTTCTTCAGTTCTTTCAGTTCTTTAAAATTCCTAAAGTGGGGCGTTCATATGCTGAGGTAACGCTGTAAGTGCAGTTCTCTTAACGCTCTCTTAATGTTCTCTTAAAATTAAGTTAACATTGGTCCAATGACATTTCATCAAAGTAATTAGCATTTTCAAAAACAACCTGATTCCAACGTCTGTAACCTTGCCAAATTAACATTGGCAAAATATTTTGACAACCATAATTTTCCACCTAGAGGTTCTTTGGCTTAAGTGTTAATCTGCATTATGAGAGATTTATATATAGACAACAATTTTCCTACTTTTTCTCAACTAAAAGAGAAATTCGACCTTCCTGCTTCGCATTTCTTTAGATACCTACAAATTAGAAATTATGTTCGTTCCACTATG